>OX439134.1:5371701-5917256 GCA_949318235.1 Ecdyonurus torrentis | reverse complement strand
CGTGATATAAGAGTCAAAATGAACATATATACAAAAGCAATGTGTTGGTGTCTAATTTATGGATAATAATATGGTAATTATCAATCTAGAATTCTAAATGATAAAAAAGTAAGTTGACAAGGGCTTTAATAGGCAAATGTGGTCACTGGTTTTGACAAATATAAATTTTTAGATTTTTACTTTTATGGTCCATTATTATTATTACCATGTATTAAAAATAGTTGATCTTCAATTTCCTTCATACTATAGAGTAGCAATAGAAAGTACAGTACATATTGTACAGTTTCAGACATAAGTTTGAGAACGATTTGTATAGGCAACCCGCAAGAACAGTACACTATGCCATCGTCATGAGTGAAATGTTTTTAAACTTTTGTCCACAGGTGTACTTGTGTTTAGGTTATTTTTATTAAACGTCAACTTACATACTAAGCTCAACTTACGCACAACGTGAAAAGAATTTAAGTCTTAAACCAGAACAAGTCAAAGAGGAAAAGAAAAAGTGAACAACATTACCTCCGAATACGGTGTTGAGTTGCGTATAAAATTTGAGATGTTCAAATAATGTTGATTTTTTTTCTTTTTTACATGAAATTATTTTGTTTTGCATATTTTCATATATTAAAGAAAAGTTGAGAAGAACTGCTTTTGATGACTTTTGATGACCCAAAGACCTTCCGTAGCCCCGCAAACTCGTGACCATCCTGCGAGATACGCAACTTTTCCCGTAACTTTTACGTCATAGTTACGGCTCTATTATTATAGAAAATGTTGTAGCGGGTTGCATATCTCGCAGCATGAGTGCAAGTTTAAGGGGCTAAGGAAGGGCTTTTGGGTAATCATATGTGAGTTTATAAACAGTTCTTCTTATTATCTAACATTTAAGAAGTCATGTTGTAACTCCTAAACTTCCTCTTTAAATAGAAATTCGCAAGTTCATTTTACTTGAAAATGATTCTAATAATTACTTACCTCATTAACTATTTCCTTGTTAATTTATATAAAGACAAGAAAGTTCATTAGTTACAATTGTTTGAAATTTCTACATTTGTGATCTTTGAGTACGTACGAAATATCACGTTTCTGTGTGAACATTTTAACGATAAAATTTATGTAAAATGATAATACTCAGACTAAAAAACGATGCTGCTTTTAACTTCATGAATCGAATTTGCGTAATGATATTCCTTGTAATAGAGAAAGAGTGAGTGTGAGAGAGAGAGAGAGAGAGAGAGAGAGAGAGAGAGAGAGAGAGAGAGAGAGAGAGAGAGAGAGAGAGAAGAGAATTTTAGAGTGTTCTTATAAATATTTATGTTGTTATGTTCAAATAATATAGTCCATTATACATAAATGTTTGAAAAGAGCAAAAATTTTAATGGTTCTTTCAAATGCATGTTTAAAAATGGTAAGTTTTATTTTAAACTTTTTTATATACTAAATATTTATAAGCCCATTATTTACTTTATAAAGAAAGAAAAAACGTAAATATCATCACATTTTTGAATAAAGTTAATTGAAAATATTAGGTTTGTTATTTTAATCATTTGTTTTTACTAAATTTGTAAACATATTTTTATTTCTTTTATGTATGTTTACAATATCAAAATACAATTATTTTACAAAATTTTGAAAGAAGTCATGTTTATTTTTAAGTTCAAAAATTAAATTCAAAAGTTTTCTGTTATACAGTAGAAAATTACACTTCATTATAATCGAAAAAAGGACAACGTGCCTAAAAATAGAGTTAATATGAAAATACATTATTTGCATATTTCTTTATTACTAATTACTAATTTAGTTAGGAAAGAGAGAAAAATGTGAAGTTATTACCGAAGTTGTAATAGTCATTAAATAATGAATATTTACATTAAGTAGCTGCATGACAAAAAATTTCAAATGAAATGTGTAAATGATTTGGTTCAATGAATATCAAATTCATGATTGGTATTGATATTTAATGGACCTTGTAATAATTGTTAATTTATAACATTATATATAGCTGAAAAATTGCACAAATTTTAAAGAGTACTCACTATTTTACTCATTCTTTTTAAGTTAATTAAAATTATGTTGTTACTTTACAATTTTATATAAAGTATAATTCTACTTAAAATATTTTGTTAAAATATAATTAATTATCAAGAAACAATATATAACCCTTATATTTCTATTATGTTTCAAAGTGGAGCTATTCATAAGAAGTAGGGACAACAGGAAACTAAAAAGTGACTTAAAAAGTTAATTTTAAAACTAAATTAAAGAAAAACATAAACTTTGAAGAATGTAAACAACGCAAGTATTATGAACACCTCTTAGGGTTAAAATATCCATTATGTAAAAACTTCCACTTGACTTTATAAAATAAAGAATTTAATTTGAAATGCAATATAATGTAAAATATGGTAAGCAGAGAGGCGAATATGAATGAATGAATGAATGAATGAATGAATGAATGAATGAATGAATGAATGAATGAATGAATGAATGAATGAATGAATGAATGAATGAATGAATGAATGAATGAATGAATGAATGAATGAATGAATGAATGAATGAATGAATGAATGAATGAATGAATGAATGAATGAATGAATGAATGAATGAATGAATGAATGAATGAATGAATGAATGAATGAATGAATGAATGAATGAATGAATGAATGAATGAATGAATGAATGAATGAATGAATGAATGAATGAATGAATGAATGAATGAATGAATGAATGAATGAATGAATGAATGAATGAATGAATGAATGAATGAATGAATGAATGAATGAATGAATGAATGAATGAATGAATGAATGAATGAATGAATGAATTAAAGAACGAACGAACGAACGAACGAACGAACGAACGAACGAACGAACGAACGAACGAACGAACGAACGAACGAACGAACGAACGAACGAACGAACGAACGAACGAACGAACGAACGAACGAACGAACGAACGAACGAACGAACGAACGAACGAACGAACGAACGAACGAACGAACGAACGAACGAACGAACGAACGAACGAACGAACGAACGAACGAACGAACGAACGAACGAACGAACGAACGAACGAACGAACGAACGAACGAACGAACGAACGAACGAACGAACGAACGAACGAACGAACGAACGAACGAACGAACGAACGAACGAACGAACGAACGAACGAACGAACGAACGAACGAACGAACGAACGAACGAACGAACGAACGAACGAACGAACGAACGAACGAACGAACGAACGAACGAACGAACGAACGAACGAACGAACGAACGAACGAACGAACGAACGAACGAACGAACGAACGAACGAACGAACGAACGAACGAACGAACGAACGAACGAACGAACGAACGAACGAACGAACGGACGAACGAACGAACGAACGAACGAACGAACGAACGAACGAACGAACGAACGAACGAACGAACGAACGAACGAACGAACGAACGAACGAACGAACGAACGAACGAACGAACGAACGAACGAATGAATGAATGAATGAATGAATGAATGAATGAATGAATGAATGAATGAATGAATGAATGAATGAATGAATGAATGAATGAATGAATGAAAAAAAATAAAAAAATAAAAACTAAATGAAATAAACAAATAAAATGAACGAATGAATAAACAACTTTACTAACAACAAAAAAACAAACAAATAAGCACAGCATGCACACACGTTAAATAAATATAATTATACATATTTTAATCATGAACATATTTCCAATGTTATAAAATATATCTATAAACAAAAATCTGAATAAATCGAAATTTGATTTGTGTACTGTACAGTATGTGTATTTTTGCTATTCGTATATTTTATTCTCTACAATATGTTGCAAAAAAAACACAAAAAAAAACAAAAAAACATGTATATCTAAACAATACAATAATATTGCAAATACAAATTTCTATATAAAAGCAAGCTTATCGACACTATAAAAAACAATAATGCTATTGTTTCATTTTATTGTGAGTATGCAATATAGTCTGAAATATGTTTTTATTATTGGTATTTATATGTCATATATACAATTTTCAAGTCAGAATGTTTATATCATATATATATATATATATATATATATATATATATATATATATATATATATATATATATATATATATATATATATATATATATAATATAATACTGTTGATATTGTAAAGAAGAGGAAGGATGCTAGAAATATTTGCTGTGTCACAAATGTAAAAAGAGAGCTTATTTATTCAGGTACATATTGAAATACTTGTGAATGCTTCAGGCAGTTTTATTATCTCTCGCTCTTTCTATCTCTATCTTGCTTCTACGTATATTAGTACACTACACTGAAAAACACTGAAGTATAAAATGCAACATTAAGTTTAAATTATGATGAAATCAACCACTACGTTGTTAGTATAAATATGGGAATCATTTAATTGTGATACGTATACAGATGAAGTAGGTAATGAATTCGATTTTTTTCTGCAATAGTCAACAAATATATGTTATAGTCACTAGATATTTGTTCTCTCAGTGTATAATATGTTGCTCTGCTACGGGAGCTACGTATATCTATATTAAAAAAAAATCTGTATACTGTTAACTTTTTTTTTTTTTTTTTTTTTTTTTTGTAATAGAAATTTATTTTAATATGTTCTTCATCACTTTGTACGATACAAATAAACCAAAACAGAAGTGTCGATACTATTATTATTAATAATTATTATTTTCACAAGTATTCCCATATTAAATTAAAACATTTTGGACGCACTTCAATAAATTGATAAATTCTAATGCTTTAATATTAATGATATTTGGCATTTACCCTACCAAAATAGCAACATTTATACTATGTGACATTAACGCAGCATAAATAGCATTGTTACTCTTTTTACTCCAGTTAATTTAGGAATATTGAGAAATATACACGATGGATGGAATTACAGCAAAAACAAAAAGCATAATTGATTAAAAAAAATATGCTTAGTTAAATTTAAAAGCAACAGAATTTTTGCGTACTATTTTTTTTAATAAAAATAAGTCTCTTCAAAAGAAGAGACAAATCAAAGGAAATATATTAAATGTAAGAGTCACGAAGATGTAAGAGAGAAAAATCACGACTACGTGACGTTATACCAAAATTCTGTTTAAAAAAAATGTCACATGAAATTTATGTTTTTACCACAAGTACATCTCTTCAAAAACTACTTCGGATGCAAATATTTTGGATTAAATTTTGATTTATGATACTTTTCTCACTTTTATTATTTTATTTTTTTATTTTAGTAAGTGCTCTTTTGGTAGAAATAATATTTTATATCTTTTTTGACGTAAAAGTAAAAATATATTTACGTGTTATTTATTGCAGAGAAGAAAAAATATTACTAAGAAAAAAAAAAGAAAAAAAAGCTTGTTGCCTCTTGGTAATTCCGGGTAGAGAATATATATAGGAAGTAAATTAACTCCTTTCTGCTTTATAGCTATAAGATACAATTTTAAAACTGTAAAATACATAAATAATACAGTTAAATAAACATTATTAGAGGCAAAATTAACTATCAACAAACATTTTAATTTTAGTTTCTTTATTTGATCAACATACCGTTTTACTGATTACAAAAATAATATTTACACTTTCAATTATATATATATATATATATATATATATATATATATACACACACACACACAGCATCATTTTAAATTCTCGAGCCAATTTTTATTAAAAAAATTAACACTTAAGACAAAAAAATCTGGGCTTAAAATAGTTTCAATTAAAATAAAGAGTACTTTATAAACTTTTGACTTCAAATATAAATTGATATTTTTTTCTTCTCTTGAGGCGGTAAAACATGCTGCTATAAAATAAAGTACAAGTAAACTCCCTGTAAAGTAGGCAAAAAGTTGGACACATGTTTTGTATGGGATTGGAAAAGCAAGAAGATACAGTGTTTGGTTGTCTTAAGTAAATATTGACATAGAACTTTGGCATTGGCGATAGAGAGAGAGAGAGATACCTGACACAGATAAAAAAATCCTCATCTCTACTTCAGTTAAAATGATGCAAGAAATATATATTAGCATACGGAGACGTATATTATGACATACTGAAACTGAATTTCTTATATTATATAAAGGGCAATAACTTTTCCCCTTTTCTATATAATATGATATTTGATTTGTAAGGGTTGATACATCATATAAGTGTTTATTTACTTAAAAAGTAATTTACTATTTCAGTTTACGTTAGAAAATATTTTGGAGATATTATCAAGCTCAAAATTTGTGTGTATGCGGATGACTTCATATTTAATGCACTTGGAGGCCATACTGGAGTGAATAACATTGCTCAGCATAGGAAAAACTTAGTTTAAGGGAGTATGGTACCGACCTTTTTAATTCTTAAGAAAATATTAACAACTTTAGGAAAAAAAATACGTGGAATAAAAATTTAAGTCCTTTCGTCAAGTGTGCTAATTTGTCTGTTAAAGGCGTAGAACACCTTGAACAAAAAAGTTGCGTAATATCCTAACAAACCTGAAAATCAACGTTGATTTGACCGGAGTCATTGATTTCTAATTTATTTTCCATTCACAAAATGACACTGGCGGTCACTGACGTCACAGCTCGCCCGGTTTAAGCGCGCGTAAAACAAGCAACGTCAGTGATTGCCAGCCGTATTTTGTAAATGGAAAATAAATTAGAAATCAATGACTTCGGCCAAATCAACGTTGATTTTCAGGTTTGTTAGTATATTATGCAACTTTTTTTGTTAAAGGTGTTCTACACCTTTAAAAATTTGGTTTTAGAAATAAAAGACAAAATATTTCTTTTCTATACTAAAAAATGGTGTTAACGTCCTAAAATACAATTATGAGTACGAGAGAAAGATTTGTACATTTACATTAAGTGTTATTATTTCCAAAAGTTTATCAATTCAATCATGTTTCATTTTATTTTTATTAAATATTATAAAATCATTTAATAACACTTAATATTAAAAAGTTATCTGATACTGATAATCGACTGAAGAAGCAGATAGAACATTTACCACTTCCGTGACAAGAGTAGATGAAACATTATATCGATTTAGAGACGCAACATCAATAAATATTTAAAGCATTTAAAAGTTATAAACATGAATTAGATAATCTGTTTAATTTATCTTTCACTTTATAATATTTATTAAATAGAAATTTCTAAAAATAAAATAAATTATTTATACAAAAAGTGAACGGAAAACACGCTATAAATTTAATACAATCGATAAGGTATTTGCCGTTTAAGTATCTCGTGTATATATACATTACTTGCATTTAATCACCAGTTTCACGCTACATAAAGTATGAATAGCTTTTTCAATTTAACAAAATACATGTTTCATCTGTACTTTATTAATGAAAATGTTTTCACGTTTATTGAAAAACCAAAGATAAAAAAAATTGTGATAGATTTATAGTTGGAATAGAATTTCTATAAACTGAGAGATCTATAGCTTTTTTTTTTTTAGAGTGTGACAGTATGATTTTTTTTTCTTTTTTTAATTTTACTTTAGGTTTTTTATTCATATATTATTGATTAAAATTTTTCTTTTATAAAAAAGCTGTCATTTACGTTTTTAATATTAAAAATTTTAGTTTTTTTTTTATTTATTATTATTTTTTAAAATATCATTTAGCTGATGAAGTCTTAAGTATATAGCTTATTTTGCAATAAGTTCTTTCAAATGTTGATTACATATTTGTTTTATAACTCCATGCCTTATTTTTTTTAATATATTATACATTTCTATTATATTACTTTTTAAAATTCAATATGTGGACATTTTTTGTTATTTTAAAACATTTACTTTTGTAGTTTGAGTAAGTTATTAAAAAAAAGTTCTCATAATTACTTTTTTTTTATTATTATTATGTTTAATGTATTTTGACTAGTCGGATGTTGTATAAATAATTTATTTTTTTAATTTTGAAAGAAAACAATATATTTTCTTATTAATATTTGTATACTAAATTATTTCATATTTAAAAGTGTGTTATGTTTTCATACATTTTACAATGACCATAAAAAGTGAAATTTGTCAAATTTCTTCACAGAACGATACAAAAAAAAAACCTTTATATATACACTTCTCTCAATACTAGTTCGAGCGGATACAGTGTAATTAACTATGTAAAGTCGACTGTGATTGGCTAGTAGGTTTATAACACGCCTTCTGATTGGTTTAGCACAGCGGATACAGCTTTTGGCTGGAACGACCTTGTTTTGGCCAAAGTGTATATATTTATGGAAAGAAGAGACAGAAGAAGAAATCACGTTGGCATAATATATAGCAAGGTATAGCAAGGTAGCTCTTTTGAACAACTTTCTTAGTAAAGCAGTGCAGACATCAAACATAGACGCAGAACTTATATAACAATTGCAATAAAATATTTCACCAATCAGAAGTAATGCGTTTTTTTTCTCATTCAAATAACATTTCAAATTCTTGAGAGAATTTTTTTAATGTTCAAATAAATCCCAGCACTGATGATCATGAGGTGCATGATCGATGTGATTGCAGCGACCAGCATGCCTAGACGTTTCTACGGTTTCTCTAGGCTGTCATGGTGAATGCCGGGCTGTGTACTTAGGCCGTGGCCCGTGTGTGATTTTCCATTAATTGGAAATTCCTTACCTGTCAATAAGACAATGTATTGACTGGGATTGGTATTGGTTTAGCAGAATAACACAATATGGCAAGCAAGCAAAAAAAAAAGAAAAAAAAAAGTGTATGCATCACAATTTGAAAATAATAATTTTTCTTGTGTATATGACATTTAATTCATACAAAATTATTTTTGAAACAATTATACCATATTCGTTTTCTTATGAGGTACTTAAAAAGGTTATAAAATTCTTCATAATTTTCAGTATAGGATATTTTCATGCTACAGTACTTTTTTAAGGGTCTTTTAAACGGTCTATTTTGAAATTCAAAGTTATCATGAAATTTGAGTTTAGAAAAGTTTATATGTAATAAAATTGTATAAAAAATCTTTTAAAATTTAATTTAATTACCGTGTAAACTAAAGAGTTTTTCTATGTAATACGTATGAACAACAAAACATACAAAGAACAAAGTCAGAGTAATGAACTTCTCTGCTTTAGAGTACAAAATGAGAAATATGACTTTTTCATTTCAATGGGAAGATATTATAGCATTAACGTCATCAGAAGAACCATACAAATAACTTCTCTCTCTCTCTCTCTCTCTCTCTCTCTCTCTCTCTCTCTCTCTCTCTCTCTCTCTCTCTCTCTCTCTCTCTCTCTCTCATATATATAGTGTGTAAATTTTATTAATTCAGGTCAGTGAATTCAATAAGTACAGTACATATAAAAAAGCTTGCTATATATAAAAATTATTAAATGTAGAAAATATGAGGTAGGTATACTATGACCTATTCAAGTACATAATGTTGTACAATCTTTTACAAAAGTTTTTATATAGGTGTTATATAACAAAAGAAGAATTGAAGTTTTGAAATATACAGTATAGTATAATTAGGTATGAAGTTTTATCGCGTGGAAAGTAGAGCAAATTATTTTAGTCTATTGCATTGCATTGAATGAATGCACTTATAAAGATTATCAAGCTTCATAGGATATATATATATATATATATACGGTCTTTTGTATATTACTAACTATTAGCAAGATTATATAGGGATATGCGCATGAATTCGTACTACCTTGTGAATGCGCTTCGACGTCATACAGGAGCAATGACTAACGTTGCTCAGCATAGGAAAAACATCGTTTTTGGCAATATTCTTTAAAACGTTGGTTTTTTATTGTTATTATTTTTCTTGCATAATTGAAAACCGAAAATTTAACCTGTTAACAGAATCAATGCCCTCAAAAATATTGCTAAGTATTTTTAAAATTACAAAATATGTAATTTTCTATATCAGCCCATGTTATTTAGTGCTCACATTAGCGTCGACTTTTATGTGAAAGAAACCGTCTTTATGACATTGTTGTATCAAATGTTGTATGAAATGAAATGTTACAAAAATTTTACTTCAATTTTTGTTCAAAAATATAATTTTGATATTTGACGCTAACTAGATCTTTTATATTTATTAAAATTGTTTTTTTTTGTGCAGAACGTATATATAAGCATATATCGAAGATTATTATTATTTTCAATATTATGATGCAAGTTTACGAGTGTTCGTAAACTTAAATGTATTTTAGCAATAATATGTTCACAATAAAGCATTAAAGCCATAGACCACATAGAACAACACGTGCTTTCTAATGAATAAAATACACATGAAATGGAATCTTCAAAACTGATGACAATTTTTACCCGAATGTTAATATAGCCCCACGAGAGAGCGTGAAAATACTGTAAAGTATGCACTTTGCGTGACTATTCATGTTTCTGACGTCAGAAACATGCATAAATTAGTAAAAAAAAAAAAAAATGTGCGGGTGGCATAAATCGAAATTTTCTGATCACTGCTATATACGGAGCTACAGTTGAGTTTTGAGACAATAAACTAAAGTTGTTTATGTAATTCCGATCAAGTGTTTTGTGATATAAATGCTTATGTTTTCTTCTGGTCTATTCCTTTAAGTTTAAATGTTCATACTCATTATATACTAACCAGAAGTAGTTCTATGGCACAAGAATGTAAAGTTTTACGTTACAATGTAAACGAGCCTTTAAGTACTCAATTATGAAACTCATGTGAACCATTCTATATAATTTTTTTAGTGTACGGACACGAAAATAATTTAAATTTGAAATTAAATTTACTATTTCTATATTTACGTTACTTGTTTACTAACACATTTTATTTTACATCATTTGCTATAAACATGGAAATACAGGGCAGTTTTTTGTGTGTTTATTTAAACTTATTATTTGTCATTCTAAATGCTATGCATACATATACAGTATACATTGTTTTTACACTAACATATTTTATAACTAATATTTTTTAACTAAATATTTTATGGGGCTAATTTAATTGCATATTATAAAAGGAAATATTGTCTGAATCAATGTGCAAAATTCTAATTTTTAAGTTTGTGAAGTATTTTTAATTAATTTTTGAAAATTGAAAAAATAACGTCACGGGTGGCAACCTATGTATATGGGGAAAGAAAAAAGTTTCAAACCTTGACTTCATTTCGTGATTTAAAAAAATTAATTCAAAATACTTATTGAACTAAAAAATTAGAAATTTGCTTATCTATCAATTCAGAGCAAAACCATCTTTTAGAATATATAAAATAAAATTACACCACTAATATTTTTAAACTTCCTCATTGTAAGATTAATTGCACTGTTTTATTATTATAATTACATTAATTACATTTAATTACTAAAATAAAGTTTGGGTATTCAATATGAAATTACAAACACTTCTTTATTCAGTAATTTTAATCAATATAAAAAGGCATTAATGGTGTTATTTTTCATACTGTGAAAATATACAGAGGAAAAATGAAAATATCTTATAATAAAAACATTAAGTGAAAAATTCTTCAAATACCATCTGAAAATAACCAGAAATATTTGAAATATTATCAATTTTTCTTTATTAAATTCACAAGAGATGAGAAAACTTAGAGAATTTTTTATAATATAATATAAAGCATAAGTGAGAGATAGTATGAGCTACGTGGAGTGAGTTTAATTAACGCTGCGTCACTTCCAAGCATCTAATTAACTTTTCATCGCTTCATGGTGTTCGCATACTTTTTTTTCTGAACTTTTTTAAGCACCATGGTCAGCTTTTTACATTCAAAATATTTCTATTCATGTCATATCAATATACGGAAATCTCATTAGTACATAAATTGATTTAATTTTATTTTTTAAAATTATTTTATCAAGAATATTATGATTACTTAAAAGAAGGCTAAATGAAAATAGAGTAAACTTTTTACCCATTCCTCAACTTTTTAATACTTTTTATGTTTACGCAGTTTCTTAAAGATTTAGTAATTGGGTTATTACTATTATTATTTTTTTTTTTAGCAATCATAAATTTAAGACTGTTTTAATTCATAATTATACGGCTATTCTATGGCTAGAATCATTTTTTGAATAATTTTGTTTAAAATAACTAAATATAAGACAATTAATTGAAGTTAAAATGCTGAATTGATCGGTTTGATAAAGTGTTTAATGCAGTGTGAGGATAACATTTTTTTTTAATTAAATAACAAATACAAATAAACTAGTTTTTTTAAAACGAGGCAACTTGCAAACTGCATTTTTTTTTTGCCTGTAAATTCTGTCTTTTAGTTTTAAAATTGCTTGTAATTAAATATACTGTATTATGTACAGTTTTTACTAACAAATAATAAATAATCTATATGTCGTATAGAGGAAAAGAAAGTCTTTGCTGGAAATCAATAAATTCTATCCTACAATTAAAAGAAAATAAGAAATATTAACCACATTCATAAGTTAATAAATAAGAAAGCGCCAATTTTTCACGTAAGGTCTCCCCCAACTTCGTTTTGCATGATTTTAATGTTAAATGCATTAAAATTAAATTTTATTTTTGTAATGTGATAATTTATCTTTACTTCAAAAATAAATTCTTCGTGATTTAAATATTTTTTAGGGTTTAACTTAAAATTGGTCTCAAAGTTCACGTCAAAGTATTTTTATTTTAAATAAGTTTAGGAAACAATTACAACTTTTTCACCCACGATTTTCACTGGGTTCTTTTATAATGTTTATACTGAAAGTTTTTTCTTTTTTTGTACGTTTTTTACAATTTATATATGTTGCCCTAAAATTTAATTAGTATTGAACAAGCAGCTTCATGGTTATTATGTTATGATTAATTACATAACAATATTTATATACATTGAAAGAAACTAAAACAACATAATATGTACTTGAAATAACATTGTTTTATAAAGCATAATTTTAAAACAATTTCAATAAAATTTAAAACTTAACGCTTATAAAAAGTATTACCTCTTTATTTTTTGGTCAAATGTTAAAGCCATAGACCACATAAAACAACACGTGCTTTTTAATGAATAAACACGAAATGGGATCTTCAAAACTAATGACAATTTTTACCAGAAAGTTAATGTAGCCCCACAAGAAAGCGTAAAAAAACTGTAAAGTATGCAATTTGCGTGAAAATTCATGTTTATGACGTCAGAAACATGCAAAAATTAGTATGAAAATATTGTGCGGGTTGCATAAATCGAATATTCTGATCACTGATACGGGGCTACTGTTAGGTTTTGACACAAACTAATGTTATTTATGTAAATCCCATTAAGTGTTTTGTGATATAAATGCTTATATTTTTCACTGGTCTATTCCTTTAAGTTTATTGTAAGAAGTAGAAAGAAAGGCTTTGTTCTTTTTAAAAAAATCTATTGTTTTCAGTGCATCTAAAGTCACTTTGGGAATTATATTTCTTTCTTTTTGTGTGTGTGAAATGAAAAGAGCCGCCCTTGAAGAGATCTGATACTTTCATCTTAACTTCAAATTTAATGAAACTCGTAGCTTTTTTTTTTTTTTTTTTTTAAAGTTCATTACAACAACAAAAGTTACTTTTTTGTAAACTTTTTCCTTTCACTTTTTCTAATTGTATTTTAACACAATGAGGTTAACCATTTCAAATTAATTTTTTCTGTTTTTCTTGCTTTTTTTTTTGTAACAGAACTGTATCAATTATATGAAAATGAGATATTGGTATGCTTATAAAATAAAATAATAAATTATTACATATATTAATGATAGTAATAGTAATAAAAGTTATATTAAGTTTAAATAAAGGTACAGTAATAAAATTTAAATAGCTCTCTATATATCTACATCAAAAATCTCACGTAATACCACAAAAAAACATTATGTAATTTTACCTTAAATTAATTACTTTAAAATACACATTATAAAGGCAGCACGAAGATAAACATATTAAATTTTAAAGTACACTTTTTTTTGAGGGGGGGGGGGGAGCAGATACGTGTCCTTGTAAGACAATCTAACGTTCGCACGTTCATCGATATAATTAAAGAAATAAAACAGAAAAAGTGGCACAATTTAACTGAAAAAGGTGTTTTATTGCGTTTTATAGATTAATAATCGCGTGTAACATTAAAAGAAGTTTGTACAGTACCGTTTCTCAAATAAAAACAAAAATCCTTTATTATCATTGTAAAAATATTCTTTTACAATTTAAATGTTTACTCTTTATTCTGATAATTATAACAATTCTCTTCTACAGCTAAAAGTAAGGAAAAGATCAACAATCCTAAATAAACTTACGTAAAAAGACGAGTGGTTACCTCAACTTAAATTTGGCAAGATTTAAATGTAATAAGTAATAATACATCAAAATTCTTGATTTTTTGTTTAAAAAAGAAAAATCAAATTTATACTACAGAAAATTTAAATAGAGGCTATATGAACATTACCTATAATATTAATTAATGTTTTGGTTGTTAAATTATAGTGGTTGAATCGATTTCTAGTACGGCATTGTTCATATATATATATATTTATATATATATATATATATATATATATATATATATATATATATATATATATATATATATATATATATATATATATATATATACCGTGTTATTCCTATTGGTATACGAGTAGTATATCAGATATCGATACCTCCTCCTTTCAAACCCCCTTACTACATCTCTCTCTCTCTCTCTCTCTCTCTCTCTCTCTCTCTCTCTCTCTCTCTCTCTCTTCTCTCTGCTTGTTCTTTTTGCTTGGTTAGCGGTACATGACGTC
Source organism: Ecdyonurus torrentis (assembly GCA_949318235.1). Classification (NCBI taxonomy): domain Eukaryota; kingdom Metazoa; phylum Arthropoda; class Insecta; order Ephemeroptera; family Heptageniidae; genus Ecdyonurus; species Ecdyonurus torrentis. The sequence continues at coordinate 5,902,471 of OX439134.1, read as the reverse complement.
ATCTAGATATCTTTTGTAAAAGCAAAGAGCGCAGGTGAACGAGTGTCACTTTAAGTTTGTAGTAACTGAAACACAAGCTATAATAGGAGAACCATCAAGCCAAAAACTAACAGCCATATAGTTCAACTAAGTTCAAACATTGTTAGGTCACATCTTCACATCTCTCTATCTCTCTCTCTCTCTCTCTCTCTCTAACTTTCAACTTCAAAGTAACAATATTGATACATTTTACATTATAATTGTATTATATTTCATAATAATTATAAAATTCTCTTTGTTGTGCAAAAGTGTTTTAGGCGTAGACTACAAGACAAAATTTTATAAATAAAAAGGTAGTCCCCTTTTTTATTTTACTAAGTTTGAAAACCAATCAAATTACGGCAAAAAAGTGACGTTTTTAGTACTAGTGTTATCTTCTATTTACAAAAGTAATTAATTCTTATAACAATAACAATTTTATAGCCAGGTAAAACTTTATTTATTACTTTCTTGATCTTTACTTTGTACATTAAAAATTGAAACATATAAAATCAATTACAATAATGACAATTTAAGTCTTATACTTTGAACCTTTTTACTTATTACGTAAGCTAAAAGTTTTTTTTTCTAAAAATATAAAGACGAGAAAAGTAATTGGAAAAGAGAATTTTATTGTTTTTTGCTCTCTCTTTCTCTCTCTCTCTCTCTCTCTCTCTCTCTCTCTCTTACATAGGAAAGTAATTATTATCTGACAGAAGAAAGAGCTTAAGAAAATCGCCAGGAGAAATAAAATGCTTTTAAACCTCTAGAGGTTGTAATTAAGGCGAGAGAGAGAGAGAGAGAGAGAGAGAGAGAGAGAGAGAGAGAGAGAGAGAGAGAGAGAGAGAGAGAGAGAGAGAGAGAGAGAGAGAAGCGTAAAAATTTTCCTTGGGTAGGCAAAAAAAAAATGTCATCATTTTCTCAAAAGTCGAAATAAAATGCTGTCGTCGCATCCTGAAGGTATATTTTAACAGCTTTAAATACAATTTGCCTTTACTGTGTGTTCTTTTGTATTCTTGAAGTAAATTAAATAGGTAAAATTAAGTTTTTGAATAAAGAGAAAATTGTAAATTACAGACAATTTAATTATTTTTCCTTCTTTCATGTTTACGTGAGTAAAATTTTGTATATTTTAATTTTCTTTTTCATAAGGGTAGGTTTACCCTTCTCTCTCTCTCTCTCTCTCTCTCTCTCTCTCTCTCTCTCTCTCTCTCTCTCTCTCTCTCTCTCTCTCTATCAACAGATGATGTATGGAAAGTTGATATGAATGGTATTGAAAATTGTCAATTTTACACAGTTGCGTTGAAATTTATTAAATGACCTAGAATCTTTTTTTTAATTAACATATTTGTATGCAATTTATTTTTAATTTGCATATTACTTGAAGCAAAAAATCTATAAATATTTCAAAAAAATCAAAAACTGAAAAAAAAAACTCACAATTTTTTTTTGATAAATATTTTATTTTGTTTTTAAAACTTTTAATTGTTTATCATATTTTCTCTTGTATATATTTATAATAAGTTAATTGCGTTAGTAAACTTTATACTAAACATTAATCAATTAAAATTTACTCGATGAGTTTTAATAGGATTAAATTATTTAAGCACTTAAGCTTTTTGTGGATGCTATACGAGCTCTCTTTAGAGCTCTCTCTAAAGAGAGAGAGAGAGAAACAGAGAGAGTGAGAGAGAGATTATTTTATTCTGGAATACTGTATAATATCTTTACCAATAAATATAAAAAACAATATCTATAACAACAAAACAAAAACAAAAATGTTTCATGTCTTTATTGTTTCATCTTTTGTAACCATGATATTCTCTCTCTCTCTCTCTCTCTCTCTCTCTCTCTCTCTCTCTCTCTCTCTCTCTCTCTCTCTCAATATCTACTGTATTCAAAGCAAGTCATTTTCCATTTTCATGCCCACATTAATCATCAAGTTTTGCTTCTTGTTTTAATTATCAATCTTCTTTCTCTCTCTCTCTCTCTCTCTCTCTCTCTCTTCTTCATTTCAAATTACTTTTCTACTTTCAATAACAACTCACACATTAATTACAAAGCATCATTAATATCATCTCTAAAATAGAATTTTGAGTACAAATAAATTTTAGTTAAATTTCTGTTTCCTATAGAATATCTTTGATATAGAATGAACATTACAACAACAAAAAGTTATCTCTCGTATTATTTTAGGTATGGCTAAAAAATAATATTAAAAATTCTGAAAAAATATTGTTTGAGCTACAAAAGAAATATTATTTCAAACAGTTTTATATCAAATATAAATATCACGTATTAAGAGTTAGAAGTTTTTTTCTTTTAGTATTGATTTTTTGTGGAAGATTCGATTGCAATGAAAGCATATATGCAGGTATAATGCAGTACATATTGTACAATACGTTAATCTTATTAAAAATTAAAACTGAGAGACTTTGTTTTCTTTGCAAACAAAAGCACTTTACCTCTTTCACCTACACTGCATTTCTCTCTCTCTCTCTCTCTCTCTCTCTCTCTCTCTCTCTCTCTCTCTCTCTCTTTCTCTCTCTCTCTCTCTCTCTCTCTGATTTATAACATTATTATTGAAAATAAAATATATTAATATTACTTTCTTAATGAATAAAATAGCTTTTATTGCTTTTTAAGGAAAAAAAAGTTAATTCATTTTTCACAGAAACATGAATTCATTCACTTAAAAATTCAATTTTCTTTTCAAAGAAGAAAACCTAAAAGTGAACAAGAAAATTATTAACTTTCTAAAGACTCACTTTGTAAATCGTTACTAAAAATATACCAATTTACTTTATTCATTTTGTATAGCATATTTATAGTTTATATCAAAAAGTTTAAAGCAAACTCATAAAAAAATAAACGTAAAAGTTTATATAATATAAATTATATTTTTAATGTTATATTTTTGCAAAAATTTATTAATGTAAAATTAATGATGATAACAAAATTCAAATTATAAACTATGTGAGATTGTGTAAATACGAGTTCTAGAAAACATTTTACATGGATGCCCAAGGGAAGCTGAATAAACCACAAGTGTTTTTGTCAAGTATTTGGAACACACGTTAAAATAATAATGTAAGTTTGTAAGGCTTGATTATATATACTAAAATAATTTCAAAAGTGGTGAGAGGGGTTAGGAAACAAAACATAACTTCATAACTTTTATGTCATTTGCATATTTTTCACGTCTGTAAAACTAAACTATGCTGCAACCAGTAAAAATTTTATATGTTCATGTTAAATAAAGTTTGTTGTTTTCGTACTATCGATATATGTGTATTATCTTTCTTTAGGCCGTAATTTATACACCTGTTATGATAGAACCCCCACTCCCCCCTAAAAAAACTGTTTGTGAGAATTTTATATACATGTAATGGATATTTTTTCCTTTTATTTTTACATTTAGTTTACATTGTAAAAATAATTTTTTTTTTGCATTGAAAGAACGGAGCCTTCATTTTCTTTTTTACTTTTATTTTTCCACCCCTTTTTCCATTTATGCTTTAAAAAAGATTCAACCCCAAAATACATTAAAAATAAATTTACTTCTCTCTCTCTCTCTCTCTCTCTCTCTCTCTCTCTCTCTCTCTCTCTCTCTCTCTCTCTCTCTCTCTCTCTCTCTCTCTCTTCCCTTCATAAAAATCGATGCTAAAAAATACGAACACAATTTTTCTCATATCCTGTTCTTGATCAGTGTTGATATGATTTCCTGTTCTCTGGCTATTTTTTTTTGTATTCAACATTCGTTAACTCATACGTTTTTATATTTTGTGCTTTTGCAGCGTTTTCCAAGTAAATTTGTTATAATAAAATTGAATTACCATAAAGCTTCTTTTTACAAAAGCTTACTTGGCATAAAACTGATATAGTGTTATTGTAAAATTAAATTTAAGAAACAAAAGATATTTACTATTATGTGCTTGATTGTTATTTGTTTATTTATTTCATTATTTATTCATTCATTCATTCATTCATTCATTCATTCATTCATTCATTCATTCATTCATTCATTCATTCATTCATTCATTCATTCATTCATTCATTCATTCATTCATTCATTGCATAACGAGTAGAATCTTTATATTATATATATATATATATATATATATATATATATATATATATATATATATATATATATATATATATATAAATAAACACGATGTCTGAAAAAAGAACAAATTTCACTAAAAAACTAAAAGAGGCTTTTTATTATTATATATATATATATATATATATATATACATACAATGGCATTAAATTTAACATACAAAATTTTTCTTTTCTTTGCTTACACTTCTGAAGTTACCACACAAAAACTTATAACAAACAAGACAAGAGAAAATGTTGGTCCAAAAACTCAACGTTTCCAATTTTTATTCAAGTTTTTTTTTTGAAGTCTTTCTAAATTTTCTCTCTTTTTTAAAAATAATATAGAATAACAAAGTTGTTTCAAACAAAAAACTTTTTTAGAAAATATTCTCTCTCTCTCTCTCTCTCTCTCTCTCTCTCTCTCTCTCTCTCTCTCTCTCTCTCTCTCTCTCTTATTCTCTCATTTTTTTACTTTGAAGTTGGGTAGAATTAATTTTGAAAACTCAGACATAAAATAAAATTGAAACCTAACGTGTTACTTTGACCGTTAAAATGAAAATAAATCCTGTGTTTTTTGTGTATAAAGTAAAAAAAAAAAAAAAACTAATTTTATAGAGTATAGAGTTTATATAAAAAAAAAATCCACCACCACGGTATGAATGACAGAGATTTTTTTTTATATTTTTTACGCGAATGTAATTTTATACTGATACGTGCATAATAGCCTCCAACTATTGTTCAACTCAATTTCGTGTTATTTTCTCATTTGTTTGAAGTTACCCATGTAAATAATATTTTTGTTTGCAACTTTTGCAAAGAAGGAGAAAAAAAAAATAATATCACATTTTCCTTGTTTTGCCTTGAAGCTGTAGTATTTAAAATTGAAACATAAAAAAAAAATAATGACGAAATAAAATAATTAAGTTGTAGTTATAAAGAGATTTGCGACAGTCTCATTAAATATAAATTAGAATTTATGTTATTTTGTAGGATTTGTTTTGAAACTATGAGGAAATTGTAGTATTAAATTGTTGTTGTGGAATAAAGATGGTAACACCAGTCTAAAACATGTTTTATATGGTTTATGAGATTACAATATAGCATAATTTAATATTAAATTTCTTCCCGCAAAAATATATTTGTCATATTTTCATTTTTTTATTATTATTTTTTTTTTTTTCATTTTTTTTTTATTTGATGTGGCTTTATATACAGTATTATTTCTTCTTTCTATAGAGCTCAAATTCCGGTTAGGTTTTATCACTTTAGAACTTTTATTAATTAAAAACGTTTTATATGCTATACAGAAACGCATACTAAACTTTATTCAAACAGTCAAAAAAACTGTTAAAAATTGCTGTAATTACTAAGAGTTACTTTAAATATTTTATCCAATAATAAATTTTAATCTTTCCTTTATTGACGGGAAAAAAATACTTAATTTATGCTACAATGAATAATTACTTTATTCTAGAGCACAAATGTATTTATATTTTCGGTTAATATAATGTGTATATGCTGAACAACTGAACTATTATGATTATATAGTTTAATTAAATTATGTTGTTATGCATAAATATTGCAGCATTAAGCTAGCATAATTATTTTTGCACGTGTAAATACACGTAACTAGAAAAAAAGGGAGTATTTATTTCATGATGTTATATGCTTTATTTTAATGACAACTTGTGTTTTTCTTGATGTTGTAGAAGCAGCAGGCCGAGGTGCTGCATGGCTAGGTGGTGCGGAACGTGAGGGTGCAAGGCGTGCACTTGCATGGCTGGAGTCTGCCCAGGATCTTGGTGGTGGCGGTGGGGGAGGAGGAGGTTGGGGTAGTGATGCACCCCGAGCTCTACTAGCCCTACAGTTGGCTAACTGTTCCTGGGTTCAAACCTCGGGGGTGAAGGGTGAACTAGCGGCTACTCAACTTGAACTACAAGTAGCTCTCTTGCTATGGAGGTAAGAAAAACATTAACATGTATTTTAAAATATATAAGACTGGTGCTCAATATGAAATTGAATTTCATTTAGAATTTAGAATTATTAATAAAAAATATTTCTAACCATATTTTTAGTAGAATGCAAAGTCTTAAATATTAATATTTACTGTGATTAATTCATCATAGATGTTTCCAATAAAATAAAGGGTAGTAAAATAAAAATTTAAGAGTATTCTTTTATCGTTATTACTAATTAGACGTAAGATAAAAAAACTTTAATTAACTTGCTCATTAAGGAAGAAAAAATGTCAAGTTAACGTGCAGTGGAAAATATTAAACCTGGAATGTAATTTCCTTTATGTAAACCTTTTTATGATTTTCTAATATGCTTTGTCTTGATGTAAAACTTCATCATGTATTTCTTGTCAAGTTTTTATAAAATAGTAAAATTCTGATAGCATAAATTGTGTCACTCTTACAGTACTAAAAATTGCAATAATTTCTCACTAAAAGTCCATTATGTAAAGCCATTATTACACTGCCACCCATTACACAAGTACACCTTACCGCATAGTATAAATATATTTATCCTATGACTATACTTAATTGATTTTTTTAAAGGATAAATTATATGCATTTCAGAAAATGTCGTATAACATTTTGCTCGCTGCAAGCAAAAAATAATAATAATAATAATAAAATAAAATTTTATACTCTTTTTTCTTTTGGCTGTCTCTTTTGACGTCCTCTTTTTGAAGTTCAAAAGCAAGACGGTCCTTGTCTTCTTTGGTACTAGAAAAGACAGAGGACATAAGCCCTAAAAAAGAGGATGTACTCTTCAAAAGTAAACGGTTGGCAACCCTGAATATTAATATTGCATCAAAATATTTTATGTTTGAGTTTTAAAGTACTGGCCTGTTTATGTCATGTATATACCCACAATAATGATAATATATTTTACCATTTATATCCAGCACATGGTTTTCAAATTATTATAATAACTTTAGCAAATTAGCATCAGTTTTTGAATGGTAAAATATACTATCATAATCGTTTTTATAGGTAATTATTCAATTGAAATAAAAAAAAAAGCTTGTAAAAAATTGTTTTAGAGAAGGTTACATTCATATTTATTACATAATTGCTTTTATAATGTTAATGAATTTATAAATATCTAGTAATAGTTCTAATCTGTGAGATATGTATATCATATTTTGGTGTATTTAGTATGTCAGTTGTTTATATCATTAATAACTAACATAAATCAATTTACAGACTATTTGTATGGTCACTTTTGATGGTATAGTACATTAAAAATAAACTGATGTTGAATTTAGGCTCTTCAAGCCCTCGCGAAGCCTTAAAAAGTTTTTTTTTAATGATCATTATTAAAGCCTTTGTTAACTTTTTTTTATCATTTAGAATACTAGATTGATAATTAAATTATCATACCTTATTATCCATGAATTAGACATCAATACGTTGATTTTGTATATATTTTCATTTATTTTTATATTAACGATTTAAATAAATACAAAATCAACGTGTTGGTGTCTAATTCATGGATAATAAGGTATGATAATTATAAATTTAGTATTTTAAATGATAAAAAAATAAGTTTACAGGGGTTTTAAGAAGAAAACATTAAAAAGTTTAGGAAAGTCTTTATGGGCTGAAGTTTTCGTATAATTATTTTTATTTATTTATTTATATATATATTTTTTTTTACTTTTGAATATTTGCTGCAAAACTTTTTAAATTATAATTTTACATTTCTATTTCAGAATAATCACTAATAAAGCATGCTACTTGGTATATAATGGTAATAATACTGGGCATTTCACATTTTACAAAATACAATACAATTTCAAAGGTCGTAAAAGTTTTGGTCATTATATAAGCATAAAGTTGAAAATATAGTTTCTTCAATGATTAATACTACCTTATTCAACTTACTAAACATACATATATCTCTTAAATTATATTTTAAAAAGGTATATACATGATGCTCAAAGCAAATGAATCTAAACTTTATTCCTTTTGAATCGCTTACATAAAAAATAGTCAAAGAAGTACTTTGTGAATCAAAGAAAATTTTTATGTTTAAAAGTTTGTACTAAAACTTCAAAGATTTTTTTTTTTTTTTTTTTTTTTTTTTTTTTAGATTTAAATTTTTTATCACAAGAAATTATTAATGTAAAAAAAACTTCTATTGTGTGAATTGATGTAAATATAGTGAAAACTATTTCTATTGATCTACTATAAAAGTTGTTTTTGCTTTCTTTGTATATTGATATTGTATTGTTCATTACATATAATATATTATAAAGAAGTTGTCAAAGAAAGTTGTGAATGTAGGATGAAAAATAGTATTTTCTTGTAAAATTTATTACAGTTTTAAATTATGAATATTTTTATTATTTACTATGATAATAATTCACGTACTGTACATTTGCAACTATATACTTTTTTTTTTTTTTTTTTTTTTTTTAGAAATTATTTTAAGATTATACAATTAAACTTTTATTTTAAGATTTGCAGTTCAAAAACTTGTAACTTTAAAAATAAAAAATTGAAACCTTTTATTTATATATCATCATGTATAAGTCAATAGTAAGAATTTTTTATGATAAAAAATTTTCAGATTTTTTTACTATCCGAAACGGGAGTTAAAATGTTACTCCCATATCACTTTAATGTTAAATGTTGTTGGATTTAGATAAAGTTTGACAAAAAAAAAATAATAAATAGAAAATATAAAAGCTACAGTATTCAACGTTTGCTATGGTACCTCCTATTTTTTCCCTTATTTAACTGTTATTTTAATTACTGTATGAAAATGTGATTTTTTTTAAGGTTTACAATTTCCAGGAGATAATAATGATAAGTCTGATATACTACAATTAAAATGCTCAGTACCTCAGGGCAGCATACTTGGTCCTTTATTATACTCAATTTATATCTTTGACATTGCAAAAAAAATTAAATATTGTAAATATCATCTTTATGCAGATGATTTGCAAATTTATATTCATAGTAATCCTCAGAGTGTAAATATGGCAATAAATCAAATAAATAGTGATCTTGAATCTATTGTGAATTACTTTCGCTTACATGGATTAGTAGTAAATGCTGAAAAAACGCAGGCAATAATATTTGGTCTTACTAAGCAATTAATACAAATTGATAAAGAAAGAATTGAAAAAATTGTTGTGAATGGTAAAAAAATAAAATATGAAAATTGTGTCAAAAATCTTGGTATATTTATGGATGAGAAATTGCAGTGGGGTAATCAAATAAATTTTCTGTGTAAGAAGGTTTATTTGTCTTTGCACCACCTGTATTCTTTCAGACGTAATATACCCATTGAAACTCGTAGTTTACTTATAAATTCACTAATTTTACCTGTATTAGACTATTGTGATATTGTGTACTCAAATATAAATAACCAACAAGTCAAAAGAATACAAGTGTTAATGAATAATGCTATCAGGTATATTTTTAATATAAAAAGATGTGATCATGTAACACCATATATCAAATCATTAGGTTGGCTTAAAATTAATGAAAGACATAAATTGCATTTGTTAACATACATTCATAAATTGTTAATTAACAAAGAACCATCGTACTTAAATGATCTATTAACTACATTAAAAAAACCTACATCAAGAGTAACAAGAACACATGATCTTTTTTTACTACCACCCAAATCTCGTAGTGGTATATATGATAAATCATTTTCAGTACTTGGTGCCAAACTATGGAATGATCTTCCAGATTCTTTATATAATAAATCAATAAATGTCTTTAAGAAAGAAATTAAATCACTTTTGTTCAATTATTAATAATTAGTAACTTGTATTTTATTTTAATTTGTAATTAAATGTTAATATTAAATATGTCTTGTATTATAATATAAAATTTTCAATTTATTATGCTATGATATGCATAATTTAATTGTAAATATTCTTATTGAAATGCTGTGATTATAATTGTTATTTTGATAAATTAATAACATATTATTCTATAATCACTATATATTATAGTATTGTCTGATCTAAGTATATCACCTTATCATTATAATAATTAATTGTGTTATCTTGAATTCTATATAATATCAGAAAACAATTGCTGTTATGAGTTGAAAATTAATATTTTGTTTATATGTACTCTCCTTTAGCTATCGTTTTTGAAAACTATGTAATAAAAATTGTCAAACTATAAACCTCTGACAGCAAGAATATCAGAGGACCACTTCAGTGGGTTTTGTACCTTTTGTGGCCTCAATAAAAATTATTATCTATCTATCTATCTATCTATCTATTTATATATCATCATGTATAAGTCAATAGTAAGAATTTTTTATGATAAAAAATTTTCAGATTTTTTTACTATCCGAAACGGGAGTTAAAATGTTACTCCCATATCACTTTAATGTTAAATGTTGTTGGATTTAGATAAAGTTTGACAAAAAAAAAATAATAAATAGAAAATATAAAAGCTACAGTATTCAACGTTTGCTATGGTACCTCCTATTTTTTCCCTTATTTAACTGTTATTTTAATTACTGTATGAAAATGTGATTTTTTTTAAGGTTTACAATTTCCAGTCAAATCTCACCTGTATCTCATTTTCAGCCTTAAATAGAGAAGATTCCACATAAGAAAATCTTTCCTTAACGAATTATGAATATTAATGAGAACATAAGTAACTCATTATAAATGTTATATAAGTTTTTGGCTTTTTTTTTATTTATAATTTAGTTTTCAATAAGAAAAAAAATCCAATATCATCATTAAAAAGTTAGAAAATCAAAATATTTAGAAATTCATGTTAAATATTACAGAATATTTCATCGAAGCAACAAAATCGCAATTAATATTGAAATTCTTATATAGCTTTAAACTTTGACCTTTCAACAGCTGAGTTCAATACTTGACGTCAAAATAATTTTATTTCGAACACTTTTAATGGATTTTTAAAGTATGTGTAAAGATTGCTAAAAGCTTGAAGATAGTGATTTTTTTTTTTTTTTTTTTTTTACATTTTTTTTGTCTTGTACGATAAAAGTTAGATAATCGATTAACACTCAGATTTTTTTATCGTAAGACAAGAAAACCATTGTTTTTTAAGATGACATCGTTTTCTATCTTTACTTTTTAAATACTGACTTTTTATAAATCAAAAAGTGAAACGATAAAAAAAATTAATGGCGTGTAAAACAGTAAAATATTCATTTTACTATTGACCAATTGATTATAATCAAATGAAGTTATTATTTTTAATTGATTTGTTAGTGAAAATTTACAGTCTTGTAAATACCTAAAGTCTACGTCTTTCCCCCAATCCTATTACTCTATCGAGTATTGTAGCAATGTGTGCTTAATATAGTCCTATAAAAATATAGGCTGGGCTGGGTACATAGCTTGGTAATAACAATAACAGAAACTTTTTTTCTCTTTTTATTGAACAAAATTGTTTACAATTTACAAGCCATTTATCGGCTTGGTCATTTATGGTAATGACACAGGATTATTTTTTTTTAATTAATAAAATTTAACTCTTATGATATACATGTAACAGTTTTATTGATCATAAAAAAAACTGAAAACAAAATTAGTGAGAATACAATGAAACACTCAAAATACTCAAGAACAAAAAATAATATAAATTGCATTTGGCATTTGTATACTTTATTGCAGATTTTTGTAGTATTTGGTGTGTTTTCCTCTCTTTCAATGGAATACCTATATATGACCATAGAAAAAAAATACGTCTTGAACTGTAACTCCTTTTTATAATATCCAACACGATACACTCCAACTTGTATGTAGTTCCTAGAAGGCAAATGTATGAAATTTTAGAAATGTTTATGATAATATCTCCTGATTTAATTGTAACAATTTCTTAACATAACATATCTTTTCTAAAATATGAAATCATGAATAAAAACAAGAATTTAATTGTCTTAGTATAAAAAAGAATTTGTATATTTAAAATATTATGATAATTTAATTTTTTTTTAATTAGATAAAAATTTTAATGCTATCTTAATGCGTGTAAAATGTTATGTGTATATTTTCTATTTAAAACTCTTGTATTAATAGCTAATTGAAGTATTGCTACATTTGAAAAAGTTATACTGAAGGCAACGCGTGGATATATTTTATAAAAAGCAGTCAAAATGCTTTTCTTTTGATTGTGTGAATATATTTTCATCTCGTCCAATTTTAAAAAGACATAAATAATATATACTTTAAATGGAAAAACAGTAAAGTATTTTAGAGCCTTCGAGCTACAAAAATATTGGCTTCTAGAAATTTTATGTTTTATACTTTGCATGAATCCTATTCTTAAAATCATAGTCGATAAAATGTAGATGGCTAATTTACATAAAAGAACCATAAATCGAGCATTCTACAGGGTATCACAAACTTTCTTTTAGCCATAAATTTAAATCGAAATGTTTTATTTATTTCAGTGTATCTGTGAATAATGGTACATGTAAATTTACACAAAATGAAAGAATCACAAATTTAAATAAAAATTTAAATCATCAATACTGTACAGTCAACATCTGTTTGTTATTTAAATTTTACTTTTTTTCTAAAGTGGAATACGTGTATTGCAAAATAAATATTTATTTTATACTATCATTGTTCAATCTAAAACACTTCTTATTGTAAATATAACATTTACTTTAAAATGAATAAATGAATGAAAAGGCAAACAAGCAAACAAACAAACAAACAAACAAACAAACAAACAAACAAACAAACAAACAAACAAACAAACAAACAAACAAACAAACAAACAAATCTGTACATTACGTACGTACTTATATTTACGGTACATGATAGCCCCTGAAATTTATGCAACCAGTTGCTCATATCTGCCCACAAATTTGCCTATGTTGCTAGGATGTTTTTTCCCCAGTTACGTAGTATTTTAGCATCTGAGCAATAGATAATTTACTATTTTACCTACATAGAAAAAAATTAATACCTAATAATTATACTAGATTATTTTCAGCACAATTTGTTTAATACAGCATAATCTATGCTATAATTTATAATAAATATGTTATAAAGCATAATTATTTGAGAATAGAAGTGAAAAATGCTATTAATTATTTATCTCTGTTAACTAGACACCATGAGCCGCCAGTGAGTGCAGGTAGACTCGCTCAGTACACTTTAGCCCTGGGCTCTATCTGCAAGGACCCACGTGATTTTCATAGTCACGACCTGGTGTCACTGCTATTACGTCATGAACCAGACTCGGATTTTGAGTTCGCATTCGTGACTCTAGCAGTGTGCTCCTCAGGTAGTCACGCACGTAAGAGGCAGATCAGACGTCTGCTTGATGTAGCTGGTGACTCCGCCAAGCATTCCGCGGGTGAGTTACACACAAATTTAAATAAGTTCTTTATTCAGTATAACAGAGCAAGTCCACATACACTGAATATAGTTTCAAATCAAAATGAAAATACTTTATTATCTAATTTTATTATTTTAATAAACATATAAATGAAACGTATAGTTTTTGCTTTAAAATATATTTTTTGATGAATTCCAATATAATAATAAAATAATAATAATACCTTCATTCATGGTTTTTAGATAAAAATTTGTGCTTATTATTGCATTAATTGAATCATTATTCATAGACAAAATTTCAAAAATTCAGTGAATTGGAAAAATATTATTATACACAAATAATAGAAGTAAAAAAAATTATGACGGTATAGGCAGAGCTCCTGTCAGCATATTATACTTTAAAGTAAAATAAACAGGTAAACTATATAGTCAATATAGTTAAGAAAATAAAACGTAAAATTTTGATAAGCACTATACGTATAGAGTTGAAATTAAATTGAAAATTCTCTAAGACCATAATTTAAATAAATACCAAAACTGTGTCTTTAAATACATCATGGTAGTAAAACGTTTGATGTTAATTTTTGCAGACACACTGGCAATGGTGGTTCTTGCTCTACGCTGTGTGGCACGTGAGCACCGTCATCGTGACCTGCACCGTTATGTAGCACCCCCTGCCATGGCGCTAGCTGCTCTACAACAGCCGGATGGTAGCTTTGGAAACCTGCATACTACTGCTCTAGCCATGCAGGTACAATATTTACACATGACAAGTGAAATATGCTTCAACAAACTTTAGCTAATGTCATACTTTTTTCTTCTTAATATCTGAAGAAACGTTCTTTCAACAAGATCTTTCTATTGATAAGTAATCCAAAGAAAATGTCGTTTTTTAAATTTTCTGTTGCTTTTTATTTATTTTATCCTGGAAGTTACATTTTGTTGACCATTTGATCAATGTAAATTTTGACCCGCAATACACGTCTCCAGCTGACCAGTACTTTTTAGCGTGATTTCTCTTTGGATTACATATTACATTATCTTTCAATATCATGCATAAGTAATCTTGCTTGCCTACTTATTAGAATTTTGCCAACATTTCTGTTTTATTGTAACCTTTTTAAGCTTAGGTTTAGCAATTGATTTGCTTAACATGCAAAAAAAAAAAAAAAAAAAAAAAAAAAAGTCGATAAATATAAAATTAATTTCCAGCTTGGTAACGTTTTTCAGAGTTCCTGATTATATCTTCTTATTAAAAATTGGCATATTTTAAAAACACATTTCCCCTCTTTTTATTGCTTATAATAACAAAGAAGATAAATATAAATGTGCGTGTTTAGGCTCTACAAGTGTCAGGTGCGATATCGTGGGACCGTGGAGCTGCTATGAACCTTCTGTTATCTCATCAAACTCCTGATGGATCATTTGGTGACACATTCACCACTACTGAGGTAGCTTTAGCTCTTCAACCACGTGGTCTTGCACATACTACTGACTGCGCATGTCCTCAACCAAGGTCACCCTCCGTCAATATTGCCGATATTGAACATGGTAAGCGTGACTAACCAAATTATCTGCATTGTATTTTTTACTTTTCATTATAATATATATTTTTATATGTATGGTTTGATAATATAATTTTTTTGAAATAAAAATCAATAATTATTTCATGCTATAATAAGTAGTTACACATGAATTCCTTTTTCTATTACTTTTTTAAATTAATTTTTATGAATGAGGTAATGGTGTGTTGGATTTATTATTACCTTTTTTTTTTATAAAATAATTTCAAATATAATGATAAAATAGAGTATTTCAATGAAAAATATTAACAGTATCACATCATAAAATATTACATTTTTAATATGGAAATAAAAGACCATATATTTAAATACTCTACACGTAAAAAAAAAACATTCTTTTAATGTCTACTGATAGAGATTATGCACTAAATTGTTTTGATTGGACTAATTGAGTCGGTTTTGAGAAAATATTGTTCTGCATAAAGCGATTATCTATTAAGACAACACATAGAATGTTTGTTCTCTACGTGCTTTACTAGATAGTTAACTATAACACAATATCACCTTTAGCTTTGAAATACCTTGTACTTGTACAGGATGCATTGATGTTGATGCATACTAGTAAGTTTAGACAGCTTACGTACCTCCCATATATAATAAAAATAAACAAAAATTTACTGATTACATACGAGGGAATAAAATAATTACAAAGTCTTCTATCAGCAAATATTTCTGACATTATATCCCTAGACTATGTATTGCATAATTTTCAATATTATTAAAATTTCTCGGACTCGTTGCACATCCTTGAGCTTTGTTGCCATGTTTGTGGTACCTAATGCATTGTCCAGCATAGGATAAACATCACGTTTTCTCCATTATCGCATAGCTAAAAGTTTATTTCGACTGTAAGCATTTTTCTCATATTCTTCTAACTTATTAGGACCTAGTTATTAGCCGCTACCTTCCAATCCTTTCTACCAACACTCTACCTTTTCCTTCTATATCCTTTCATCCCTCAAAGGGTAGATCAGGTTAAACATTGGCGCTTGCGCCTTTCCTGGCTATCTTCTGTCACTGCTCAACGGTCCTCTCAAATACGGGGGCTTAGTAAGACATACAGTAAATAAATAAAAAATAAATAAATAAATAAGGCTTAGATTGAGGTTTGAAGTTTGAAGCTTAGTTTGCTATGAAAAAAAGTCATTTTTCCTATGCTGGCCTGTGTATTGCTGACCAACAAAATGGCAGCTTTTAAATATGAGTGCAATTGGTCTATAGCGTGCAGAATTTGTATAATTTAAGTTTACATATTATTTTATGCGTTGATAAGAATCACATTTTTACGTTTAAATGACGTCATATATTGATAAATCAATCAATCTTTGACATGCTCTAATTTATCTTCATATCAACAGCTTTCACGGAACAGATGCTTGCTCCAGATCTGGATGTTGATAACTTGATTCACGTTGCAAAAGGACCCATTGTTGAGAACTTCACTGCTGACAATAGGTACAGTACATTATAATTTATTAATAATTAAATCAAGTGAAATTATTCAAGCTATTAAGAAGTTTGTAAGCCATTTAACCATTTTAATAACGCATGAAAATTTTAAGAAGTTCACAATTTTGTTTCGTCAAAAATATGAAAATTTGAAACTTAAAGCCATATACCACATAAAACAACATGTGCTTTTTAATGAATAAACAAGAAATGGGATCTTCAAAACTGATAACAATTTTTACCAGAATGTTAATGTAGCCCCACGAGAGAGCGTGAAAATACATGAAATTGCGATTTGCCTGACTATTCATGTTTTTGACGTCAAAAACATGCTAAAATTAGTAAAAAAATGTTGTGCGGGTTGTATAAATCGAAATTTTCTGATCACTGCTTTGGAGCTACAGTTGGGTTTTGAGACAAACTAAAGCTATTTATGTATGTCTCATTAAGTGTTTTGTAATATAAATGCTTATGTTTTCTTCTTGTCTATTCCTTAATAGTAAAACAGTAGACTTCTAACGTAACAATTAGAAGTTAATTTAAATAACTTTGTTTTCTGTAAGTGTTACTAGTAAAAGTAAAAAATAGTGTATCAACGAATATTGAAATTTTGATCATTCAAATATTATTACAAAAATTTCAATTTTTTTCATACAAATACGCATGGTGTTTTAATTGTTAACTTTTTATTTTTCTTACATATATTCTTATTTCTAAATTTAAGAAGGTTTGAAAGCAAATTTACTATTGCATATTATGAAATTTTATAGGAGACAAAAATATTTCTGTCATTAGATAATGACTAATTGTAAATTTTCTTTATAAATGACTCATGCAAATATTATTTTCAGTGTTCCCCTGGTATCTGTGACGTACACTCTGTGGGCGCAACGTGGTTCTGACCCAGCTGGAGAACTGAATGCCGATGTGGAGGTGCGTGCGCCGCTCAACTCAACTTTCTACCATGTAATGCAGATGGCAGCACATGCTGATACTAGATTCAAGTGAGTATACAAGTCTAAGACCCCGTATATTTTTATATTAAATAACCAATTATTAATTTACTAGTTCTTAATTTTAATAGCAATGCTTGGTGAATAAATTTCATTATTAACAAATTATTAAGAAAATGTTTATAGTTTTATGTCTTTGCTTTAAAAAAACCATACAATGGTCATAAACCATAAAAAAAATGATAAATTTTACTAACTGTTGTAGACGTAGCTATAACATCGTGCGCAAAGTGTTTTGTTCTTATGAACACCTCTGTTATTACCACCAAAAGTCTCTATGCTGAAGTGGTAAAATATTAGCAATCTTTTTTTAAAAAATTGATAAAATATTACGAAAATATTTTGATTTAAAAGTAAGAGCCCAGAGTTGGGAATTGAAACAATAAAATAGTAAAACATAATAATAACATAATTTATAATAAGGTAAATCATTTAATTATAATTTTATAGCAAATATCGTTTTTATTATTATTTTTTATTAAAATAGATACATCATATTTTGCATTTTTTTTTATCCTTTATATTTTGTCCTTAACTTTTCAGTTTTGAGGCTTCAGTGTGGCCTAACGGTCACTATGTACACACTCTTGGAGGTTTGAATGAGGAGCCAGCTGAGTATCGTTACTGGTTGTTATACCTTCTGACCGAGCGACCAGACCCTTCACACCCTCCTGCAAGGGAGCAACTTACCCCTAGAGGTACGGTCTTATTATCAATTCAATCTCATATTGTTTATAATAGTTTTTTTATGGAAAACAAAATATGATGTGATTACTTTATTGCTAATATGATGATTGAAGGAAGTATTGGGTTGTCAGATAAGGTTGAGTTCAGAAAAATATAGGAGAAATAAAGTAGGAAATAAATAGTGCAGTAGCAGTTAATTCAGATTTTTTTCCATCGAAAATCGAAACCTTTTTGAATGTACTTTGCTACTAATAATGCTATTTTCTGTTGCATGTATTTTATTTACGTTAAATTGCTAAAGTTAAACCATGAAGAACTTTATATAGTACTTGGATGGATAAGCAATTGGGAACATCACTTTATACCTTTAATTTTTAATGCAATAAAAACAATTAGATAAAGCAATTTGTGAAACTTATGGTTTTTAAAAATTAGTTCAAAGAATACTTACATGATAGCATGTTCTATAGTATGTCAGATTATCTGGGAGCAAAAAATATGAAATACTGCTAATATGATTCAACATTTTATTTACTAGAGCTGAAAGAGTGTTTATAGCTTCGTATTTGTTTATTTACTTTATTATAGACTTTTTTCAACTCTGTTAAGAAATGGAACATAATAAATTTGTTTAAAATTTTATACTTGTGAATATGAATACTTTTTAAAATATATTTTACTATTTTTAAATGTAGGGTTTAAAATTGTTATTGGTTTTAATTTAAAATATAAATGAATTTAAAAATATTTATATATGGATACAAATTTTTTTTTATAAATATAATATAAATTTATATATCCTTTAACAAATTTTAATAATAAAGCCAAACCCTTTCTTTAATTAAATTATTATGCTAAATTTATGTTTTTAATGTTCCAGGAGTGGATGAAATGTTTATTCGAGACGGAGATCACTTCTTATTCTGGTACAAGCGTCTCTAAGCTAAAACAACAGAAAACAAGATAAACAAACCGATGGAATAATATCAGTTTTTGTATAATCCTACCCAAATTTCTTCAACCCTAACAAAAAAAATAACAAACTTTTTCTATAAATACATTTCTGCCATTTTCAACATCACATTCATAAATATTTTACTTTATATTTCTGTAACGCACAGTCATGCTAAAATTATTTATTACTTATTTTATGTATGAATTGGCAGAATATTTTGCAAGAAAAAATCGTTTCATATATAGCTAAATTACTGATAAAAAATACCTAAAACGCAATGAGATAATAATTATGATTTTTGAAAATTGCATCAGGTACCTAATTAATATGAAATTGAGTGTAAAAATGAGTATGACATTTGGTTTTTAAATCATTTTAAAACTGACGATTTTTATTATTTGAAAATATTCATTACTGCAAAATTAGTAATAATATTCGTTTTTCCATCTGAATGAAAAAATTAATAACTAATTTTGCAAAAACTAAAATTTCTTAAATTAAATCGTAAAAATAAATCCATTTTATTGGCTAAATTGAATGATGTATCCTTTAAAACATTTTCAATATCAAATATTTTTATGAAATAATATCATAAACTAAAAAGATAATTTTGAAAACTACATGAAACTTATATGATAATATGGCTTCGAAATTTAAGAAAAAAAAATTGAAATAATAAAAATTTACTAATGCATATTAATAATATTTAGCTCAATGAAGAAAATTAAAAAATCGCTAATCAAAATACTATAATCCGTGATGAATTTGAAAGCTTGCTTTTTTTTCTATCTTTAAAATCTGAGCCAAAAAAAAAAAAAAAAAAAAAAATTAAAATAATACAGGATTAAAAAAATAATTAGTGATTAGAAATATTATTGTTGACAATAAGTATGATTTTGTTTTAATTAGTTTAAAAATGAAAAAAGGAAATATTTAAAGCAGAAACTAAAACAGTGAAAAATATTTTTTATTAAGTTTGAAGATTGATTGTCATTTACAAAAATTTGTAACACGATAATGTCTTATTTCTTACATTTAAAAATTATACGTATTGAAAGAATATACGAATGAATTTTTGTCAAAAGTAAATGTTTTCTTTTTTCTATAAGATTTCATTAATAAAAAATAATAAAGAAAAATACTTTAGGTAATGTAGAAAAAAAAGTCAGGCGTCATCTTAAAATATAATGACGTATAAAATATCCGTCTTAAAAAAAATTACTGTAAATAAAAAAAATTTAAATTAATTTTTAACATCAATTTCAAGATTTATTTTGTTCATATTTGTCATTCTAGTTCTTCAAAAAAAAAAAAAAAAAAAAAAAAAAGTAGAAAAAAATTTCAAACTATAGTTGTGCTAGAATAAATATTTAGACCCTTCCAGATAACGATATCAACTTTTCATTTTTTTAATTTTATCACCAATATTCATAATTAAAATAGTTTCATTCATTATCTGTATGTATGGGTCTAAAAAAATAAAATGCTGTATTACTTAAACAGTCATAAAAAATATAATATATAAACGCCGCAAAAATAATAATAAAAAAAATACTCATGCCTTCGTAATAAATATTAATAATAATAATAATAATAAAATATTTGCGTTCAGGTAATTAAGGCCAGAAATTTTGTGTTTAATTCCATTACATATATTTTTTAATTTTAACGACGGGAGTTGCACAAGAAATAAGTGTTTGAATGTAAAAATAAAATAATTAGAATATAATTAAATCTATGTAATATTATTGGTCTTTTTAATGTAAGTTCTGAAAGAAAATCTAAAACAGAAAACAAAATAGTTTTTTTTTTTAATTACAAATGATAAAAAGTTTTTAAACTTTAAGAGCAAAAAAACAAACTATATTTAAAATAGTTTTTATGTATTTGATTCTTTCTGTGTAATAAGTTTTTGAAGAAGATTTTATTAACAACAGAAGACGTTGCAAAAGTAGGTTTAAGTGGGAAAATAAACAAACTCACAGCTCAACAATACTAACGCAGATCTAGCAGATGACTAGCAGATTTGTGTTCCTGTATCAATTTAATATGCTTTCTTATGGGGCAATAAATCAGCTATAATTTAAGTTAAAATCATTTCTCGGATCCGAAATTTTTACTGTAGCTTACTGAACCTCCAAGCTTTTGCTTTTCTGAATTTCAATCCATTTGGTTACAATTTATTATTTTCACCCAATTGACTTCAAATCTAGGAAAACAAAAGTTTCAAGGCTCAATAAAAATGTCAACTTCAAGAAATAATTTTACCTTGAGTTATAGCTGCTTCATTTCCATATAAGAAAGCATGTTAAATGTAGACAGGAACACAAAGTCGTCTTCTAGCATTTTGTTAGTATTGTTGAGCTGTGAGTTTGTTTATTTTCTCACTAAACCTACTTTTGCAAGTCTTTTATTACAGTTTAATCAAAAGGTTCTGCATTCAAAAAAAAAAAAGAAAAAAAAGTGACAATAATCACAATAAATAAACGTATATCACGTATATATACTCCTATCACGCATTAGAGAATTTTTCAATGTCACAAACTTTGTCATCAAGTTTGTTTCTTCACACACAAAAAATTGTCTAACCTTTGATAATAAACAATAAATACAAAAATACATCAAAATTTTTAAAAATTGAAATAAAAAATATGATTTTTTTTTTCTGCAAAAAAAGAACTTACATTAATGGAGACCACATTTGAGTGTGATGATAACTAAAAGTATTTGGCATGATATAATAAGTACGGTAGTATTCAGAGTAAAGGCGTATTTAAATGTATATTATAATATTGTGTAACAATAATAATATTATATATTTTCCATATATATACAGTACCTTAATGGATGTGTATAACTTTTAAAATAATATAAACAAAAAACCTTCTTTTTTTTTGCCAAAAATATTCCTTGAAAGGAAAAATAGCTATATAAATTTTAAGAAGGTATAGAAAAATGTAACACAAATTGATGTTTTAGAAAAAATATATATATAATAGCAAATTTTAATCGGTATAAATAAAAACTGTATGATACTAAATTTAAAAAAAATTATTTTTACTATATAAAAAAAGAGAATAAATAAGTATAATATTATTTCTGGCCATAATGCTTTTCAGAATTTTTATAATTAGTACGGTAGTATAATTAATGTACAATTATTAAAAACGAGAAATGGTTATTTAGTTTTCAAATTGGCTTTAAAGCACCGTATTTATAGTAATTTATTTTAAATCACTTTATACATTTTGAAATCCATTGGTGAAAATATTTGAACTTAGAAAACTTATTGTTGTTTTTTCTTAAGATATCTTATACAATTAAACTTGCATGGAAAAACATATATTAACAAAATATTTAATGTTTAAAAAATGTAAGTAGACAAATTATACTTAAAAAAACACCTTAAAAATGACAAAAAGAATAAAATCCTTATTTTTAAAGCACTGTACTAAAATATATAATGTCATGTCATTTTTCATTAATTATATGAATTTTTACACAGTAAAAAAATTTGTCATTTTTAATGTAACAAAGTGTAATTTAGTAGTTAGGTGTCAAAAAAAAGTCATATTTAATGGAAAAATAAAGTCAACTAAGGCTGTATATAAAAAAAATGTATTTAAAAAAGCGTAATAATTAAGATAAAAAAAAAACATGTTGTACGCTGTATATTTTTTATTATTCATATTATTTTGCCCCCCAAAATAAATACAACAGAATTTTTATTATGAAAATAAAGAAATAAAATCTGTAATGCTTTGGTAAGAAAATTAAAAAAATGTGCTAAAATATTATTGAGCATTGTATTATATAAATAATAATAATAAAAAAAAATCAAACGATAATGTACTGTATATAATTTAATAAGATATTCATAAAATAAAATATATTGATTTCATGTGCTTTTAAAATGTGTTTTTTATTTTCAAATTTATATAATTAAGGTGATTATTTTAGTAAAGGAGATAAATTAAAATAAGTTATAAATTATTTCCTAATAAGTCTTTAGTGTTTATAGATTTATTTTTTAAATTTCTATTATATTGTATGAAAGCTGAATACATATTTTTAAAAGAAAGTCCAAATTTAGAATAACAAAATTATTACTTAAAACAAGAGTCAAATAAACATAAAAGTTGTAAGTATTTTTTTTTTCTTTAAAATGGAAGTTTTACTAAAGGGGTTGTAGTGATTAACATACTCAAAACCCAACAATACTGACAAAATGCAAGCAGATGACTTTTGTTATGATGTAATATTGATTTGGCTTACTTTCATGTGAGTGAATGAAGCAGCTATAACTCATTTCAGAACTTTCTTTTTCAATCCTAAAATTTGTACTGTTGTTTATTGAGTCTGATATTGATGTCATAATTTTAATTCTACAATACTTAAAATATTTCAAAACTACGTACAAGTTCCCAAAGCCTAATTTTTAAAAACTTGCACAACAATGGGAGTAAATGGCAACATTTCAATGCATTCTTTGCCACCCACTGCACCCGCTCTATCTATATGGCAGTGCTGCCCTATTTACAATTTCTCCATTAGCCTAATGTATTGCAAGATTTAGATTTCATTTCGTTACATATCAGATTATGGAACACAATTCCTACCTAAACGCGCAAACTCCAATAAAATTCCAATCTCTAAATATAAATCAACTATCATGCAAGTTACATAAATAAAACATCCAAAACAGTTTATTTTTGATGTAATACACAAATTTATTAATACATACAGATTATATATTTACATATTTATTGATCTACATTCACTATTGTATCACTGAGAAAGTAAAATGATTTACTTATCACTTTAATTATTTCTCTTAATAATTATTTAACTATATTGGCAAAGTTTGAACTCTGTAATGTACAAAGATAAGTTCTGTTTTTGTATTTTTTTAGGTTATATTTTATAAGTTTGAACTATTTAAGAGTAACAATATGTAAGAGATAAAGCTTGTAATCGTAAGCCAGAAATACTTTTTATTATTGTTTTTGGTATAGCCAAAGAAGAAGAAAATACTGCAAATATATAAATTTAATTTTCAAATCATGTTTTAAGCTATAATGCTACTTATTTTACCACCTTGCATATCATTGAAAACAATAAAGAATATTTTGAATAAATTGCATGTTTGAAGAATATTTTGCATAATTTAAAGGCATCTCAGGTTTACGCATTATTCAATAAATGTATCAGTAATAATTTTCAAATTCACAATAATGTGGAAGACTACAAAAGTGGGTAATTTTATTTCATATTCTAAAAGAGGATATTGACCTGAATCGACAAATATGTTAATTTAAAAATTTTAAGTTTATTAAGTATTTTTAATTAATATTTGTAAGTCGCGAAATGGCGTCACAGGCTATACCTTACGCATGTGGACATAGGAAAAAGTTGCAGCCCTTGACGTCATTTCACGACTTTCAAAAATTAATTAAAAATACGTAATGTACTCAAAAATTAAAAATTCACATATGCAACGATTCAGGACAATGTACTCTTTTAGAATATACAATAAAATTACACCCAAATATTTTTTTAATCTTCCTCATTGTTAGAAAAAACAAAACAAGAAGTTCCCTTTAAAAAGTGTTATGTTTTTGTCTAGAGAAAACATAGTTAAATGGCATGTTAAAAAGGTGTAATATATTTAATGTTTAATGAGCTTGCTGCTTGCAAAATTAATGCTCTGTAATGGTGATTGTATACAACCAAAATTAAATATTAAAAATATTTTACCTTTTGAAAAGGACACGCAAATCATTTTCGGGAACGATAAAACTAAAGTTTCAAAAGGAATATTTAATTTATTTTCCTATTATAATTTCTTTGTGGCTTTTACTGGTGTTCCATGTTACTTTTTTACAAATAAAAATTACTGTAAAGAATATTCTTTATTTTTTTATTGCGTAGAATAAAATTTCAATTATATGCAAAGATCTCAGACATTTTATACAACCTCTTTTTATTAATTTATTTTAAATGAGTGTTGATTACAAGAAAGTGTTTTCGCATACAATTGAATGTTTTGCGTTCTTAACAAAATAGTCACGATTGAAGCTTTACATCTTTGAAATTCATGCAATTCTGCACTTTGTATTTGCGACATTTGAAATATCAATATTACACAAGGTGTAGGTGCTTTAAAGGAATATACCAGACGAAAACTTAAGCATTTATATCACAAAACACTTGATGGGACTTATATAAATAACACTTTGTCTCAAAACCCAACTCTAGCTCCGTAGCGGTGATAAAAAAAAAATCGATTTATGCAACTCGCACAACATTTTTTACTAATTTTTGCATGTTTCTGACGTCAAAAACATGAATAGTCACGCAAATTGCATACGTTACAGTATTTTCACGCTCTCTCGTGGGGCTACATTAACATTCTGGTAAAAATTGTCATCAGTTTTAAAGATCCCATTTCATGTTTATTCATTAAAAAGCACATGTTGTTTTATGTAGTATATGGCTTTAAGCGTAACAAATATGAAAAATGCAGAATGTTCAATCGCACAAAATCTGGAAAGTGTAGACGCTTCAATCATGACTATTTTGTCAAGTGCAGAAGATACAAATGGACGCAACAACAATAAACAAAATTAATACATACTTTATACAATTTTTAACATTGACTAATTAAATTTTGATTTTACAATTCTTATATTACTTATAAAATAATTGCTTTACATCAGGCGCTTATGACTTAAATCTATACAAAAACCACTGAATAGAGATATGGTAATCTGTAATAATCTGCATGCATTTTTATAAAGGAGATTAAATGCAATTTAATTTATTGTATTTCAAAATTATTGCTTCTTGTGAAGTGTTCTCAATTCAGTCAACCAGAAAAATGATATTATTAAAACCAGTGGCTGGAAATATACAAAATTACCCCTACAACTAAAAGTAAGAGAGAAACCATAGCAATACTTCATAACTTTGCGGGAAAATTAACATTTTTTTGTTTTAAAATTGTTATGTTTACAATTCTTTAATTTTATGGCCAAAGACTTTTAATTTTTGACCGGAAAATTTAAGAGAATTAAAATGAGTTTTTGAAAATGAAGTATTGCTATTCATTCACAGGGTGAATATTTTATACTGATAGATGCACATTTACATAAAAAGTGAACTTGATGCTATATTACTTCTCTCTCAGTGGTCTTTATTATACTTTTACATTAATTAGAATTATTTTCTATAAGTATTACAAATGATCACCAATTTTGTTTAGGACATTCACATTAGAGACCTATGTTTGTTTGTTTTATTATTATTTTTTTGTTTTTACATTTTTATATATATATTTTTTTAAAGATTATTAACATATATTTTAAATGCAATATTGTGAAACAATATTATAATACTTAAAAATTGAAATTTAAGTGACATTAAGAAAAAAAATGTATACTATAAAGGTATGTGACAACATAAATTTCTTCAAGTTAGTGTTAAGCATTATGTTATATTTTTACTTAACCAATTAATTTTTACTCTTACCATTTCCCTTCACTTTTTTATAATGCAATATATTATATATATATATATATATATATATATATATATATTTTTTTAATTTGCACTTTTAGTATTTAGTCATTAAATTTCAATCGTTTATTGAGCTTCCATTTTCTTTTAACATCACAAAAATAAAAATATCATTGTTGTCCATATCATTCATGTTCTTTAGTTACAATCTTATAATATAACATTTTTTTAATTCAAATATTTTATTGTTAATTTTTTATTTTTTTACGAATAGCTACAGAATTAACGTAAAATATACTGTGATTTTAAAATGAACAATAATATTCTTTTGTATTCTATTGTTTAAAAATTACAATGCCTTTAAAAAAATTACTATCCTAATTTTTTAAATTTACTATACACGAATTTTTAGTCAAATTTATGAAATATTTATTCAAGAATTAAAAAAAAACTTAATAATCACTTAAGTCATTTACTATTCCGTACAACATGGTAAGAAGAAACTATATAATTACTTTATTTTGCATTTAAAGCCACTAATTGAAAATTACAATATTTTTTTTTTATATAATGCAATTTTAATAACTATGCAATATAGCATACATTATGTTTGTTTTGTTTTTTTTAATTTTTTTATATGAATATGCTAAAACAATAGCTCGCGTAATTATTATTACGTATATTTATTTTTGTCCTTGCACAAACTAATATTTATATTAAATTTTTAACCACATTGCACTCGCGAATATTACAATCTACATTAGATATGATGAATGTTTATAGTTATAAAGTTTAAAATATGTTTCAAGAAAAAAGCTTGAGAGAGATGACATGTCTACTTATGATGTATGTTTTTGACGCGGAGGGGATTTTTTATGATATGAGAGAGAGAGAGAGAGAGAGAGAGAGAGAGAGAGAGAGAGAGAGAGAGAGAGAGAGAGAGAGAGAGAGAGAGAGAGAGAGAGAGAAAGTCATAAAAAAGGCAGAAAGCAGCAACCATATTTCATTCCATTATTAACTTGTCTTGTAAAATTTTACTTTTTGAGTAGAAAATATTGCAGTTTGAAATAAGTTTTCATAACTTATAATAGTTAAGTTGTGGTTGAAAGTTAAAGTTTTTTGTTTCCTTGAAATGGTAGAGCTAACTATAAATAAGGTTTTACGTATAATAATGAGCAAAAATTCATAGTGTTTTTGTTTTATTATTATTTATTATTATTATTATTATTATTATTACAATTTGAGGTTTTGAACTATGATGCTTATTGGCATCAACACTATAAAGTTGGCAACACAGTGTTTTAAGATATGCCTTAAATAATTTAAATTAAAAAATTCTTAAATTTTTAAACAAACATTAGACTGAACACGATCCTAAAGCTTGCGTGAATAATTTTTTGCATGTTAAAATTTTATAACAATTTGCCTTCAAATAATGAAAAATTCTCTTCTTATTTGCTCTCTCTTAATTTTTCAAATTCTTTCAGTTTTGATAATTTTTATAATAACAAATTTAGGAGAATGTTTTTTACTCCTAAAAAAAATTCCTCTTTGTAGTTAATAAAAAAATCGTATATAATTTTTTAATGGTAAGGTGGTAAGGTGTAAGAAAATATATTCATATCCTATATCCTCACCATAAATAAAGATGTTAATTTATTTGAATAATAATGAGATAAAATTATTATATCTTTATTATACGATTTATGCTTTAACTTTCACAAACTGAGTAAAAAGTTATAAAATGGACAACTCGCTTTCTATGACATTCTCGAAACTATGACGTCACGATTACGAGATTTAGAGTGTAATTTGTCTACTTTACAATTTATTTCCATTGATTTGTGGTCAGATAACGGAAAAGAACTCAAATTGTGTTCATTTGTAATGGATCTATCTCATGATTAAACAGTTGGTTTTAAATGCTTTTTAAACATGAAATCTCTCTCTCTCTCTCTCTCTCTCTCTCACGTAACTCAGCACTGACACTTCAACAAGGTGCAGCAGAAGAAGGAGGTGTGGCACATTGACTCAACACTTGACTACACGAGGTATCAGGTGCACTAGGTGGAAGAATATCACACCAAGTAAGCTTGTCTGCAAGGTAGCTACTCAGGAAGTTCAATACACTGTCTGGTGTCACCTCTACACCCTCTGCCAAAGTTGCGACTCTTTGTGACGTCACGTCAAGTAAGGCGAGTAAAGGAACCACGTCTTCTAAGCCAGCGAATTCTCGTAACGCGTCTGTAGTTTCGCTCTGAAATTGTAAAAATAACAATGGCTTAAATTCAAGTATATGTAAGCTACTCTTAAAGTAAATAGACAAGAGGAAAACATTATCATTTATATCATTAAAAAACTTGATGGGACTTACATAAATAACATTAGTTTGTTTCAAAACCTAACTGCAGCGCCGTAGCAGTGATTAGAAAATTTCAACTTATGCAACCCGCACAACATTTTTTATTCTAACTTTTACCTGCCTCTGACACCAGAAACAGGAATAGTTACGCAAATAGCACACTTTACAGTATTTTCACGCTCTCTTGTGGGGCCATATTTACATTCTAGTAAAAAGTGTCATCTGTTTTGGAAATCCCATTTTAATCATTAAATACATTGTTTCATGTAATCCATGGTTTTAATGATCTATTTACAAATTTACTTTTGCATCTTTGCGTTATGGGGATAGCTTAATAATGTAAAATATAAACATTTTATTGTTTTTGTTGTTTGTATCAGAAACACGAAGTTGGCATGTTTGAAAATTTCTGTTACTTTATTTGTATGTACTTTTTATTATTATTATATAGATAGTATATACGGTAAAAGAAAAGAATAAGATACGGTTAATACAGCTTGGATATGCGCGATCTATTTTAGAGGGTGATTCTATAAGTATGATCAATAAGTTATTTATTATGATTAATTTTTACCATCACATATTATTAATTATTTACATGACTTACGTCACAACCAGCAAGGAAGAGCAGCTCACCCTCTTCCTCCCCTTCCTCAAGATGTCTTCGTGTACCCCAATAATGTGTGGCTGCAGCTTGTAGGGCACCCTCGGCAAAGGAAATATCATCCTCGCTCTCTGGATAAGTTCAGACAATTCATTACTATTCTGATATTTAAAAATAACATTCGTGATAAAATTATCAAACATTAAGTATTGAAAAAACAAAAACATAACTCTCCCATTGTAGCTCCCCCCCCCCCCCCCCACCCCCTGATTGTAGAAACACGAAACAGTGATCCAGCTATGAAAATAATTTATTTAATTATTTAAATAATAAAAATAATAAATGACGCCAGATTAAAGTTTCATAAGATAAAAACATTTTTTACGGTCATAATAAAATAATTAAATTGCAAAGTCAAGTGACACCTCTTAAAACTGAATTTTATTAAATCAAAAAGAGAGATAATGAAGAGAATAATAAAAAAGTTAAACTTGACTCTTTTTATAATTAAAACCTTAGAAGAATTAATCAGTTGTTTTTTCTCCTATATAATAAATCTTAATTTACAAATAAAATTAAAGGAATAAATTATGGTTTTAATAAACAATACAGTATAGTATCAAAAGTTATTGGAAATGTTATTGTTATATTATATTGTATTACGCTGGAGATTATAATGTATACAAAGCCAAGAACAAAATTTTGAGTTAGATCAAGTACCTTATATAAAATGACAAAATGTTGAAGAGAGGTTCAATGACTTCGGATAAGTGGTACTTCAATATTATACTAACCTACTAGAAGTATAAGTGCAGGACGGTCTTGTAATTTAACTGCTGTTCTTTCATTGAGGGGATTCACACGTCGTGGTGGCCAAGGAAAGTACTGAAAACATCATCATCAAATCAACACTAAAGTATACTACACATAATTTATTATTACTACATGTAGTTTCAATGTGTCGATATGGACAGCAGACGTGCTTTAAATTTAGTATCAAATAATCAAATAGAACATTATTTATAAATTAACAGTTTATTATAATTAATATAATTATTACTGTTTTGAGATCGACTTTAAGTGATTTTAGTCACATCCGCTTCCGTTTCGACGTACTACGCATGCGCATTACGTCGAAACAGAAGTGGATGTGAGCGAAATCGCTCTTATAATCGGCCTCGAAATAGTTGTTCCTTTAATATAGTCAATAGGGCGATGGATTAGAATGAAAGAATAAAAAGAAAACTATCAAATTCAGCAAGGAAAAAGAAAAAAATGTCTCATAGTTTGATAAAAAAAAACTAAATTGTAGACTAGAGATAATAAAATAATGACTCCAAGAGAAAAGGCGTATGTTTAAGTGTGCCCTCGATGGTACTCCTTTTATTATTATTATTGTGCTATCTATATTGAGTTCTTTATTATTTCTAAGCTATATACCGTAGAAATATTTTTTACATCGTTTTACTATGGTAAGGTTTTTGTAGGAGTTGAATCAAACATTAAATTATCACAAATATAAAATTTTCATAACTTTTTACAAACTTTTCTTGACTTTTACTTTAAAAAAAATGTATAAATTAAAATTGTAGTGTGAAGATATTATTTTACCCACATCTTATAATATACTGTTAGAAAATTTAAATACGGGAAAGATAACCTGATTATTTTTGAATTTTATTGTTTACTTTTTATCCTAAAATAGGAATTGCAGTACTATATTCTTGACAATTTTATTCTACTGTATGTAGAGCTAAAATTAAGGAAGAAAATTACGTTACTCCTAATAACCAGTCGTAAAGTATAAATTTAATTTTTATCTTAGGTTGTATATATTTAATTTTTTACCTTATTATTGCATCACTATTAATATATAAATATATATATATAAATATATATATATATATATATATATATATATATATATATATATATATATATATATATATATATTAATGTATGTTTATTAAATTTTTTACAACAAAAGTTGTGAACGTGGATTTTGAAAATTGCCTATAAGAAAACTCAACAATAATAAACATAGGATGAAAGGTTGACGTAATGCTCGTACTTTGCCTGAAGGATCTTCACTGACTTCTGCTCTTCCCTCGTCAGTCACAACAAGGTCCTCATTGTCCACAATAACTAGACAAGGGATACCTTGCACCCCCAGGGTGGCTGCCAGCTCTCTTCTCACCCCCTCACAGGAGAATGGAACTGCTAACCAGGGCATTCCACTCAGGTACTGCTCGAAAGATGCCTCACTCCTAAAAAATATCAATCAATCAATATAACATCAATTAAGAATTAACACATAAAAATAATATTACATAATAACCCTTGATATTTAAAGAAATAATCAATTACTTTTTTAACATTTTAAAAATAGATTAAGGTATTTTAAAACAAATTTAAAACATGATTTTTACGTAAAATATAATGACTCTTAAAATAAAGTTACCATGTAGTTATAATATTAGCAGCCAATTTTTTTCCCGCTGTAACATTATTATTACTAAAAAATAATAATAATAAAAATCTTTCAGAGCTTCAACAAAATTTTAAAAATCTTTAAAATTAATAAAAAAAATTATATTTAGACTTAATTTTATAAATTGAAGAGCCAAGTATCGTTTTAAAATATTTTAAAATTTAATTAAGAATTCCTCCCTATTTTACCCTCTCTCTCTCTCTCTCTCTCTCTCTCTCTCTCTCTCTTCCGTTTATACACTTTGAGAAGAACTGCACCTTTGTGACTAATTTAATAGAACAAATAAAAGTTTGAGTGTATGGATGGAAAAGTTTACAACGGAAATAACTAAAAAGTTTCTCACTATACAGCCACTTGTGACAAAACGAAAGGGTTTACTTTGAAAATGTTTCTGCGTACTTATTTTGTGTTGTACAGAACTACTATGAAATTATTTTCAATTAAGTGCAAGAAGCAAAGTTTATAATAGAGAGATTCAATTTTAAAGTAAAAAGACATCTTATTAGTTCATTTTCAAAACGTTTCCAAAAATACAAAATAAAACCTAATAGTAGTTTACTCCACTTTTGTGTTTTGCAAGGGAAGCTTAATTTTTATGGTAAATTGTAAATTTGTAAACATGATCGTGATAACATAGTTTATAATTCAGTAGAATAAAACTGAAACTTTAGCACGAGTTTTTAAGTAGCTCAATACATGTAATCACATTCACCTATTAAAATGTTAAGTATATAATAATAAATTTTACGTGTTTTTTTATGTAATAAAAGATTAAAGTTACTTGATTCTTAAAAATTTACTACACTGAAAAAAAATCTAAAGAGTTACTATTTATACTTTTTTTTATAATAAATTTGTTAGATATATACTAAGTTTTTTAAGATCTAAAAAGCTAACTGTTTACCGCTAAAGAAATTACGTTTATACTAACGAGTTACTGTTTAAACTTTTTTCAATCAAGTTATTGATTTGTAGTGAAGAATTACATCTATGTATGTATCTGAATAATTTCTTAAAACCATAGCCCACATAAAACAACATGTGCTTTTTAATGAATAAACGCGAAATGGGATCTTCAAATCTGATGACAATTTTTACCAGAATGTTAATGTAGCCCCACGAGAGAGCGTGAAAATACTATAAAGTATGCAATTTGCGTGACAATTCAAGTTTATGACGACAGAAACATGCAAAAATTAGTAAAATATGTTATCCGGGTTCCACAAATTGAATTTTTATGATCACTACCATGGAGCTACAGTTGGGTTTTGAGACAAACTAAAGTTATTTATGTCCCCATCAAGTGTTTTGTGATATAAATGCTTATGTTTGTTTCTGGTCTATTCCTTTAAATTTATGTTTTTCGTATATCACATAACTTTCGTTCTTTAGTATGAATATGAAGTATAATAAATTTTAATTTTTACTAGAACTTATAAAAATTAATATGCAATATTTCCAAAAGTTTGTAAAGCATTGTGAAGATTTATATTATTTTATAAAATATGAAAATATAATTTTTTTATAAATTTGCTTACCTATCAGAACTGATGAAGATGACTTCAAAATTATCGCCGCTGTCTTTCAGTTGTCCGTAAGTCTCCATTAACTGAGGTGTGAACGCTTTGCAAGGTGGACACTGCAAGTCATAACATAAGTTAAGTCTTCAATTTCATCTTACAATGGAGCTTATCGGTTTAGCTTGCGGGCTGACGCGGGGAAAACTAAGGGTCACCTAATTTAACATTACGCTTATGAGGAAAAACATGTATTTTGTAATTTTTGAGAAAATAACTCATATAACACTGATTCAGGAGATATTAAAATGAGAAATAATAGACATACTTTTACGTGTTTTAAAAGTTTTAAGACATGGAAAAAATTTTGCGATTTTTTTAAAACTAATAATCTCCATTAAATCTTATAGCTATATGTAATTTGATTCTTCTGTAATATAAGACTTGAAAAAGTAGGTTTAATGAGAAAATTAACAACGTCACAGCTCAACAATACTAACAAAGTGCTAGCAGACGACTTTGTGTCCCTGTCTTTTTATTTAACATGCTTTCTTATGGGTCAACAAATCAGCTCTCACTTGAGTTAAAATCATATCTTGGAGTTGAAATTTTTACTATAGACTGAGCCTCCAAAGCTTTTGTTTTCCTACATTTCAATCTATATGGTTACAAATTGTTATTTTTTCCCAATTGACATGATATCCAGGAAAATAAAAGCTTTGAGGCTCAGTAAGCTACAATAAAAATTTCAACTCTGAAAAATAATTTTAACTTGCGTTATAGCTGCTTCACTCCCCCTTAAGAAAGCATGTTAAATTGAGACAGGAACACAAAGTCATCTGCTAGCACTTTGTTAGTATTGTTGAGCTGTGAGTTTGATTATTTTAACACTAAACCTACCTTCGCAAGTCTTCTAAAATTTCATAAGTTTTTATTTTATACTTCAATTAAAGCTATTAGTTAATGTTTTAAAATTTATTAATGGGGGTATTTTTTTTTTTTAAACTACTGTTACAAAGAACACTTTCTTGTGATTTTATTTTACTATTTTTTTTTTTTTTTTTTTATTTTTTTTTTTTTTTGCAAAAATTTGAAGCCACTTAAGTTGTTGTTAAGCGTTCATTGTTTTGCTACTTTTCATTGAAGAATTTTTTTTATCAACTATTCACTTACCCAGTTTGCAGAGAAATAAAATCCCTTCACCCCTTTGATATCCCCGTATTTTTTTGTTTCTCCCGTCGCTCCTATCAATTGTATATCAGCCAATGCATCCTTTAGAGCCCGTGGTCTCCATGGAAAACTTTCAGGTTCTTCCAGTAACCTTTCTCTTGCTGCTGCGGTAACTAGGCGACAAGATGGTGCTTCTACCAGGGCTAGTGCTGGTCCAACTGCTCCTAGACGTAAACGTCTCAATAATCGGGTCTGTGGACAAATGAAATATGATATTAAGTTTGCGTAGTCTCCAATTTTGTCACTTAGGATCTGACTGACCATTTGCTAAATAGTCCTACACTGTTATCAAATCAATTAAAATTGTCCTTCTAACATAAATTGGTCTAAACAATTTTTAGTTTACACGTCTGTGGAAGCCTCTCCGTTGGAGTGACCCCTTTGACCTATGGTGCCTACTGTCCTCTTATGACCCAATCAGAACTTAATTGGATTATATTATCAATTAAAAGCTAATTCAATGCTCTAATGTTTTCATCTAATTCAATCTATAGCTCATAACAAATTTCAATGCAATTCATATGAATCTTGATGTTAAATATCTACCACGTTACTGGCGTACAGGTGAAAATATAAACAACAACAAAACATCTGATGGTGGCGTCCCCCCCCCCCCCCCCTTCCTCGCATTTTTACTATATGAAGTGCCAGTGGGTCAGTTATATATTTGTTTAAGTTTTTTTATTGTAATTATTTTAATTCTTAGTTATATAGGCGTGATTACACGGCTTGAATGATATTATTGTTTTCTGTAAAATATTACTACATTTCTAGCTAACACCTAGCTGCTTGCAAAATTTTGTATACAATAAGGTTGCCAATCCCCCTCAATGCTTTAATAAAGTAAAATTATGTAATATATTATTATCCAGGCCATGAGTCGAAATACAAAAAATAGTAATCGTATAATATATACGATATAGTATAATGCTAGCGCTAATAAATACATGATTGATTTCATATTTCTATCGTAACCAGAATATTGTTATTAAAGTGCCATCATACATGTATGATGTAATATCCTTCTATAACGAAGTGAATGCATGTACGGACATTTTTATTATACTGCATAATATATATATATATATATATATATATATATATATATATATATATATATATATATAATATTAAATTAGCATGAGAAAATAAATAAACAAACAAGTAGTGTTAAAAGTTAATAATAACTTTTATGGTCACAGTAATCAATATTGTATTGAAAAAGGTCATGTACGTAATTAATATCATGTGTATTTTTTTCCAATCATACAATTGTAAAACTCTTGAAGTGTTAAAGTTCATTGAAGTGTGGTTTTATCATCGTTATTCATGGGATATATCACATATAAAATATCAGAGTATGGTATAGAGGAGTGGTACTTGTAATGAAAAATCATACCCTAATGATTTCATTGTGTACATTTATAATAACGAGATTTTTTTTTTTTAATTTAATTATTTTAATGCATATTGATGCTATTAAGGAGCAAAATATCTAAGTAAAGAAATATTATAATTTAATTATATTCAAATACAGATTAATTTCTGATTAATTAAAAGAATAGACCAGAGAAAAATATAAGCATTTATATCACAAAATACTTGGTAGGACTTAAATAAATAACTATAGTTTGTCGCAAAACCCAACTGTAGCTCCGTAGCAGTGATCAGAAATTTCGATTTATGCAACCCGCAAAACATTTTCATACTAATTTTTGCATGTTTCTGACGTCATAAACATGAATAGTCACGGAAATGGCATACTTTACAATATTTTCACGTTCGCTCGTGGGGCTACATTAACATTCTGGTCAAAATTATCAACAGTTTTGAAGATCCCATTTTTTGTTTGTTCATTAAAAAGCACATGTTGTTTTATGTGGTCTATGGCTTTAAGCTGATTTTTTTTTTAGAACGTTGCCCACAATTTTATACTATTTTAATGTAATTTTGAACGATGGCACTTTGTAAGGTATATACAATACATCCTATTATTAACTATAATATGATAGAACTACCACGTTATTAGAATTGGCACAGTATTTGTATTGCCTCTTTATGTAACGTAAAAAAAAAAAAAAATCTGAAAAAATGGTTGATTATATTAATGAAAAATCAGATCTTCCGAAAAAAATGATTTTTTTTAATTACGTTGCACTTTTTTAAATTATGCAATATTAGTACAGCTAAAAAATATAAAAATATGATCGAATATATTATTGAAAAACCAGCTCTTCCGAAAAGTGCAATTTTTTAAAATATATTTTGACGTTTTGAGTTTTGAAATAGTACAGTATTACGACAGTCAGAAATAATTATCAAGATAATATCAAGATTGATAAAAAAAAGTGTCTATTTGGACATGCTTTAAAATACTAGAACATGAGCAAATTTATATTTAATATTTTGCAACTTCTTTGATTGTTTGGATAGTATCCAAATTTTATAATTCTATATATCTAAAATTTATGCAGACTTACCATTTTATAAAATATAATAT
Source organism: Ecdyonurus torrentis (assembly GCA_949318235.1). Lineage (NCBI taxonomy): Eukaryota > Metazoa > Arthropoda > Insecta > Ephemeroptera > Heptageniidae > Ecdyonurus > Ecdyonurus torrentis. The sequence continues at coordinate 5,865,115 of OX439134.1, read as the reverse complement.
TACATTATCAGTTTTAAGGTTCAATGTGTAAAAAAAAAAATTAAAATATCACAATTTACTTTACAATTTTATTTCAATACAGTTAATTAAAATGTTTACAATACCAAAAAATATTGGCACATATAACAACATTTACTAATATCAACACATTTTATTCTATGTTGAATAATAATTATGCTACACAATATAACAGTTTTGTTTTAGCATAATAATTTATGCGCACTTATAGTATTATGTATGCTTTATGATATTCCTGAAAGTTTTCTTTTACATACAAATTATGTGATCTCAGTTTTGATTCTGCAAACTACACACAAATAATAAGTTTTTAAATCATCAGATGACACTTTTTTTAGGACAACTGATCATGACGTCACTACCTGTTTACGATATTTATGTATGGTTGATCTTTTGTTTTTTCTTCGCTATAGCTTGTTTTATTGTTCTATATTCTATTTCGAAAAGTTTGAAAAAAAAAATCATGCCTCAACAGAAACTAATTTTTATCATTTCTAAACCACCGAAAAAAAAAAGACCATCCAATGGATTTTTTTTTTTATTTCTTTTTTTAGCAACATTGTCCAAATTCTTCACTATATTTTGCAGCTTACTTTTCAGCACCAACTGAAGGAAAAGCCCTGTTACGAAGCTGGGTTTTTGAGTTTTATATTTTTACCATACTAAAATTGTACGACTAACAAGTATGCAATTGAAAGCCTGTGGTGGTGGTACAGTACTTGTACTTGGCAGGCAGGCAGGTTACACAGTATGTTTCATACATATACGACAAATTGCGTTTCAAGTGCACCCGAGGCCTCGTCTCAACGTCACATCAATTTTTCAACACAAGACAAAAATATAACGAAAACTTCAAAAGAAAGAAAAAAATCTTGTAAAAACTTTTTTATATAAATTTTAAATATATGAAAATTATGTGTATGGGAAGTGTTAGTGAATATATATTTTACAGTGATAAAAATTTCAATTTTGTACAAGTGGTGTACTTATTACTGTTAAAAATATTTATTCTCATTAATTTTTATAAAAAAATTACAAAGAGATTTTATATTTATAAGTATATTTAATTTTAAATATAAAGCTAATTCAGTTACAGGCGCAAACCTATTTTTTGTCGACCATAGCTCACACAAGAAGTATTTGAAACAGTATAAATATATGTCATCATTATCAAGTTGTAATTTCTTAAATTAGGGATTTTAGTGTAATAAAAAAATGTCAATATATTTGATACATTTTACAGTTTAAATTTATAATTTGAAAAGAAAAAAAAAAGGAGAAGAAGAATCGAGCTGGTATGGCTGAGTGGTGAAGGCAGCTGACTCGCAACTCTGTACTCCTCACCGAGTATAGGTTCGAGCCACTGCTGGGTGCGTACGTGAAGTGTGAGAGCACAACACGTTGCACGATGCATGTTTACATGCATTCCATGACGACGCACAGCATTCGGGAGGTGCATGATTGATGTGATTGCACCGACCAGCCTGCCTAGACGTTTCCACGGTTTCTCTAGGCTGTCATGGCTAATGCCGGGCTGTATACTTAGGCCGTGGCCGGCCCGTGTGTGCTTTTCCATTAATATGGAAAGTCGTTACCTGTCGATAAGACAGTGTTTTGACAGGGACTGGGATTGGTGTAGCACGATAACACAATATGGCAAGAACCAAAGAAAGAAAAGGATTATATTATACAGTAATACAGTATTATATTATAGTTGCTGTAAGTAGAAAAAAAATGAAAACTTTAAAATACCTCTTGATATTTTATTACGTTTGGGAAAATATAAATAAAATATGCATAAATAAAAGACGGCGAGTTAATTTAGTGTTGTTATAATCGTATTATTATATGTGACGTTCCAGTAATCTCTCTCTCTCTCTCTCTCTCTCTCTCTCTCTCTCTTTCATTCTATCGCATCGTAACAATACTCTGAGTTTTTAACATTTTAAAATTAAATTTAAATATTCATGTAACCAAGCTTATAATATTCATACGAATTGTATGCAATGCATTAAAATGAATAATTTATTTTAACATTCCATATTATGTGAAATTATTAAAATTCCCTATCGTTTTCAAAATATATAATAATATTATATATTTATGAATAATTTTAAAGTTTACTGTATAATCTGGATTATTTTGTCGTTTATATAATTTTCAGCGATTCTTTTTACTAAATATCGAAGAAAAAAAACACTATAAAAATTGCATGTTTTGAATTTTACCAGATAAATTTAATTGTTTTACTATGGTAAATTTATCAATTTACATTTCTGTGTAATTTGGTCTATTTAATTTTATTATTTTTGTTCATTTTAGTTTTTCAGTTTAAAATATCGTATGGAATAAAAAAAAAAATTACATGAAGTCAAAACATTAAAAATTTGTTTAAAAATAGTTAAACTATAATAAAATATAAACTTATTTAAATAATAATATATGTTTCAAAAACTTTATATCACGCATACCATAATATAATGTTATCTCTATTCTTTTCTTTAGTTAGGTACTCATCTCAGTTACGTACCTTACAATTTTTTATCTTACATATATTTAGATTTTGTTTGAAATAAAATCTCTTTGAAGTCCCCTGCGAGAAAACTTATATATTATATTTTCAGTGAGTGTAAAAAAAAGGAAGGAAAAAAAAAAGTTGTCCGCGAGTGGTTTTTAAGTTTTTCTGTATAGTTGCTCGCGCGAGCAAGAGAAAAGTAGAGTTTATATGTCACAAAATCGATGTTTTCTCTCTCTCTCTCTCTGAAAAAAAAAAAAAAAAAAAAAAAAAAGCAAGTTCTTCATCATGCACGTGGAGAAGTTTTTATAACATACTTTTTGAACGTGATTTTAATTTATAAAATTTCATGTGAATTCATATGTATAAAATTTATGTTAGCTCTTTAAATGAAATGACTTTAACATTTTGGTGATGTGATAAAGTTGTGATTTTGAAAAATGTTGATTTTGTAATTTATGGTTTAAGAGTTTACTCTTAAAAATTTCATTGAGAGTCTTGTTCAAAGTTTTGCAATGTTTACGGTATTGACGAATTAACGGTTATGACGTCACTAAACGTTGACAATCTGATAATAAAGCGTTATGTAAATAACGTCATATGAGTTAGAATCACAATGAAATAAATGTCGAAGTTGGCCGATTTAAGCCTAAATTCTATACATGTTGTCCTAACGATTGTGACGTCATAACTGTTAATATTACAATACTAATTTCAAAACTCCGTACAAACTTTTTGCCGCTTATTTTTAAGTGTGTTCATATTAAAATAATAATAATAAATTTGTTTTTATTAAGAAGCCACAAAACAACAAAACAAAACAATAAAAAAAACAAAGAGATCCTCTAATATACATTTTTAACATTGAAAATTACTTCTTACTTTATTCTTATCACTTCAAATTTTTTTTTTTTTTAAGATATTTCATATTATTTAATTAGGGAATTTAAACATATGACAAAAAGGTTTCAATACTATAAATGTTTATTTCCCTACATTCTAAATGAAAATAAGAATACTTACAACAAAAATATTTTTAAGAATAAACATTTAACAATAATTGAATACTTCATTTTATTATTCTGAACAGAAAAGTTAGAATTAATAAGTTAAACTTTTTATTCTCAAATAAAATTTCATTCAAATAGAATAAAATAAAAATTAATTTTTTTCAATAAATTTCCTCATATTACTAAAAATGTTAAAATCACAACAAAAACTCGTGATTACAATGATTGTACTACGCATTATATAATCGCCAGCTTAACAAAATAATCAAGTAATAGTAAAATTATTCATAATTTTTAAAGCCAAATTTGAATTTATGCTATAAAATTATAACTATAACGTACTGTACGTTAAAATATAAATTTTGCAATATGAAATGTGTAATAAATAATAAATAAATTGTAAAAATGATAAATAAACATTGAATATGAATTAATTAAGTTAACAATTTTACTTCCGAATATGAATAACCCTTTTAAATACTGGTAATTAGATTGCAAAAGTTAGACTTTAGGATAATAAAAGCAATAAAATAATATTATATTTTCTTAAAAACAGATTTTTTAATTAATTTTAACAATTCTCTCAAGATTTTAAAAGCATAGCAAATATAATAATATAATATAAAACTTTTTAAGGTCTTATCCTACATGTAAAGTACAGCCAAAAGTGTCCAAGGAAAATCATTCAAACTTTCAGGGTTTATTTATAAAGGTAAAAGACCCTTGTATACCAATTTTTGAAAAGATATATGGATTAGGAGAAAATTAAAAAAAAATTAATTTAACATTAGTTTAAATGGAGTTTCAGTTTTTTTGAAATAACTCAAAAAGTGTCCGTAAATTGCATATAAAAAAAATATCACATGATAGAGAATTTTATTTCACTATTTGTAATTTTTTTTCAGATTTTTGTAAGGATAAAGTTTTTTTATATTAATTTTCAAAAAATATTTTGGTTATGTAAATTAGCTGGAGGGGGATGAGTGTAAGTAACTGAGAACGTTTGGCAACCTAGAAAATCAAGTGGCGAGATATTTTCACGAAAGCACTCGCAAAAGACCGAGCGTAGCCGAAGTGCTTACACAGGGAGTATAATGGAGTCAGAAATGCCAACATGAGAAAAAAAGTTTTAGTTTTTTATTCTGCAGAATCAACAAAATAGAGTAAATTATGTATCTTTTAATATTTCTTCTTAAAAACTTTTCATTATTATTATTTTTATTTAATAAATTTTATGTTCTACATTGTGTATTTCATATTTTGTATAATATTATTTCATTTTAAAAAGTATTGGTTTTACCTTTCAGTTGGTAAAAAGAATCAGCTGATTTTTGGCACTATTTTTTTTTTTTTTTTTTTTTTTATGATATATTTTTTGATGATATATATTTTTTAAAATTTTAAATATAGTAATAAAGGAAAAACAAACAGTTATTGAGAAGAAAGCGTTAAAAGAATTAATTTGACATATATTTTTATAGAAGCGTTTATTTGATTAAGCGTTATTCAGTGAGAAATTTTTGTTGTAGCTTAGCTTCAAAACTTATAGGATTTGGTGGAGGTTCTGGCTTAACAGGAACACGCGCCCCAAAATTCCCTTTCTGTAATTTAACAAGTTTTTGTTCTTTCGAAGCTTTGCGCTTAGCACAGTTCCTCCCAAATAAAACATTTTGTTCAAGAGATCGCTTCATGGAAGGTTTCAATTTACAACAGCACGACACAAATATAATGAGTGTAATGATGTTGTTTACTAACTCGCGAGATGTTTTTTTAAAAAACTGCATGCACCTGTGCGTGTGGTATGCGCACACCTGAGTATTCGCGCGAATCATAACACTCTTTCGCGGTCGCCCGCGGGCATTACGGCGACGTTGCCAAGTTTATTACTTTCCCTCCCCACCTCCTTCCAAACAGTGGTGGGGAGACAGGTAGCTAACTTCTGGCGTGAGCTACATGTGATATAAGACCTTAAAGTTACAACAATAGGCGTTAAAAATCACCAACCAATACCTATATAGTTAATATACTGTAAAGTTTTAGTTCTGTCGCAAAGCCAATTCAGAATATGTATTGCAAAATATGTATTTTTAAAACTATATTTAAAAAAATAGAATTGTGCTTAAAATGCTAAAAAAAAAATCTGTGTTTAAGTATATTAATAAAAAAAAGTAAGCTATATAAGATCTTACAAAGTTCTAAAGATATATTATAGCGTTTAAAAAAAATCTCAAACTATCATATAATCATCTTTAAATTGCACCATAATATATAGAACAAAAAAAAAAAAAAAAAAAAAAAAAAAAACGTGTGAGTGAAAAAAGCTGAAGTAGGCAGAAAACTGCAGACATCTAACAAGGCAAGATGACAATAGAGTATAGAGAACATGACGCAGATGACTTTATATTATACTTTTTTAAGTCACACCAACTAGTACAGTACCATTATAACGATGGAATTATATTACCTCTATATAGAGATATAGAGAATAGGTATTTTTTTTTAGAATGTGATCACTCCAAGCCATTTTGTTGATGACAAAAATACATTAATCATCATAAAAAAAAACTTAACAGATAAAAAAAGAGTACCCATAGTAAATCCATATTAAATATTTTTTTAGTTCCAGTGCAGTAATTTTTTTCAGGAAAAAATTATTATTATTTATTAAAAATTATTATTTAGGATAGGAAATTGCCATATCTTAAAGGCGTAGAACACCTTAAACAAAAAACATGTCTAATATCCTGAAATACCTAAATATCAACGTTAATTTGGCCGAAGTCATTGATTTCTAATTTATTTTCCATTTACAAAATGACAGCTGCGGGTTTGTGACGTCACATCTCACTAGTCCACGCGCGCGTCAACAGGCGAGCTGTGACGTCACAAACACGCAGTTGTCATTTTGTAAATGGAAAATAAATTAGAAATCAATGATTTCGGCCAAATTAACGTTGATATTTAGGTATGTTCAAGGTTTTCTACGCCTTCAAGCTTTTACCTCACCTCCACAGTGATTGGCTAGCACCTAAGTTCCCTTTGTTTTATTTTAAACCAAAATTAAAGCTAATTACTGCTTCAAAATAAGTTACTAATTAGTAATTAGGTAAGTACTAATTATTTTGTAGCTGGATAAAATAAATTCTTAATTTTGAAAAGAATTCCTAATTTTTTAAAATTTAAAAACAAAAGGTTGTTTCTACGCTATGATGGAAACTGTATTTAACATCACAAAGATGGCTACTATGCGCAAGAATTTGTAAGGGGTCTGAGTACTGAAAACCACATTTATAAATTTAGCATTTTTACTGCATTTTATAATAAAACACGTTATAAAAAAAATTACACCATTATTAAATTTTTTTATATTTAATATTATACAAGACCTGCGATAATAATTTATATTTTTATATAAATAAAAAATTAAGGTTAAGTGTAAGATATTGTCTTTTTCATACTTGAATAAATAATTAGGTAGAAGGCATGACAAACTTACATGAGCCTGTTTAAATTTCAATGAATGCAAAATAAAAAGTACAGTAAAGTACATACCAAATACTTGTGATATAATAAATGTAAATAGTAAAATATCATATGCTAATTCATGCAGTATAATTAATAATAATTATGCAAACCTCATTAAAATATAATAAAAAAAATATGCAAACTATTCCAATTATATTTTTACAATTTTCATGTTCTTTTAATCTTATTATTTATTCAAGAAGAAATAAATATATAATAAGATTTTTTTTTATTGTTATTCCAAGCATAATTTAATTTTTTAAAAATTGTGAGCTTTTATTGAAATAACTTATAAGGCAAAGTGAATAATTTGAATTTCATTGGTCGGTTGTAATACTAGTTATGCTGATATTCTTCTGTCTCTGTCTCTGTCTCTCTGTCTATCTCTATCTCTCTCATTCTTTACTTATTCTTATTGTTAGTGATATGTAGAAGAAAGACCAAATATTGATTTTTTTTTCCTTTCAATTGTTGTTTTTCACTTTTTAAAACGTGATCTTCCGGCATCATAGGCAAACACTTAAAAAATAATAATAATAATAAAAACGTTCTGATTATGTCAATAAAATCTAGTTCATTGACTCTTATGCTTATGTTGTAAAATATAGAAATTAATAAGTGTTATCCAATTTTTAATACAGGTAACTCAACATTAATAATTAAATATATATTAAGAAATTGTGTTTATTCGAAATTATTAATATTAGACAAACGTCAATTTCACTCCTACACACAACTTTAACTATTTTGAACTTTAATAATATAATAACCATCAATACTCTCTCAAATATGTCAAGTCTTTTTACTTTGTATTTTTATTTTGCGTTTTCTTTTTTCTTTGAAAGAAAAAAAGTTATATATATATCAATAATAATAAATTGTTTAAATTTAATATAGTTTAAAAAGAAAACTCGCTCCACCGGGATATTTTTGTTTTCTGAATACAAAATCAACTTCTCTCAATTTTTTTTCTTCCTTTCTGCGTATCACGGGTAAACAATCTACATCAAGTATTGGATTTTTTTTTATCTACAAAAAAAAATATATACAATTTCTATTCGGTTCTTGCATCTGTAGGGCGGAATAATAAATAAGGCACAATCAAGTCACTCCAAATATCGAATTTCTCTCTTTTGACTTGTGTTGTCTCTATAGTTCGTTCTTACTATATGATGACTACGAAAAATAAATAATATTATATGAAGAAAAAAAAAACTAATATTAATGCTACAAGAATATTTTCTCGGTAAATTTTTTTTTTATAGAATAATATTATTTATAAACCACAGTAAATAATAATGCAACATAGCAAAATAATTGTTTTGTAAAGCGTAATTATATTTATGGAATGTCCAATGAAACATGACATAAAAATTATTCACTGTAGCATAAATTATTTTATTAGTTTTTCCGTTTGGAATTTCAAATTGTCGATTTTCAATATCAATAAATGTATTGAAAAGAAAAATACAAATTTATACCATTATGCAACAAAAAAAAAAAAAAAAAAAAAAAAAAAAAAAATTGTACTAAATAATTAATGTGCAAATGTTACGCAAGCATAAAGATGCTTTTAGAGGCACAAATTACCAAATATACAACACACCATTGCTAAAAAAAAGATACGAGGCTATTCCAACCGGGAGCACCCCCTTTTCTCAAATTCTAATCATTCTAATCCAGTTATATAGGAATACAATTTAAGACGCATTAACTTCAATATTACATTACTGATCACCTGTAACATGTTTGAAAATGATGTTTGAGAAAAAATGTGCATCCGGTTATAAAAATCTCTGATCTTGTTTTAGCCAGTTTTTTTTTTCCAATGCAATTTTCATATAAAAGCACCTTAGAGTTTTTTAAAAAGCGTTTGAATATTAATGATACTGAATACACTGTCTAATAAATAATAATAATAAAAAGCACTTTCTATTAATTACATGTTATTGTGGAATATCGATGACAACCAATGCGTATTACTATCGAAAAAATTTTAATAGAACTTGTAAATTTAACACGTCGCCCACCGGTAATAAGTATGTGAATTGAACAAATATTGATTAAATCGATGACGCAGATCTTGTTTGTTTTGTTTTCTTCTGCCATGGGTTATTATAATAAATAAATAACATACTGTTGGGTAACAACATAATATAGTAAAGAAGTAATTCTTTTTTCAGAAGTAGTCTATACACTCTCTATATAACAATGGGCAAATTTTATTTTCTTTTGTGTGCGTTACAAAATAGACTTATTGTGAAAGAGAATTTTACGATACAGCATACGAATTTCTCTTATTTTTTTCTTTTTCTGAGCCACATGTTACAAATTTCTTAAAAATATATATTTTTTCCGCATACTATTGAACTCACTTCACAAGAAAGTAGTTACTTTGTGTTTGTGTGTGTGTGTTTTTATAATATTTTATGTAAAAATTATTTTACATTCGTTTTGTGGAGTTCATAAACAATAAAATTTGTAAACATTGCAACTTCTCTAAATAATAATAATAATAAAACTTTGCAATTTTACCATATAGGCATTTTTTTTTCAAACCAGCAGAAAACATAAGCATGATCACAAAACACTTGATGGGACTTACATAAATAACTTAAGTTTGTCTCAAAACCCAACTGTAGCTCCGTAGCAGTGATCAGAAAAATTTCGATTTATGCAAACCACATCAACATTTTTTTTTTCTAATTTTTGCATGTTTCTGACGTCAGAAACATGAATAGTCACGCAAATTGCATACGTTACAGTATTTTCACGCTTTCTCGTGGGGCTGCATTAGCATTCTGGTAAAAATTGTCATCAATTTTGAAGATCCCATTTTATGTTTATTCATTAAAAAGCACATGTTGTTTTATATGGTCTATGGCTTTAAACCAAAATTATATAATATAATTATCATTACCACTTAAAAAAGATGGAAAAAAAAATCGGTCATTGTTGACGCTGGAAAGTTGAAAAGTAAATAATAATAATAATATTAAATAGAAACTATTCTAGAGTTAGAAATTTTCAAGCAACTATTTTTCAATTTATTAGATGCATCTAAAAGTATTTCGTGTTCTACACCATTAAGTTAAGGATATATCTAAAGAAAAGATCCCTCTATGTTTTTCCCCTTATAAGATGTTTACGGATTTACGTATAGTTCTAGTAGCAGAACTGTTTTTGACAACGAAAATAATTCTACGAACATTTTCCTTCTATTTAATAAATTTTATTTTCTCACTTGTGTAGCCAATAAATTTTAAGTAAAACCATTTCAAAGAACCCTTATTTTTTTCTTGCAGTAGAAAGGAGGTATTTTCAGTAGCTCAGTATCTAAAGTGGAAACTTTTTTAAGAGTTCTGAGTTGTAAATAAAATTTTCAGAATAATAGTAATATTTAAAAAAAAAATTAAATTTTTGTTATTAATTATTCTTACAGGTAAAATAACAAATAACAAAATATAATAAAAAATTAATTGAAAAGTTAATGAAACATTTGGCCATGGGGCAAAACCAGAAAAAAATAACCAATTTACTTGTTGTTTTTACTTCCATTTTTCGTTATAAATGATATTGTAATAAGTATGATAGTAATTGGTAATTGGAAACACAAATTATGGCTGGATGGAACTTGGAAAGTGAGATAAAAATGATAATATTATTAAACGTACCTTATCAACAATTTAAATAAAAATAATAGCTTTATTTATTCATTTCATAATAACTTATCCTTTTTCTCAACTATTTTATTTCATTCTGTTATATAAAAGTTGCATATTTTTTTAATTCAAGTTTTTCATATAATTTTTATTCAAAGTTCAGCATAACAAACGTATGAAAACTTAAAACCATAGAAAACATTTTTAAAAAACCACATAACTAATTACAGAGTGTGATCTATTGTGTTATATTTTCATTTGAAAATACAATAATTTAATTAACATAAAAGAGAACTGAAAAAATATGCCTCAGTACGTGACTTTAAAGAGACTATTTTCTTCATTCTTCTTTACGTAAAGAGAAAAAAGTGTGAAAAGAAATAAAAAAAAAAGCTCGTTATTAAAAAATAATAAAAAAAAAGTCTGCATTTTTTCCCCCTTTCTTTCTTTAGACAGTCACATGAGTTCGTTGGCACATTTTATGTGGTAAAATCAATTTTTAATACTATGCAGATCTTTGTAAACCATATAATATAATTTTATAAATTTTAAAATTTTATTCACATTTTAATAATAATAATAAAAAAAAAATAGAAATTAAAATTTAAAGGTAAAATAACTATATATATGCTCAAATTTTATATAAAGATACAATGGTATTAGTTTTTTAAATTACAAACCAAAGATAAATATATATATATAATTATATTTTATTGTGATTTTAAATTTTGGAAAATTGATTTAGAAATGTGAGAAAAACAATTCATTAGAATTTGAATGCTGTTTCTTTTTTTTCTTTGTTGTTGTTGTTGTTGTTGTTGTTGTTGTTGTTGTTGTTGTTGTTGTTGTTGTTGTTGTTGTTGTTGTTGTTGTTGTTGTTAATTAAACAATTCAAATAACTACACTTTTTGGCACTTAAATTATTGCACTTACAATGTTCGTAAAGGTGCATTCACATATTTGTTTTTTGTTGCATTTAAAACATTCCTATTTATTAGATATATTGCGCTAAATTGCGCATAAAAATTCAGTATGTAAACTCACCTTCTGTTATTGCGTAATTAGACATATTATTATTGTTGCAACAATGGAAATATCCATTTTTCAAAAGTTAAAACAGCATTTTATCATTAAAATTTATATTTCAAGAATATGTATAATAATAATTCATGTTCTAAAATGTTTATACAATAAAAATTTATTATGTAAAAGCATTTTCTTAAGTTAGGAAACATGAGTTATATTTATGTACATTATTTCACTTCTCTCACGGAAGTTGTGGGTTTTCTGGTTTTTTCTATATGTGTTTATTTTCTTTAACTGTTTTTAGAGTTGATAAATATATAATACTCTCCAAGGGTATAAGGTATATATATGTATATAACATCGTCAAGGGAGCTTTGAACAAGAGAACGAAATATTACTTGTCTAAAACACCACACAATGCGGATCATAGTGTAAGAGAGAAAATAACACACTGCAGAGATGTTACGTTTGTTCAGGATTAGTGGGTGACGTTTCTGTTTTTCCATGTGGAAATATATACGAATATTTTCCGTAACACTGACTTTTGTTTCAAGTCTTCATCTTTTAAATATATATATTTTTTTTAACTTAAAAATTAAATGTGTCTCTTCTTCTGTTATTTAATAAAAAATTGTAATGTTTGTTTTTGATATTACGTTGAATACGAAAGGTTCTTATGTAATCAACATCTTCTCTTTTTTTTTTGTTATGATTTCTTGAAAGAGTTTTTGTAGAATACGTATATATATATGAGGGGAAAAAAATGTGAACATGTTTGATAATTATTAGAACTGAAAGACTGGATATACTGGATCTGAAATCGGCAAGTAGAATTAAATTTAATATACTTTTAAATCTGTGGGGAAAGGAGGGGGTGGGGGGGGGGGGGGCAATGAAACTAAAGAAACGTCAAATTTTGTTCTTCATATTTAATTCCTACTAATTTTTTTCCTATAATTTATAATTATGTGTTATACATTTAGTTGTAATGAAGAAATACCTTGACTATTGTGTATTGTTTAAATAAAAGTTAGAGGACTATGTAAGTGGGTTTGTATCTTTTTTTGGCCTCTAATAAAAACCATTTCTTATTATTATTATACATATTATGAATAAATAGAATATTTATTGCGTACTAGGCAAAAAAAAAAAAAAAAAAAAAAAAAAAGTCATATAAGACTTATTCCTGAACCATACAAAAAATATCAACTGCAACATATTATAGAGATTATTCGTATTTTTATTTTAAATTTAACTTGAATTATATAAGAATTAATAAAATATATTATAACTACTTATATAAAGATAATTTCTAACAATTAAGATAAAATTTCTGCATAAATTTCTTAAATGCAAAAGCTCTATGCAAAGTATATATTTTTAAAAGAATTACAGGAAGAATGCGTATTTCTTGTATAATTTATGATGCTTTTAACACGATGCAACATTTAAATGAAGATATAATTAAAACTAATGACGACACATTAACGAAGTCATAAATTATCTTGAGATGAAGTACAAAATTTTTATTTAAATTTACATTGTAAATATATTTTCTCTTTATACTATATAAAAATATTTAATTATTTTTTAAGATATATTTTGTCAGAAACGTAGAAAATAATAAGAGCATTATTTTTTTTAAGGGGGAAAAAAAGGCTTAAAAACGTAGTAATTAAATTTTCAAGTAAGGTTCCTGAATTTAATTTTTTTTATATATATTGCGTCTTCAAATTACTTGAAGCAACAAAAAGTAGTATGAATTCCGCAAATATTTTTGGTTGGCTAAAGAATTTTTCTTCCTTCTTCTTCTTCTTCGTTTTTTTTTTTTTTTTTTTTATTATTTTTTTTTTTTTGCTAGAAACAAACTTGTGAAACATCACATTAAAATCGTGTTTTCAAACATGAGCTCCATCTATTTCTCTCTCTCTCTCTCTCTCTCTCTCTCTCTCTCTCTCTCTCTCTCTCTCTCTCTCTCTCTCCTCTCTCTCTCTCTTTCTTTCTTTCTTTTTCTCTCTTTCATTCACTCACTCACTCAGTATTTGCATACATATTCCATTTTAGATTTTTATGAAACACTTAAATAAAAGTAGATAAGCTTTTAAAAATCAAACATATTTAAAAAATGGAAATATTTTTTCCAAACTAAAAAAAAATGAATAAAATTTAACTTTAAAAAAAATGTCCAGATGTTACAAAAGAAAGGTAGAGATAAAAGAATAATAAATTGAAGAAAAAGAAGGAGAAGTATAAAAAAATGAATCAATCTATATAATCTTCTTCTACGTAGAAATAATAATATTGAACAGTACTATATTATGGACTCTTTAGGTCATAACAATATATCTCTCTCAAACCCCTCTCTCACTGTGCTTCAAAGCTATTTATTCTCGCAATACTGACGTATATAAGGAAAAAAAAAAAAGAAAAGTATCCAAACCCCTCACGCAGTTTCTGCAAGATATCGCTCTCTCCTTCGTGTTCTATTCAATAGAATATTTTTTCCTTCAATATTGTAGAAATGAAACTACCCTAGTGGAGTAGCTTGCATGAGTAGCTTTTTTTTTTTTTTTTTCCCAACACCAATAGTGGAATTTTACTTTTGTAAAAATGATATTGTGGTGCAGAAATGTATATTATTATTTTCTTCATTTTTCATTTTTATATTTTTGAACGCTGAATTCTCACTATATTAAAAAGGGAATTCTACAGGAACATTTCTGTCATTTTATGGGTTTCCCTCTTTCATCCATCTCAAATCATCATCAATCTTGTTATCAATAGGACTAATTATTTATTGTCCTACAATTTAAAATTAATATTTTATCAAATAATGGTTTAATTGTCCATACGTAACATAAAACACGTGCTACTTTGACTTCTTTATTATTATTATTATTATTTTTCTATTTTTGGTCACCCATGAACAAGTTAGCATATTGTTTAACTTCTTGACATTCTTAAAATCTGATCTGAACTAACTATCATATAGCTGTATTTATGTAAGATGCTTACTCATTATTACTGCTGTCAAATGTTGGCTCATTGATCTAAAAATTGTAAAAGGAACCTTACCTGAATTTAACAAGTATCCGGAAATTGGCTATTGTTAAAGTTAAAAAAAATAGGAGGTTTATAGCTTAGGAATTATTGGTTGTAGGTTGTATGGTATTAGCTTCAGTTCAGAAGAGGGTTTTACTTGGGGAAGTATAGTAGAAAAAAAATTCTCTTCAAGTATTTTGTGTTTCGATTGAATGATGCAGACCCTTCATAAAAATTCTTCTTTTTTTATCATAACTATACAATTTATCTGGCTATTATTAAATAACAAATAACAATTCTGTAATCTGTTGGATTAACTGATTCTCTGATGATTCCGTATAAACAGAAGTGATTGGATGGGTGACGTTAAATGTATACATAAGCTACAGTGCGTTACTTCCTCTAATGTCAACATTTGGTGCGACTTAGGAACCCAGAAGAGGTTCTGAAGTCTGTTAAACAAAAGTATGTGACCTCTGTGACCTTGTTATAGAGCAGAAACTAGCATATTCCATTCAAACAAATAATAATTCAAGAGTTTTTTTTTTTTTTTTTTTTTAGCTTGCATGTTTGAAACTTTTGATAAAAAAATATTTTAATTTTATAAAGTATGCCTTGAATAGAATCAAATAAACTACAATTATTTTTATTCTATCAATATAAATTACATTCTTATTCCATATATAAATTCTTTAGCAAGATAACGTAGTACGCTAGACAGGCTAATAAATTATTTTATTTTATATTTAATAATAGCATAAAAATAAGAAAATAAATTGTGTATAGATAACGAATTTTATAACAAACTAAAAATAAAAGTAAATATTTATACACGATAGTAATGTATTTTAAAAGCACGAAAAATAGAGACTGAAGCTTTAACTAAATTTTAGACCAATGCTGTAATGCAAAATAAAAAAATAAAAAAATCCATCAATTTTAAAGTGCAATTTAGTGTTATTCTCTTTTCTTTTACTTATCTTAAAATTATATCTTAAAACTGTATACCTGTATTATTGAAAAAAAAAATGTAATATTGTTACTAAAATATAAACCATGAGAATAAAATACTTCACAATTTGTTTGTCATGAAAAAAGTAAGACCAGGAGCGTATGCAGGGGGTTCAGGATGCCCCATGAGCTCTGAAAAAGCAATGTGCTGCCCCTCTTGAGCCCCCCCCCCCTCCCCACTACAGCTTTGTCCCCATCCGTTGCTACATTCTGGCTACACCAATAAGCTAATCAATTAATAATTTAAATACTCATTAAAATGAAACGTCAAACTTAAATCGCAATAACTTTCATATAAATAACACACATAATAATATCATTCTAAAATATCGCTTATGAAATACAAAATATAAAATTGAAATTGACGTACGTAAATAAACATTTGCTTTTAACTTAGTTAGATGTCACTATGATTACGTGTATACGTTACTACAAGAGGGGTGTACTTTTATCTTCAAATTAAACTAATAATTTATACTGATACCTTTTTATTACTCTACTACTTTTTACATGCATAGGGACTAAAAAACGTTAAAGTGTTTTGTAAATTCTTTACTGATAAGTCACTCACGCAAATTATTGATTATGCATACTAATTTATAAACTTACGTTGTCATGAAGTTCACTTATTAACAGTATTGTGGTCGAATACACTTTTACACTTTTACACTTCTTTTTTTTTTTTTTTTAGTTCGTCAATTTGCATGTTAATAAATTTGATTCAAAATTAATGCGTAAAATGAATGTAATTGTGCACTGAAAAAAGAAACTAAAGAATTGACTAAATTATTCTATACGAACGCTTTTAATTGTATATTTAGTATATAATATTGAGTTATGACATTTTTCTTAAGGGAGTTGGTGACCGGCTGATATCTCGCAAACTAGACGATCGTGAATTATAATATTAACACAAAGTAGAGAAGAAAATATTACTTAAAAGTTTAGCAATGTCAAATATGTGAAAACACAATCAAATATTAAGTTATTCCACTTTAAAGAAAACATGCAAATGTGGAAAATCAAATTTTAGCGGAAAATTTAAGTCAAATTAGAAACTTTTTTTTTAAATTAAAAATATTATTAAAACTTTTTTCGGAAAAATAACATTTTTTTAAAATTACTCGATTTCATTTGAACATTGTTGTTTTGCTGGAAGTAAAGAATGTGCAAAGAATTATTGTGAAAATATAGTTCCTCTTTTGATGATTTCCGGTCCAAGTCGGTCACCTTCTTCGTTAAATACAAACCCTTTTTATAACATAATATATTATATATATGATTGATTATTAATTATTAAATTTTAAAAGTCGTTTCTGTTTATTTTTTTTAAATTATACTCAGGCTTTATTTATCCTGTTTGTCACAGAAATGAATTTTATATTATTTTTTTTCACCCCTACTGTGTTATACAGTAGTACGGGTATAAATATAGTTGATTTATGTATTATACTGTTTGTTGTTAACTTTTTTTAGTCACGAATATATACCCCTGCTATTATATAAAATGCTTTGAGTCACAATTTTGAATTAAAATTTTTCACCATACGTGTTTAGTATTGACATTTCCAATTACTTATTTTTCAACCCAACCTTATATTTTTTTAATAAAGCTATTAAAAAATTATTTAAATTAAGTTAAATATAATTAAATGACTTTATTAATTATTTTATAATTTCGTTGTTCATTAATAACTTAATTTTGTTAAAAAATTATATACATTTTTATTGGTTTATTATATAGAGTAGCTTAACACATTGGCTAAATATAGTATTTTGTGTTGACTATCACTGAAATTTATTTAGAAATTTTTAATTTAGAAATAAGAACAACAAATCTGCATAGTTATTTAAATTTAATTAAATCAATATATTTTATGATGATCTATAGCATAAAAATCAATACTTAACTATCGTGAGAGCACCATAACTTTATCATAAGATATAAGATTTTATTATGTTTCATGTCTTAAGAGAGTAAAACAAGTCATAACACATAATAACAAAACAATAATATATTAAATAATGACAATAATCATTGAGAATCGTCTCAAGAAGCGTCTTAACTGCAGATATCGGAAGCCAGTGTAAAAGGTTATGCTAAAAACCAGTAAACTATTGTTATATTTTTAATGGGTGTAACAAAATAATAATAATAATAATAATAAAAGTTTAAAAAATTTAAAAGTGTGTAATTCTTTATTTTATTCTGTCTGGTCTCGTTGCAGTTGTTAAAAAAAATAAGAAAACATAATAAAATGGTTTTGCAATACTTAAAGGAATAGACCGGAGAAAAACATAAGCATTTATATCACAAAACACTTGATGGGATTTACATAAATAACTTTAATTTGTCTCAAAACCCAAGAGTAGCCCCGCAGCAGAGATTAGAAAATTCGATTTATGCAACCCGCATAACATTTTCATACTAATTTTTGCATGTTTGTGACGTCACAAACATGAATTTTCACACAAATTGCATACTTTACAGTTTTTTCACGCTCTCTCGTGGGGCTACATTAACATTCTGGTAAAAATTGCCATCAGTTTTGAAGATCCCATTTCGTGTTTATTCATTAAAAAGCACATGTTGTTTTATGCGGTCTATGGCTTTAACAATAGGAAAATGGTGGGAGAGCGCTTATTTTTACAATGTCTATGATTGGCTTACACGTTACGACGGTAACAACCATTGAATTATCTTTTCAAATTAAAAAAAAAATTTGTTTTAACTCAAATAAATCATCCTTGTATAATTTCTATAGAAAATTATTTAATGTTTGTTTAATGAAAATAGCTTTATTATTTTCTCTATTGATTTTCTGTACAAAAGTACTATAATATCTTATATTTAAATTAAACCACTTTACTAAAATTACTTAAACAATATGAAGAGAATCAATATAACAACAAACCACAAAGGACATCTCTTCTCATTTACAAGTGACCACTCTATATTATTGAGGGGAATCAAGTAGTATAGACATACAAACTTCATTGAAAAAACAAATCTTTAAAATAATAATATCAACATTATATTTTGGTATATGTGGTAACACGTTTATCCTTATCTTATTGTTTTAAAAGTAAATAATAGCATAGGAATATTAATGGGGAAATGCGTTTTTTTCCCTTATTAAATATAATCATTTTCTCTCTTTCTTTCTCACCCCTATAGCAAAAACTCACAAAGTCCCCTGAGAAGTATGCAACCCAAGTTTCACCGACTGCAATTCACCTCCCTCTCCTCTCTATAACACTATCATGCAGACTACGATTACCATTGTTGCTATGGAAACAGCACTTACCCCACCCCCTCCACCCCCGTATTTCTCTCAGTACTCTCCCTTTTTTACTCTTATCATACACACGTGCGGCTTTCGCAAATATATTATTATATATATTTTTTACACAAAAAATATATTATCCAAAGTAAATATTTTAATAAAGGTAGTATTGTAATCATAAAATATTAATTAATATAATTAATTTTCAATTGGAAATATCAAATATAATATGGTATCATTACAATTTTGTGTGGTTAATTATTATAAATGTATGAATTGGAATTTTATTTTGACTATTTTTAATTGAATTTATTTTATTATAAACAAAACCTGTACGAAATAAAAAAAAAAACTAATTTATTTTGCATTTAATTATATTTGTTATTAAAATTATGTAATGGTTATTATGTTAGTAAATTGCAAAATAATTCACTTTGTCTACCTTTTTCAAAAGAATTTTACTGTTGTTATTTATTGATAATGACAATATATTTAAATGCAATATTTCTGCACTGCTTTTTTAAATAATAATCTTAAGAATAAATAAAAAAAATTCAAATAACATTTATGCTTTAAAATGTAGACATAAATATTCTTAATATAGCATAGATTCTTAAGTTAGCATTATATATAAAAGATATATATATATATATATATATATATATATATATATATATATATTATATATATATATATATATATATATATATATATATATATATATATATATATATATATATATATATATATATATATATATATATATATAAGTTTTTTAGAGCACTATAGTTTCAAAATCGGACATTTCAATGTGATCCACATTTCACATATAAATTACATTGAAAAGAAATTTAAAATAAAATTGTATGTTAAAGTCCCCGAGTTTGTAACAGCTAAACTTATATATTTTTGAAACTATAACTGTTTAACGTAAACTTCCAATAATAACTATAAATACTAATACTATCAACAAAAAAGTTTAATCGACAAAAATCTTAACCAGAATATTATATTATTTTTTATTATTATAGTTAGTTTCTAATATTTATATACACAAAAATTTGTTAATTAGATAAAAAGTTTAATTTCTCTATGAAATATTGTACCAAAGTAATTCTAATTTAGTCTTTATGATAAATCAATTATTTATTACCTTACTCATACGATGTTATTAATTCAAAAATCAATATTGATATACTCTATATTACAGACTTTAGTTATATTACCCGATATCATTCTGTTAATGATGTTTGAACAAACATTATATAAAAGTGAGGGGAAATACTCTACAGAGAAATGTAATTTTCTGATTGCACAGAATTGATTTTTACTTCCAATAATCTCATATAGATAGCAAATTATCATTATTGCAAATAAAATATTAAAGCTCCATATACGTGGCGATCTTCATAATTCGTTTACTATAGAAAAAAATACATGTTGAAACTATGATGAAAATTTATAAAATTAAAAGTTATTGAATTATGGTACAGTCACTGTGGTATAAAATTAATTTTGCAGTGTTTATAAAATGGGAAAACCTACGAGAGTGGGTGGTTCCCTCCTACCATAAATTTAAGGAGAGTTGAGAAAAAAGGGAGTACATCTTTGTCACCGACAAGAAATTTGAAGAGGTAGTTTTTCTTTGTCTTTGTTCACCTGAACGTGTCATAGAGCAGGCAGACATGCAGTTCGGGAACTCTTGTCTAGCAACACCCTCACTTTACACCCTGACCTTGCCTTAAAGTATATGCAGCACACTGCAGACAGTCTAGCAGTCCCGGAGACAAAATTTTCTCCTGCTTTGTTAACTTTCCTTAAAGCCATAGACTACATAAAACAACATTGTGCTTTTTAATGAAAAAACACGAAATGGGATCCTCAAAACTGATGACAATTTTTACTAGAATATTAATGTAGCCCCACGAGAGAGCATAAAATATTGTATTGTGTTTATAAAGTCAGAAACATGCACAAATTAGTAAAAAATGTTGTGCGGGTTGCATAAGTCGAAATTTTCTGATCACTGCTACGGAGCGACAGTTGGGGTTTGAGACAAACTAAAGGTATTTATGTAAGTCCCATCAAGTGTTTTGTGATATGAATGCCATGTTTTCTTCTGATCTATTCCTTTAAGGTTGTGGTGGGATATGAGTACGTGAATTGGTGTGAGTTCACTTCTCAGTGGGTAAGTTGTTGTTTCATAGGTAGTGATTGTGAAATACTAAAGATTTCTGCTCGATGATTGCTTTTGTAAGTGACAGAAATATGCAGTATGGACAGGTGTATTAATATCTTTAAGAGTTCTCTGAGAGTTGTTGTAGTGGCCCACGTCAAGTCAGACATATCTCACAGTACGTTTCACTAATCCAACTCATCTCATTCATTTCTAATTAACAAATCATTATTGGGTTATTCATGTGTAATTGTGTATGCTATGAACTCTTTTTGAGCGAAAATTTGAATGTAATTTGCGTTAGAATTTGTATAGCCCCGTGAGCAAAATACTGTATAAATTGTTATAAAACTGATTTCTGTGTCGAAATTTTTAAAATCAGAGTAAATTTAGTTTTTATTGAAAAGAAATGAAATAAAAAATCACCATGTAAATCCAGCTTTAAATTTTAATAGTCATTAATTATAATAAAGCGAAGATAATACTTTTAATTATTAAGTATATAAGCTTTAATTTAATATAAACGATTGTAAGTATATTTTATACTTTTAAAATTTTATGGAGATTAAAAATGAGTTAGTTGTGCTATGTGATATGTAAAGAGAGTAAAAGATCAAAGGATTTCAAATTTCACGCAAAATTTCGTTAATTTGCTAAACAAATTTGTAAAGGCGGTATTTTCAAACATATATTTTTTTTATTCATCTAAAGCTCTTAAAACAAAAGTGGTTATATTCTGATTTTAAATGTCATTATTTATTGTTACTGTAAAACCAATTTTTAATAAAATTAATTTCCTTTTTGAATAGTCAAAAGTCGCATCTAAAATTAATAAATTAGTTTTTTTCTTATCAACATTATGAGATATTAATAAGTATAATAATAAAATACGTTTTTATGTTTTTAAAAATTCGTCAACCATAAAAATTAAGAAAATTGTCCCAAAAAACACCCAAAGTAAAAGCTATCTGTTAAAAATACATTGAAAGTCACACATTTGTATAAAGTATTGTAAGAAGCAACCAAATTTCCTTTTCTAAAAAAAAAAAAATTTCAAACCTTTTAGGAAATTAACAGCTTTTGAAAATTCAAGTTCCATACATCAAAAATTAAAGAAAAGTTGATCTTCTTTGTAAGTAGAATAATGGTCATTCATTCTCTCATACACAAACACACACACACACATACAAACACAAAACAACAGAGTATAGAGTATGCATGGGTTATTAACTTGTATGCTTATTTATCTCTACCCCATTCTCCCCCTCTTCTGCTTTATACTAGTGTCTACCTCACCCTGTCCTGTTGTATACGCAAAGACACTTTAATTACTGGAGTCAACTGCGACCGCACGCGCCAACACTAATTAACCAAGGCATGTCACACAGGGAGAGTATTATACAACACAGCTATATACAATGAAGGGGTGCCATATTGGCGTGAATAACTCACATCACCGGAGCTATACAACAATTGTAAAATGTACACACTCTAACACAAATGAAACAACGAACAATTTGCTAACAAAAATTTAATATAAAAGTTCAGTTTTTATTAATGTTTAATAGTTTACAGAGGGGTGTGATATAATTTGAAATTATACGTATAGAAGAAAGTGACAATTTTAATGTTTTAGAAATGTTAGGGGTATAATGAAAGAACTTGAATATTGTCATTTTGTTAAATTAAACTTTAAATTAAAATGAAATTTTGAAAGTTTTAAATTAAAGCTGACGAGAGAAAAGTTGAAATTTTAAAATACTTAATAATATCGTTTTAGTGTATGAAATGTTAAACACGCATAATATATGAATTTATTAAACTAAATTTTACTAGTGTTTATAAAGATTTTGCAAAAGAAGAGAGAGAGAGAGAGAGAGAGAGAGAGAGAGAGAGAGAGAGAGAGAGAGAGAGAGAGAGAGAGAGAGAGAGAGAGAGAGAGAGAGAGTTTCCTTGCACACAAATACACTTTGATTTCATTAAACTTTTATATGTAGCAGAAATGTTACTTAAATTGATTAATCAAGTAAATTAAAAAATATATACGTTACAAGTTAGATTAAAATGTAATTTTCGTATCTAATTTTTCATCAACGTTTATTTTAAAAATGTTATTAAAAACCATAACATCCACCCTTGCAAGCAATTTGTGTCTTATATGATTATACTTTACCAGATAAGAAGGATAAAATCTTATATTTTATATTAAAAAAAAAAAAGGAAAAAAATGAAATTTTTGTCTAAAAAAAATGTTGATACATTGCTGTAACTATTTCCCTTGTTAAACTTTGTTTTTCTTAACCGGACACATATTGCATGCTTTTTTTTTATTATTATTTCTTACATTTTTTTTTTTAGATAAAATTATAGGGGGTGAAGTTTTAATATTTTTTATTCACGTGATGTAATATTTCATCTCTCTCTCTCTCTCTCTCTCTCTCTCTCTCTCTCTCTCTCTCCCTCTCTCTCCATTTCTTTCTTTTTATACAGAAGAACAAAAGTTAATTAAAGGTAAAATAATAACAAAGAAAGGTATTATTTCAAAATGTACCTCAGAGATATATATCTTTTCTATTTTATTTTCATTCTATGCAAATAATTTAATATATAAAATTTTGTTTTAATTTCGTAGCAGCGTTGAAAATTGCTTTAACTAAAATAAATAGTGTTCTCATTACATCATTTTAGAAAAGTTATATATATATATATATATATATATATATATATATATATATATATATATATATATATATATATATATATATATATATATATATATATATATATATAAATGCATTTTTTTACGTAAAGTATTACATAGTGATACATAATGTAACACAGATGCAGCGTATTAACCTTATCAATTTGTTATCATAATAATATGTGTTTTTTCAAATATTTCTAACGTTAGCCTGTGGCTTATACATTTAAAAAATATTACTTTATACGTTATTCTGTATCTACAAAATGCATAAAATAAATATGAGATTATTACTGCAGTAAAGTGAAGATAATCGTTATATTATTGATGTTTCTCTAAATGTTATTAGAGCAATGAAATTTTATTACTTTTATAATGATTATGTTTAACTACCCATATAAAAGTGATATACGAGAGAAAAAAGAAAAGGTTATTTTTAGCATTAGCAAATGATAATAAAACATATAAAAAAAGTTAATAAAATTGAATTATGTAACTTTTTTTGAATTGTAATTTTTGTACAAATAGCTTTATGAGCAATGAGCGGTTTTGTTAAAAAAAAAAGGTGCATTAAATATTTACGTAGGTAAATTTTATTTTTATTCTTATTATTGAATTTATATTTTACTATTTTTATTAGGTTATTTTATTATTGTTATTAGGTTATTTTATTTATTTTCTATATAAAAATGTACAGTACCCTACATTTTCTACTATATACTTTCAATTTCCTTCCAATAAAGTATTACTACTGTATTGATTTTATTTTTGCATTATCTTAAAAGACAAATTTCCAGATCTTTGCTAACTTTATTTTTTTTTATCTATATACGCTCACAGTTTTTTAAAGTCTAGAGTTTTTTTTTTCTCTTTTTAAATATTAAAACTTTTTTTCTCACATTTTAAATTCAATAAAAAATTTATAAAGTAAAAAGCTTTATATCTCTATTTTACTCTGTTAAAACGAGCTTAAAATGCACAACAACTCTCTCTCTCTCTCTCTCTCTCTCTCTCTCTCTCTCTCTCTCTCTCTCTCTCTCTCTCAATTTGCAAACCTATGTAAATAATAGAATTATTTACTCCAACTGTAAAAACACTAAACTTAGAAAATACATTACAAATATAAATAATAACAAATAAATGTAAGTATCATTTCATTATTATTTCTAACATTTTTATGAAAAAAAAAGTGGAGTTGTTTTATGAAAACAACTTTAAAATAAAAGCACTTTTACATAATACAAATTTTTTTTATTTAAATGTTAAGTTTAAAAAAAAAACTTTTTTATATAGCAATAAAAACCATTTTTATATTTTATTTTTTTAAAGTATGTAATATTACGTGTAAATGTTACATGTGGATTTTATATATTTTGAAAAATAGGGGTATAAATTTGAATTTATTATCGACACAGTTAACTATATCAGATAGTATTGCGTGGTTATGTATATAGAATATCATACAATCATATTACTACAATGTAAATTATTATTTATGTTTCTGTTCAATTCATTTCTCATTAGATTTGTCATATTTTTGATAATATTGCATCGTATATTATCTTTCTCTTTTTTAAATATCACACGGCGAAAGGAAAAAAAATACCGTACTCGCAACTTTTATGTTTGTTTTTTTATTTCTAGCTTTGAAGTATCTAACAATGTTTTAAATACATATTCTTGCATTTAATTTCCTTTAAAATAATGGAGTAATAATATTCCGCAAGGAAATGCTTCTTCTTTTTTTTTTTTTTTTTTTTTTTAATTGACTTTTTTTATGTGCTTAGAAAATAAAAATGCTGATGGCACAACCATTTGAGAAATATAATAATATAAAATTAAAATATAAATTTGTACATAAATTATTTTACAAAAAAATAAATTATAATAATAATAAAATGGGGTTAATTGTTTAACCATACCATATAATTACGAGTTGGCGAAAATCTCTCATCCCCTTTTTTAAATTTTCAGTTATATGATTTTGAGGTTTTGGAAAATGATATTAATAAGGAATAGAAAAATTCAAGGTTGAATCAAATATAAAAATCCTTTGCCGATACAGAATAACATTTCTATAGGATGAAATATAGTGTCAAAATTCAAATTTAATTTATAATAATTTCTAATCACGAACGGTTTCTATCTTATATGATATACTGAAGTATACATATAAGTGACTTATGAGAACTCTGTAATATAAACCAAGGGGTGCTATTCCTTTCATTATGAGAGTAGTATATAATGATAGCACTTTATATATTTAAATTATAATTTTAAACTTCCATACATTTTGGCACTTGACTTTAAATGATAGAGGTCATCAAAATTAATGAAATTTTGTTGAAAGTTATGATTCAGCCACAAGTTTATCTGTATTATATTATAATACTGCAGAGTTTGCACCACAGTGCTGCAAAGTGGCGAACTAATTTACATTATCTGCACATTAAGTTGTAGGCTGTTCACTCTCTCTCTCTCTCTCTCTCTCTCTCTCTCTCTCTCTCTCTCTCTCTCTCTCTCTCTCTCTCTCTCTCTCTCTCTCTCTCTCTCTCTCTCTCTCTCTACCTTACTTTATGATGGAACTCAGCCAAAACTTGAACCCAGATCTAATGTTTCTTGCCGCTTCACTAACACTCCTCTCTCTCTCTCTCTCTCTCTCTCTCTCTCTCTCTCTCTCTCTCTCTCTCTCTCTCTCTCTCTCTCTCTCTCTCTCTCTCTCTCTCTCTTAAACAAAGTTCAAACTGATGGGTATCAAATTGCATGTGTGATTAAAAATTTTTTTATGAGTGTTACAATTTTTTTTACCACAAAATAATTTAATTTATAAGGCGTTATTCAACAAATTATTTTCACCATAATATACGCTACAAAAAAAATGTTTGATGTATTGTACAGTTAAGTACATGCAAAGGTACAGTGTGTAGTAGACTTGTAAAATAAAGGTTTAATTTTAACGCACAACTGTTTAAAGCGTACCTATACAGTATACAGTATGAATTATGAAATGCTTGCAATACTGTATAGACGTCAAAGCATGAGTATTTTTTTTCTTTTGTCTAACTTTTCATAATGGTAGAGTATATAGTATCGATGTAAGTTTATAAAGTGTTAGTGTTTGTATGCATGGATACTTTCTTTAAGCCATAGACCAACATGGATATGTGCTTTTTAATGAATAAACACGAAATGGGATCTTCAAAACTGATGACAATTTTTACCAGAATGTTAATGTATCCCCACAAGAGAGTGTGTGCTTCTGTTTACTCAAAATGCGGAAAAGGAAGTGTCGGAAGAGGAAACCACGTGACAGTAAAAGATGGGAGAAAACTTCGTGCCAGCAGCAAGGTAACCTTGAGCTGCCTCCCACTTTTACCATCACATGGTTTCCTCTTCCAGCACCTCCTTTTCCGCATTTTGAGTAAACAGAAGCACACAGTGTGAAAATACTGTAAGGTATGCAATTTAAGTGACTATTCATGTTTCTGACGTCAGAAACATGCAAAAATTAGAAGAAGTAAAAATGTTGTGCATGTTACATTAATCGAAAAT
Source organism: Ecdyonurus torrentis (assembly GCA_949318235.1). Taxonomy (NCBI): domain Eukaryota; kingdom Metazoa; phylum Arthropoda; class Insecta; order Ephemeroptera; family Heptageniidae; genus Ecdyonurus; species Ecdyonurus torrentis. Next base: position 5,837,590 of record OX439134.1, on the reverse strand, counting down.
TTCTGATCACTGCTACGGAGCTACAGTTGTATTTTGGGACAAACTAAAATTATTTATGTAAGGCCCATCAAGTGTTTTGTGATATAAATGCTTATGTTTTCTTCTGGTTTATTCCTTTAAACATTATTATTATTATTAATATTATTATACCAATTTATATTAATAGAGTACCCACGCAGCCCATGTATTGATACTGGTCAGTAAAAATTCCTCAGTAGGTATAATTTTAAGTAACCTGTGTACAAATTAGTGTTTGATGTATGTACTTTAACAACAAAATATTCAGAGAAAATGTATGTAAAGTTTAGAGATAGTATACCATACATATATTTTACTAAATAGTTTTAAATTAACATAGTTAGTTTCTACTACTTTGGTTTCTCTGTGTATAACGTTTAATTTTGTATGTAATAAAAATTATGAATATTGAAAATGTTTTCTAAAAGTATAATTTAGTGGTAAGAAATATTTCCTTTCCCATACAAATGACATGAAAATCAATTTTAAATTCAATATAATAAACACTTCAGTGTGCGTCAATACTTGCATAGAAAAAATATTATATAAAAGTATAATATAGTCAATATGGTATAAATAATTTAATTAAATTACATTTCAAAATAAGTTAGCACTTGTGATGTAATTGACGTATCAATCAAATTAAATTATAATTATTAATATAGATTTTAAAGTGTCTATACAAATTGAAATCCACTTATTTTAGTTGTTAAATGCAAACTTTATTATTCTTCAATAGAGTAAAATTAATTAATATACGCTGTATTTTTTTTTTATTGAATTTTATTGTACCATTTTAAAAAATTTATAATATTGTACGTATGAAAATACATTTAAAAAGTTAGAACAATAATTGTACCATGTTATTCCATTCATAGGCGTGTAAAAAAAAAAAAAAAAAAGGCAGTACTTGATCTTCGCTTAGTGCCTATTATGCTCAGTAGACAAAAATAAAAATTGCAGCATTCATTACAAAACAACAACAACAACAACAACAACAACAACAACAACAACAACAACAACAACAACAACACAATAAACGAGGAAACATAAAATTTGTAAACCAGTAGCCTATTCAACTAGATCAGTAATCCCATTGGGCAATAACTTTGCAATAAAATTTGCAAACGAATTTATTGATTTTCAATGGAGATTACATGCAATCAAATTAGTTGCAAAATTAAAATATTTCATCATTTTAATTTTTAAACTGTATTGCAGATTTTTTCAATATTTCAATAAAATTGGAGATAAATATCGAAGGTAAATAATAAATATTATATTTTTTTCTTTTAGACTCGGAAAACCTATTAAAATATTTTTTTATATTTGGTAGTTCTACTGTATTTGTTATTTATTTTATATTTATGTGCAATAAAATATTGATATCAATAATTTTTAATACGCTATTCATGTTTCTATAGTATAAAGAATTCAATAAATTATTCCACACAATATTTTATCGAGAAAAAACATGAGTATATATATATATATATATATATATATATATATATATATATATATATATATATATATATATATATATATATATATATATATATATATATATTTATACACACACACACTTCGATTTCCGATATTCAATAAAAAAAAGTCACTGCAGAGATGCGGAAAAATACAAAATAATATTTTTCGCATTACTTCTACTTGAGTTCTATTTTTAATAATATATACGATATTATAAAATGCACATTATTGTCATATTCTTTAATATTGATCCATATAATGTCTTTGTACGATAATAATAGTAAAAAATGTGGTAAAAGATTTATTGTACTCAAGAGAAGAAAACTTTTTGCATTATTGTACATTTCTTATGTTATATAATATTATAATTTATTCCATTCTATTGTGTGAAATTGAGTTATGTATGTTTTTTACTTAAAACTTTGAATGGAAAAGGAAGAAAAAAAATACATTATGGATAAAATAAAGTTGTTTTGGGGATTTAGAAAATAAATTATATTAAATGAGTTTTATTTTTTTGAAGTAAAAATAAAGTGTGTTATTTTATTTTTTAATTTAAAATGTTTAAAGATTGGATTTATTATTTTTGTTTTATATTGTTGTTTTCTGAAAGTTTAAAATAGCAGTCATTTATTGATTTTTTATTTAAATGTTTTAATTTTGTTCCATTCTTGAGTTCCATTTTTTATCCAACTTTTAATATAAATTTAGTTCTGTATTGAGCTTAATTTTAATTTTGTGTAAACCTATTTTATTATACATCTAAATTAAAAAAAAATAATAAAAATAAATAAAATGGGTATATAAATGATTGTACTTTTTTTTTTTTTGGTTTTAAAGAATGACAGTTATCGGTGGTGACGTATAACCAATCAAAAGAACCCAGAAAAAAGCAGGGTTCATTTTCTAAACTAAGCAGGACCATCTTTCATAGATTTTTGAGAAACCTACTTCAGTTAGAACTAAAAATTTTAAATGATGCACACTAGAAATATTCGTTTTGTATGTTATAATGGGTAAAATTTAGCAAAAGTTTTCTACCTATTAGAAGCATTGTAATGACATACTATATGTAGGTACATGTTTTTTAATGTGTAACGTTTTAATGCTTCTATTTCAAAAGCTGGATAATTTTGCTTTTCAAGGATACAGTGAACAACTTGCACTAGTTTAATACTGTTCAACGTATGTAGTATGTACGTACGTACGTATGTGATAGTCAATATGGCAAGTATTGAAGTAAACAACTCGATCATTTTAAGACGGGAAATCAGGTACTACGGGATTTGACTAAAAACTCTAAAAAGTTGTAAAGAAAGAAAAATTTGAAATTTTGCACAGTGATACATTAGGATAAGGTGCCTTCAAAAATGTAAAAATTTCGGGGGGTCACGATGATAGATTTTAAATTATGATTTTTTTTTTAAATTTTAGCCCCATAAGAGCCCATGTTAATTTCACACGGGTTCAGCAAATTTTATCATAAGTAGCTGTTCCTATTAACTTTCAAATAACATCATAAAGTTTCCAAGTTTTCTTTTTAGATTTTGAGATATAAGCCATCTGAATACAACCCTTAAGCAAGCAACAATGAAAAATGTTGTGATGCAAGTAAAAAATTATGCTTCTAAAACAATTTTTATGAACTTGTATACTTTGTTTTTAAATATTACACAGCTTACAAATAATAATAATAATAAAACGTGAACCACGTTTTATTCTACAAGAGTCATTTATACACAAATAAAAGTCTATATTTATAATGTGATACAATAAAAACAAAAACTGTAATAAGAAACGTGCAGTCGTAAAACATTCCAATGTTATTTATTTTCTTCCATTTCCTCGCCGGAATATAAAGCATAATATAAAAAATAAAAAGATTTTTTTTTTAAGTACCTAAACATTCAAACTGATGAGTCTCTGTTTTTATATACAGCTCGATTGCGTGTATTTATGGATGTTTCTAAAAAGGTCAAAAAGTTTAAGACAAATTACTTGTCTTTTACTTAAAACAATTTTTTCCGATAATTTTTTTTCCTACAATATAAACGCACTTAACTATTTTTTTATTGATAGAAAATTGCGTCTATTGGAAATGCCAAATTGGACAAAAATATATAAGACTTTTCTATCGCAGAGAAAAGGCTAGTTTAAATTACATTTTTTTTTTCATCGTATAGAAGAAGTAAAGGATCACGTTTATACGTTTGACAGTTCGTAGACTTTGAAGAAAAAAAATGCTCCTAGTAACAAGCGTACGGTATTATTTGATATTCTCCAATATCATCGATAATCATTATTATCAATTTATTGAAGTTAAACCTATTATACATCGTAAGCTACTCCAACTTTAATGGTGTTCATTTAAGAATTTGCCATAAAAAAATTATATAAGAAAATAAATATTTGTATTTGAAAAATTTTAAAGATTTAAAAGATTTTAAAAGATTTTACAAGATTTAAATTTAATATAACCGCAATTCAAATGCAAATAAAAATCTCATTACGCAGCCTTTGCTTCAATTAAAAAATATTTTGTTCCTTTTATATATTATAAATGAAAACCATGTTAGTACCAGATGTATATCACTGTTCATACTGTTTTAAAAATTATATTTGAATTAACACTTTTTTTAAGCAAAAATATATTTTTCCATCATTTGAGAATTATTCTTTACTTTCACATTAAATTAAATTTATCTTAATTTAAAAATTACTAACAAATTATCAATGTCTTTTTCTTCGTGCAAAAGTTTTTAAAAGCTGTGAACTTTTCTGTATGACTTATAAAAAAAAGGTCAAAGATACCAAAAAGAAGAAGAAAAATAAAGTTGTTACATTTGAAGAAAAACTTTTTTTTTTTTTTTTTTTTTTTTTTGTATACGCTCTTAGAGGGAAAAAACTTTGGCGAAGAAGAAATTTTGTTAATTATGAAATGTAATCTTCTTATTTATAAAACATTAATTATATACGAAGGTCCACTAATTTAGGGAGAGAGAAAGAGAGAGAGAGAGAGAGAGAGAGAGAGAGAGAGAGAGAGAGAGAGAGAGAGAGAGAGAGAGAGAGAGAGAGAGAAGTGTTTCCAGGTAAATTTAACGTCTTTTTAAACTTTGTTTTCTTCATTTTTACCAAAAATTACACTTTAAGTACTTTTATTTTAAGCATCGTTGTAAGTTAAACAGTTGAGAAATTGTTGTAGTATTTTTGACAAGAATTTTCATGACTTGACGTGACGAAATAGAAGGTATGCGTAAGGACATAATTAGCACTTATAAAAAAAAAGTAGGTGCTTCTCTTTTTGGTTATAAAATTTTCTTGCATAATTGAGATATAATTATATTCTTGCTGTATTAGTGACAAATAAACAAAATAATTTGTTTGGTATGTTTAAGTAAGTTATGTCGTAAGAAAGGTAAAGTATTATCATATTTATTCTGTATGGAATTTTAATTGTTAAATAATAATGTTACTAGAAAAAGTACTTTAAAAGTTTGATATATCTCTCTGCAATATGAATTTAATTTTATGCTTAATTTAAAATACGTTCCATGTCTAGTTTAATGATTATTCATAGTTTGCAACTGACTAATTGAAACATGTGTTTTAATTAATTTTGATTACTGTATACACATAAATATTAAATATATATCTACATATCTATGACAATAGCAACGCTTGTTGTATCTCCTAAGTTATTATGAACTGTCTTTAGTCTAATTTATCTTATTTCTCAATATCCTTTTAATTTTTAGTTATTATTGTTACTTATAAAGTCTAAATTTTTCTGCGTTATGTACGTAAAAAAAGTGTTATATATTATAGTAAGAGAAAAAAAATTATGAACTTGTTTAAAATAATTGCAACTTTGGTACTGTAAATTGTTGATTATATCACCCAAAAAACTAAATACGTATATAATAGTTATGCTAACCCAATATTATCAAAATTTATGCTATGTAACAATGCTATACTTACACAATATAGCTATGTCACACAATAAATATTATTTTGTGTAGTATAATTATTTATATTGATCCAAAATTTAGCAACGTTTAATGACATAAATGCAGCATAAATTACGTAATTTGTTCTTTCAATGTGGTGTGTTAAAACTGAGCAATATTTATTTGCAGTACACGGAAAAAAAAATTACTACTAATGGCAGGTACATGAACCTGTATTTTGCAATAGGTACACTTGAATTTGGAACAGGTAGTTATTGTAGTATAATAATACCTGTGTTCTAGGTTATATGTCTACCTATTTCATTTTTATTTATTTTTTATATATGTACATTTTTATTATTTTTTTTTTTGTGTGTGTATTTTGTTTACATGGAAATTTTATGATTTTTATAGATTTCATGTAATCAAATTGATTTATTTTTATTGCATCCTGTACACAAACCTATATTCTCTTTCATTATCTAAGTTCCAAAAACTATACAATTTATATCACGAAAATACCATTTTGTTTTACATGATTTTCATACATCTCATCAAATTCCTTTACATTTTTCACATAAAATACCATTTTCAAGAATCTTCCCCTTCTTCATGAACGTACATATACGTACCTACATATTTATGACCAAATACTCGTAAAAATCTAGAGAAGAAAATGAGAAAAATGTTATGAGAAGGAATTTCATTTCTATATAATAGTTTCTACTTGATTACACGTTTACTACGTCTATGATTGGATTTAGGGTGTTTTTAGAGTAAGAGAACGGAATAAAATAATAGGGGATACTTGTAAAGACATATAAGAAGTTTTTGTAACTCGAGTGGTTGTCAATTTTTTTTTATACACTATATATAGAAGTGTCAGTTTTATCTACATTAATAAGAAGAAAGGTCAGAATTCTAATGGTGAGTTGGGAGGAGAAAGAGTGAGAGAGAGAGAGAGAGAGAGAGAGAGGAGAGAGAGAGAGAGAGAGAGAGGAGAGAGAGAGAGAGAGAGAGAGAGAGAGAGAGAGAGAGAGGAGAGAGAGAGAGAGAGAGAGAGAGAGAGAGAGAAATATCGTTACATTGATCTGATCCTTAAAAACTTTTTTCACGTATAGATATAGATGAAAAAAAAATCTGAGGTAAAAGAAGATGTAAAAAGTTATAAGAAGAAAAAAATAAGGAAGAAAATCTTTTGATGAAAAATTGTGGATAAAAAGGGGCGAGAAAGTGAAATAAAAGAATAGGGTGTGAGAACGAAAGACTACTTCTATTAGTTCTTTTCTAACACGAAAAAAATATGTGTTAAAGTTTCGCTTTGGTGATTTCTCGAGGGTGTTGTTGAGAATTTCACTACTTTTCTTGTATTGAGTCATCAGTTTGTTGTACCATCTTTGCTTTGCTCCTCAGGGATGCTGCTTTTTAAGAAACCTTCATTCTTATTCAATGGTGTACTAAACTTTCATTATCTTTCAACTTAACACTTTAATGTGTATACAGTATACATTATTTGTTGTTTGCTGTTGTTGTTTTTTATTGATTGAAACTTGGTAGACAATTCTTTAAAATATAAATACACAGAAAACTGGTTAACAATACATTGCAGTAATATGAAGCCAATCAAGCTACAATCAATTTAAAATCCTATTTTGACAACAATACTAAAATTGATCTCTCTTTCAATCTTAAAGTCATATAGAACACCTTAAAGGAATAGACCAGAGAAAAACATAAGCATTTATATCACAAAACATTTGATGGGATTTCCATAAATGACTTTAGTTTGTTTCAAAACCCACCAGTAGCCCCGTAGCAGTGATCAGAAAATTCGATTTATGCAATCCGCACAACATTTTCCTACTATTTTTTGCAAGTTTCTGACGTCATAAACATAAATTTTCACGCAAATTGCACATACTTTACAGTTTTCAAAAAAATAAAAATTATGTTTTTCCTATGCTGGCCTGTGTATTCCTAACCAACAAAATGGTGGCTATTAAATATGAGAGCAACCGGTCTATAGAAATAAAAATCCTTGAAAATAGAATTGGTTTTATAGGATTTAAATTTCATACATGTAGTTAAAAAAAATGTATTGCGATTCCTTGCAAATTTTACATAATATTCATTTTATCTCACTCCGACGTATAACAGAGTACAAAATTTTAAATCTTATTTTTTGACTTTCTGATTGCAATGTAGATTAAACTAAAAAGGTGTCATGATTTTATCTCAATTTTAATAACTTACTTAAATATCTTCTTTGTATAAGTAAAAGGTTTATATCCCTAGAGAGTAAATTATTAACAAAGAAAAGTTCAATTTATTCTATACACGTGATAGAGAAAGGGTTTGATCTTATTACCGTTTGTTTATCGTTCGTACAATCCAAAAACTTACTGATAAAAAAAATAAACAAGCTCAAACTCAAAGCTAATCAAGATAAAAGTTTAAACTTTAAAGTTTTCTAAAAAAATATATAACCTTTTTACCTGATTAACTTAAAAGTTTTTAAACTAATTTTGATATATATATAGTGAGTTGAGTTAATTTAAAGTTAGACTTTTTGAAATTTTAATAAGATTTTAGTTTGAGAATTTTTTATCATACACATTTTTGTATTTTAAATGTAAAGTTAATTTTAATTTTATTAAAAATTTTTGTGAAAACTTTATATTTGTTGAGAGAATGAAATATATCAACAAGAACTCTAGAAAGAATAAACAACACGGGCTAAAAAAAAAAAAAAAAAAAAAAAAAATGAACCAGACAGATAATATTGTGTTTTACGGTAAAATATAATTATATTATACACGACACTGCAACTCTAAATTATTGTCATGAAAATACGTAGTAAAAAATTGACAGTACTCCGTGGCATAAAAAAAATGCTTTTACAATTTTTATTCAAACTTATACTATACTTTGTTTTGAGCCCTAAAATCTATGACTTATTGTAATTGAAACTTTGAATAATGAGTGCAAGATTTTTGTACCAAAAATTATTTATAACCAAAATTGTGGAATGAAATTTCATCTGATTTGAAATGTGTAAGTTTAATATCAAAAATGAAACATAAAATCGAAAAAAAAAAGAAATAATAATAAATAATAATAATTGTATAAAATTGTTTTATCTGAATAATTTGTAATTTGCATTAGAATAGTACTATAAAGTTTTTGCTATATTATATATTGATTTAAAAAAATAATTAGAGTACTCATTCAAAAAAGTGATTTAAAACTTCATTAACATAAAGTGCAAAGAGATCTAAAGAGATGAAAAAGTAAATTTAGCTAGGAGATATTTTTAACTGTTGGTTAACCCTAAAAAAGAGCAAAAGGAAAATTGAGTTCATTTACAAAGCATTTATCGATAGTTTGAATTTGCGGTGTTATAGAACAAAACCTAGATTTTTTTTTTTTTTTTTTGTGAAAAATATTAGATTATATTAATAAATATTATTCATGATATAATACAGTAATATATATAACACAAATTTTATATACGTTAAACAATTTTACGCATCAAGCAAGCAAAAAATAAAATGAAGATACTTGACAGTAACACAAAGAGAGTCGATTGAGCAAGAGAGAGAAAGAGAGAGAGAGAGAGAGAGAGAGAGAGAGAGAGAGAGAGAGAGAGAGAGAGAGAGAGAGAGAGAGAGAGAGAGAGAGAGAGAGAGAGAGAGAGAGAGAGAGAGAGAGAGAGAGAGAGAGAGAGAGAGAGAGAGAGAGAATAAAAGTTTCTTTGGCTTTGAAAAGTGTCAAAAGAAGCCGCCAAACACTTCAAGTGTCTGAGATAAACTAAAAAAAAAAAAGAAGAAGAAGAAATAAAGCAAAGAGTATAGTAGTACCTCAATATCGGCTTACGTGTGTCTTCTATTTTTATACACATCATCTTTATCGATTTGATTTTGTGTACATACATGTATAATACAATTTTACACAATGTGAAATACATGAGATTATGAACAACTTACAAGGGGTATAAGATATTTGAAAAGAGTGTATAAAAATATCTGCCTTTCCCAAAAAAAAAAAAAAAAAAAAAAAAAAAAAAAGGAACGATAAGAAACGTATATAAGGTTTGCAAAAAGTATAAAAAAGGGATTTTGTGTTTCAGAACATTTTTTACTATGCGAATATTTTTTCTATTAATATTTCTATAACATTCAAGCTTAAAAACTACAAAATTTTGGTACAGTCTGGTAGTAATGAGGAATCTCTATTTTGAATAATTTTCTAGATATTTCCTTGTGAGAATATGGTTTCAAAGATACTTTTATTACATATAGCGAGAAATGTGTTTCTATATATACCAACCACATAGATATCAAGTAATAAATTAAAACAAAGCTTTTATATAAATATATTTGAACAACAAGTTTCACGCAAGCAAAAGCAATTATTTATAAATCTTTAACGTAACACAAATATTTCAAAGAGTGGTCATAGACTTTATGTAACCATATACTGTACGATGTAAACAATAAAAAATGTGTAAATCTTTTGTTGTAGTCCGTGCTTTTGTTAAGTCTTAAGCAATTGTGTTTGTTTGTTTGTAAACTCCTTTTAAAAGAGCTATGAATAAGTCAAGAACAATCTCAGATAAAAAAAAATCTAGAATAAAAACAAATCAATAATTTTTATTGTTCTATAAATAAAGCACTTAATTATTATATAGATTAGAATAGAGTTTTATTTTTAAATTTAGGGCATTGTGACAAAGAGACAGGCATAGAAAGGAGAGAGAGAGAGAGAGAGAGAGTTACAAATAGTTCTACTTATTGATCAAATTAAACCAAATTTTCCAACACATACAAAATTTCCCAGCGACACATTTCACAAACTAGTGCAATATACTATTATAGAACATTCAGCTTTTTTTGCAACTTTTTTTTTATTATTGATTTCGTAACAAAAATGTTAAATTCAAGTCAGGTTTCTCATCGATTTCAGAATAATTTATGTCACTATTTTTAGAATCTTTTCTATACCTTTGTGTAGTGTCCAGATTTTTATATAAAAAAAAAAAAAAAAAAAAAAAAAAAAACTTTGTAAAAAATACTCTATTTGACAATTTTATATCTAATATTATACTGTTCAACTTTTTCTATGCCTTCTCAATTTAGTAAAAGTAAACCCAAAGAAATCTTGAAGGAGTTAGACCACGAGTTATACCCAAAAAAAAAAAATATATATTTCAATTGTAAATATACTTACTTTACTGTACTTTCATTCTAAATAAATCCTATTAAGTGTATCACGTAACAAATTCAATGTACAATTTAACATAATATTCGTTTTAATAAAACAATTAATTTACATTAAATAATCAAATTAAATCCTCTATTTCATTTCATTTTCAGGTTTACTCGGTAAATAATTCAATTAAAAAGAGCGTGAATAATTAGCATTGAAAAAGGATTGACACCATGCATGTAATGTGTGTCCTTTACTTTTGATCCCTCTTGGTCTCTTGTACTCTCTCTCTCTCTCTCTCTCTCCTCTCTCTCTCTCTCTCTCTCTCTCTCTCTCTCTCTCTCTCTTGTACATGAGACAATCAATATAGCATGGTGGCAAATCCAGCGCTAGTACTGTACACATTGTAGTGTGGAATATGTATACCAAGGTACTGCAATTATTACAGGTAGTATTAAAAATACACCACTTAATACTAATGGCATGTTCACAATGCTGTTCACAATTCCATAAGGTACATCATCCAACCAAGGCATAGCCTTATCGGTCGGTTCAATAAATTTCTAAAAATTCATTATAATAAATTATACACTACATAAAAAAGGACAAAAGACAATAAGTATTCTTGCCGTGTTCTGGAACTATTACAGTACTGCACAAGTATAGTGATTCCTGATTTCTTTTAGTATCAGCCTCTGTTTTGTTTAAGATCCCCTTTAGTAAAATATTTTAGACATATTTTTAATATTATTATTTTTACTGATACATAATTATCATTATTATTTTGGCAGTGCTGTCTTCCTTAAAATGCTATAATTTGAATGATTGATTTGATAATACATTTTTAGATTCAGTATATTTGTATTAATTATATGAATATGATAATTTAACCACATAATGTTAATATAATAATTTTGAAAATTCATAGCTTAAAAATCTAGACAAAAATCTTACAACAGTTCCAATAATTATTAAACAAACCAGTTTCTTTTTCTTTGCCAAATCTTCAAGAACTTAAAGTCATAGACCACATACAACAACATGTGCTTTTTAATGAATAAACACAAAATGGGATCTTCAAAACTGATGACAATTTTTACCAGAATGTTAATGTAGCCCCACAAGAGAGCGTGAAAATGCTGTAAAGTATGCAATTAGCGTGACTATTTATGTTTTTGACGTCAAAAACATGCAAAAATTAGTAAAAAAAAAAAAAGTTGTGCGGGTTGCATAAATTGAAATTTTCTGCTTACTGCTACGGAGCTATAGTTGGGGTTTGAGATAAACTAAAGTTATTTATGTAAGTCTCATCAAGTGTTTTATGATATAAATGTTTATGTTTTCTTCTGGTCTATTCCTTTAAAAACAAAAATCAAATGAATTAAAATAATTAAAACAAACATGAGAGAGAAGCTTAATCTGTTGATCTGTTTACCTGGTTTGTTTTGTATACCTTGATTGTTTTATATATTTTATCAATTGTTTTGTATGTATGTTTGATATCATGTAAAACCAAAACCTCGGCCAATTAACCTTGTTTGTATATTGGCTAATAATTCATTATTATATATACGTATAACGTACATACATTGTAATCCGTATAGACATAAAATAATATGTTATTGAATATCATACACTGGTTTTCATGTTTATATACATAAAAAGTTGACAAAAAAATATCAAACTTTTTTTCAAGTTGTTTTGTTTGATGTGACACTAAAATTGGGGGGGAGGGGGGCGTTATGCGTTATTTAATCTTGCACAAAAAGTTATTTATTTTTTACGGTATATTTTTTTTTAGACATTGCACGTTTACATTTTTTTTGTTAGAAAATAGGGAAATTGTGTTATATACTATAGGTATTTTTGTAATTGTGAATGCAAAGGCACGTTTTTGCCTATGATTACCATCAAAACGTGTCAAAAGTATACTCATGTGAAAAAAAAAAAAAAAAAAAACTTCGTAATTCTGTACTATATCTCCATAGGTAATATGACGAACATTTATCCACAATTCGCATAACAATATATTTTATGTTATGTTGAATAATATCTGTTGTTACATAACAGATGTGTTATGCAACATAATTATATAATTAATAAACTTTTATGCAATTCAAATTGAGTTACATTTATGCTATATGACATAAATATAGCATAAATTAAATTTATTCTTTCGTGCGAAAAGTACTGAAATAAGAGACTTACTTGTACTGTACAGCTCTGGTCAAAAGTTTAAGAACGATTTGCATAAGAAACCCGCAAACACACTACACTGTTAAAACGATCTGTAATTTAACGGGATTGTTACAGCAAAAATGACGGAATGGGGTAATAACAGACATGCCGTATTCTTTTGAAACGGTACTTGCAGATTTTGTAAAAGAATCCTGTAAAATAACTTGAAGTGCAACAACAGAAAACAACCACTCAGCTACGTAGTTTGTTTAGCACGGCACCTGCTGTTTTTGCTACGGAGTTTTTATGAAACGGGGTAGGCACGGCAAGTCCCCGTAAAATTATTTACAAATCCTATAACATATTATTTAACATATTATGTTATCTTTATGAGAAAACGCTGCGGCCACCGCTGCTCCGTTCTTAAACTTTTGGCCATAACAATACATCTAAACGCACAATAGTTGTTTAAAAATGCTGCACATATAAGAACTTCACTTCAACTTGAATTCCTGACCAATTTGGGACCAATTACACACCAATTACACATAATGTAATAATTATAAATATTTGTTTAGCATTTCATTGTCTTACTTCTTACATAGATTAGCTGGTTCAAAAGCGTGTTTGTGTTACCATAACATTTATTATATAATTTGTCCATAAGCAGGAATGTAATAATAAATCTAGTAATAAGTTCATTTTAAAACTTGAATTAACTATAAAAGTTTTCAATGATTTTAAAATTACATTTTAAATGTATAAAATAAAATGTATAGAAATATATACCTTTAAATATATTTTAAATGTATAAATGATTTCATAAAAAGATTGCCCTTATTTTAGAGCTATGATTTTTTTTTTCTTGCCTTATTTTAATATAAGCAAATAATAGTGTCTTAGAAAAGTTAATTTTAAAGATTTATAGGTGACGTAACACTTCGTGGGGAGTTTTGTGTAAAGAAAAGTACCAAATCAGCATTTTTTTTTTGCCCAATTTTGTGTGTGTCTCTCTGCTTCTTATTTACATTGTAAGAGAGGTTTGAAGAATTCTCTCTTTTTCTCTTTCGGCACATCTCTCATCTTTTCAACTTTTTTTTGTGTGTTCAAGTAAGTTGAGAAACCACTAAAAAGCCTTGATGTTTTAAGAAAAAAGAGAAAAAAAAACTTTTCAGTTAAAAATGAAAAAATTTCTAAAAAGAAGTTTAGTTTATACTCACTACTGAATTAACCTTTATTAACATAAAAAAGCTTTAAGGTTGACATTTACACAAACGGATTTTTATAAAAAAAAAAAAAATAATAAAAAAAAAAAAAACTGAAAAAAAATGTAGAAATTTAAAATTTTGTATATAATATGAAGTTTATAAAAAAAAAACACATGTGAAGTAAATTTTCATAGAGGTTTTTAGTTTAATGTATTCTTCCTTTGATGGACTAAAAAAATTCTAGGGGATAAAAGTTCTTTTATGAATGAAACTTATTTTGTGTACGAGCTTGATATTATTTTTAGTTCTGCTTTGCAAAATAGACCTGGTAATAAAAATTAACAGTACACACAACACACTCAAATATTGCATGAAATATTCAATATTTCACTGTAAAAATATTAGTAAAAAAACTGCTGTGCAAAAATGAAAATATATATAATTGTAACGTTAAGATTTAAGATAAGATTTTATTACGTTCCATATCTTTACAGAGTAGAACAAGTCAAGTCAAAATACAACATACATATATAACAAAAACGCAATTAAATATAGAAAATTATGTTATATTCCAGATTAACATTAATTAACAGATTAAGATTAATTAAAGATTTAACATTATTAACTGCTAAATAATCAGATATATACACTGTAAAACATATTTTCACGTAGGTGTTTTTCTACTGATTTCTCAAATGATAAATATGATGCACATTGTTTTATATCAGAATCTGGATGTTTAAAGTAGAATATTACGTCAAAGTTATTCTGTGATTCTGCATAAAATGATGTATTTTCATTTTTACAGCAAATTATATAATTTATGTAAAATTGTACGTTCATTGTAAAAGTTGATATTGCATTAAAATGGTGTATACTGTACTATTAATATTAATCGAATTAAATAGAAATATAAAATTTATTTTTTACAAAAATTATAAAGTTAAGAATTCCTCATAATTTATAATTAAGAATACAATTACTTACATTTGTTAATAACAATATGAATAATTAAATAATTGACTATTGTAAAACAGTTGGTACAAATGTAAACGTTGTATTCCTGATTATGCAGATTATATAGATGTTATAGTTGAAAAATGTGTATCTCGTTTTATATCACGTGAAGCAAAATGTGTATCTCATTTTTTTGTCAAGCTAATCAAAATGTGTAACTCGTTTCCGAACGTAATGTAGATGGCGCTCCGAGTTACACATTTTGGTTTCAGTGACAAAAAAAATTGCGATACACATTTTGCGTTCCATGACAATAAACGAGATACACATTTTGCTTCAAAATAACGAGATACACATATTTTCCGCTATAATATTGAACATACTCTTACACTGTGAATAGCTCTGTATTCTAAGTGAGTGCTTGGTATGGACGATACTATATACGTGCCCACAGTTAACAAAACTAAAACTTTTTGTTGGACCAGATGTCGCATTAGAGAATTGGAAAAAGATTAAATTTTATGTTAGCAAAATAAAACCATTATTGTACGCCAAAAAAAAAAAAGAAAGAAAAAAGTTCTAATACAATATAAAATAATGTATGATATAGGAACATTCTATACAAAAACCATTAATGTAACAAAATTCTCTTTTATATACGCAGATCATTTTTTGAAACAATTTTTTTTTATCAAAATTGAAAAGTTAATATGCATTATTATTATTAATTATAAAGAACTCCATTTTAAGCAGCTGTATATGGATATATTTTTTAATTTATTCCAACATACAATTTTGAATAAAATATTATGGATATCTAAACAGTATCAAACCGATATAAATATTACTACATAAATAAAACAAACTTTTAATATCACAAAAAAAAATAATAATGTTTACAGTTTTTGAACTATTTTTACGAATTTGTAAAATAAACGGTTATGACGTCACTAAAGCGTTGACAATTCAACGATAAAAACACAAATAACATGACAAGCCTAGTGTTACAACCTTAATACTAATAATCTTTACTTTGTCATTATTTATTTCTTGTTTGGGTGTAAGAGTGGGCCAGACATGTTGTCAGGTCTAAACCTCGCCCTTTCAAACATTTTTTTTTTATTCTGGGTTTTTGAATGAAGTTGATTATTTAATTTTAATGAAATAAACTTTATAAGGTAGCCATTGCAAACCTATTTTTTTCCCAATCATTTCTCACTCTTTTGACGTTACTTGCGTTTTCGTTACTTTCATATTTATTCGTTATTAGACTTATTACTAACGGTTTAATTTAAATTAAACGTAAAGCATTCGCAAAACAAGATTTTCAATGTTTACTTTTTTTTTAGAATGAAAGCGGCTCATTATTTTAAAAATACAGTAATTATGAAATAAATACAATACTTATACTAGCAATTTTGTGCCAAACCAGTTATTAACCTTTTATATAAGGGTGCTACTACATGTATTATTATTTATTATATCAACAAAGTATATATTTTTATACCCACTTCAAACATATCAAATTTCTATAAAGCACTCATCATCAAATCGATGTGGATAAAACAAACAGAATGACCGCAGTTTCATAAAATATAGAGAGATAATTGAGGTATTGTCAACTACTATAATGTTTGCTTTTACTGTGTCTGTGAAATATTATTCAAGTGGCGTACAATTTGACATTATTTGTTTGTTGTTTTGTTGGTGGGTTGCAATGTATGTATACACATGACCTATGCAAATATTGACAAAGTAGCGGCTTTCGTTAACACAAACATTCTCTCTTTCTGACTTTTTAGTATAGTACTTGTGCAGTAGTTAGTGAATTTTTAATATGTGCTTACAGTATCAAATTTTAGTAAAGTGGTTTCATGACTGAATAAGCAGACAGACTAACAAATAAAATAAATAAATAAACCAATTAATAAATAAACAAACAAACAAATAAACAAACAAACAAATAAATAAATAAATAAATAAATAAATAAATAAATAAATAAATAAATAAATAAATAAATAAATAAATAAATAAATAAATAAATAAATAAATAAATAAATAAATAAATAAATAAATAAATAAATAAATAAATAAATAAATAAATAAATAAATAAATTCAAACTACACATTATGTATTTTGTAATATATGTATAGTCACATTTCTCACTTTTAAATTGCACTACTCCCCAACCCCCTCCCTCCCCGAAGTGAAAGAAACTTTATGAATTATAAATTTTAATGAAACAATAAAAATGTATATAAAAAATTACATTCCATGTTACTATTTTAATATTATACTTTTTTATATATAAAAATTGCTTTTAAAATAATAAAAGAGAACTTTTTTTTATACATTATATATATTTTTTTATTTACCTTAGGGCAGTTTTTGAAACAAAAGCCTTAACTTTGATAACAAAATAAAATATGTTGACATGCTATTAACTAAATGTG
Organism: Ecdyonurus torrentis; assembly: GCA_949318235.1. Classification (NCBI taxonomy): domain Eukaryota; kingdom Metazoa; phylum Arthropoda; class Insecta; order Ephemeroptera; family Heptageniidae; genus Ecdyonurus; species Ecdyonurus torrentis. The sequence continues at coordinate 5,820,131 of OX439134.1, read as the reverse complement.
AGTTTCAGCTCTAAACATATTTTTATCAAAGTCACTCTTACTCTAATTTAATAAATCATTTTTATACAATGTTATAAAATTGTTTTCACAAGTATATATAGTAATCAATTACAATTTCTAAAACTCCTTTCAACACCTTTACAAATTGCTTTAATCACGTTATTTGGTAGACATATGTTCAAAGTAAAATTATAGAGAAAAGTGGTATATTATGGTAGGTACGTAAGTACTAATGGAATTATTGTAATTCATTAGAACACTTTGATAATCAGTTTAATAAAGTAATTCAAAAGCTAGATTTTACAATCAATTTAAGTATATTAATGGATTAAAGTATCAATTAAATTGGATGATACCTTGTATGATACAAAAGCCATTTTAACTACTTTATCAATATTTGTATCTGATATTGAATTTGGTAGTGAATATTGAAGAAAAGTTTAAAATGAAAAAAATGTTATGTAATATTGAAAAGTGTAAATTTTTGTATTTCACGTGTTTATAAAATAATAAATAAATAGAAATTTCAATTCCACCTGACTGGGACTCGTACCCAAATCAGAGGTGGAATTCCTTTAAACGTGTTTACTGCTCTATATAAACATAAACACAGTGAAACACAAAAATCTACTTATCAAACCTTGCCGTAAATATATATATATATATATATATATATATATATATATATATATATATATATATATTACAAACTCACACTATATAATATTGTTTAAAAACGTTGACATTGTAAGAAAACAATGCTTGTTATCGGTGTGTAACCAATTAGGTATAGTAGGCGTGGGAAAACAGCAGGGAACCCTTTCTAATTTCCTCCCTAAACTATTATTACTATATTAATTTCCTAGCAACACTTTTTTTTTTTTTTTTTTTTTTTTTTTTAAAGAAAACTACTTCAGCTAGAACGGAGAAAATTAAATTACGCATATCATCACACTGTTACATGTTCTACTGTAATAAAAAATTTTGCCAGAAAATTTTCATCGATATGAAACAAAACAATTTTTCGGAATATGAAGCAGATAATTACAAGTGTCATTGCATCTTGTTCTTCTTTGAAAATCCATGAAAAATCATTGTTTATCCTAAAACTTGTAACAAGCCTTTTTTTTAAATCAAAAATGAAAACAAAAAATTTCTTTACTATAGTAATTAATGAGAAGGGATCATCATTCCTTACGTATGCTTTATCCCTTCTCCTTTTCTTATGTAAAGTAGAGAAACACACGGAACACAATAAAATCTTAGATCTTGTCCACACAATATAATATTATCATCCAAAAACTTGCGATGAATTTGCTGTTATATTTGTATGAGAAGCTTAATTTCAGTAGTAAAATATACTATAAAATCGTGTGTACATGAAACAAGTATATTTATACACTTACTATTGTGTCTTGGTGTAAACGTGTGAACGTGAGATCATATTTACTAGATGTTGCCTACTTCATTATTTTTTAACCTCAGTTTGTGGGATAGTCCCAATCTAAAGTCTCAGTAGATGCATGCATTCCATGATGACACACAGCACTCGGGATCGATGTGATTGTACAAACCAGCCTGCCTAGGCGTTTCCACGGTTTCTCTAGGCTGTCATGGCAAATGCCGGGCTGTGTACTTAGGCCGTGGCCGGCCCGTGTGTGCTTTTCCATTAATTGGAAAGTCCTTACCTGTCGATAAGACAATGTCTTGACTGGGATTGAGGTTGGTGTAGCACGATTACACAATATGGCAAGCAGTAGCGGTTACGACGTCACTTGAAAAGTAAATATCAATGTTAATTTCCATAAGAAAAACTATTAACGTGACGTCACTCATACATCTTGTGAGCCTATCTTTATTGTACCATCTTGATCTATAAAGTATAGCCGTATTTATTTAAAATGCCCAATTATTTCAAATTTTAAAAGATAGAGCCTTGCCTTACCTGAGTTTAACAACGTATCGATAGTGTTGCAACAATGAAATTACGTCTCTTTACGCAGAATCTTACGTTCATTGTGAAAAATTATGACTTATCTTTTTTTTTTTTTTTTTTAATATGAAAAAAAAAAGTGTACATTTTACTTCATGTTCTGAATACTGACATTTTCTAAAGTAAATTTCAAAATGCAGTTCCCCGTTATATTCTATAAATTATATACAAGTCATACCAGGTGGTGTTTAATGTTGCTATTTATTTTTTCAAGTTCATTTATTAATAAAGTTGACAAGTATGACTCATTCATGGGTGTAACAGAACATTATTAATTTATGATGACAATATATAAAATTAATATCGATTAATAAAAATATCGATTATATAAACTTATATACCAAGAGTTATATTTATTAAAAGTTCCGGACTTTAGAAACTTACTTTTAATTGTGACAGTTAAAAAGTTTAAAATTACACAATTTATTTTATTGGATAAACTTTTATATAACAAAAAATACAATTTTTTTTATTATAACTTTTCTCCATGGAGAGTCCTTCTAACTTTATATAATAACATTAGGCTCTTTTTATTATTAATAATACGTATAATTGAGTCGTTTTTTTAATTACATTTTGTTGTTGACATTCTAAACTTCTGTTTTTTTTTTTTTTTTTAATTTCAAAATTGCTCTTTTTATACATTTTTTTGAAATTTAGATAAGTGTTTACTTATATAATAAAAGAAGAAAATATTAAAACCGCAGTATCTATAACTCAGAGAATTTTCAGTTTGATTTTATGGAACATTTAGCATCATAAGTATACCATTATAATACTATATTATAGGGTGTATGCGCATGACGTCATATTTAGTGCGTGTGGATGCCATACTGGAGTAATGAATAACATTGCTCACCATAGTACAAACTTTGTTTTTGGCTATTTTCTTTGGGAAATCGGATAAATTTTTGTTACTATTAATTTTCTCACATATACTTGAGATACAAATTCAACCTATTAACAGCATCAATGCTCTCAAAAATATTGCTTAGTGTTTTTATACTGACAAAATGAGTTATTTTCCTATGCGGCTCTTAATTAAACTATAATTGTAAGTGACTGTACTGTTAAACAGTTGGGCAGTTGGGTAAAATAAAAAAGTTGTATGCCTAATTTTGCCCAATAAAAGCCATTTGTTAATATTATTATTATTATACGTAATTTTTATAACGATTTTCAAAAATTAGTCCAATATTGTGCATTGACTTAGGATAATAAATAAATTCAATTTTATTTAATTCAATTAACGCGTTGCCTTGCGCTATGCTAAGTTTGAGGGGAAAAATTAAAATTAATAATAATAATAATAATTAAAAATGGAAAAAGAAAAATTTCCAAAGATAAATTTTTATATCAAATAATAAAAGAAAAAGAAAAACTCCTATATTTTAATTCAATTTGAACAATCTGAATATAAGTTTCCGGCTAATTCAGTGAAATTTTAGATAGAATATAAAAATTTTACTCTCTATATATACATTTTCTTTTTTTTCTTTGTTATAAAAATGAGTTTTGACAATTCTGTCAGATTTTTATCATGTAATACTATAAAGTATATATTTTTTTATGTTTTGAATAAATTAAATAAACAAAATTTATATGAAATATTCATCGAAGAAATTTAAATAAAAGTTATATAGATATTTGTTTTGGTTTATTATAATTTTTTGTATAAATCAAATAAAACAATATAATAATGACTTTACAATTCTAACTATAAATATAAAAATAAATAATTGCTTAGGAACAAATAAAACTCTAAGAAGTTGATATTTTATTTGTACATGAGTATTGTTCTCGCTTAAATACAATGACAATTTTTTAAGTTTATATTTACTGACTGTCTAATTTATAAAAATATATATTTTTATAAATATTAATTTTAATTTTATAATTATAATTTTCATCACGTAAAAACAACTAATGTAGTTTATATATGGTGTGTTGAATAATTATTTTATAAAGTACGATTGTTGCAATTTTGGAATATTATATTATAAGTAATTATGATTAACTATTATGATTGCTACAAATGGATACAGTATAAATTTTTTTTTTTTTATGCATAAATAATGCAGCATTGAGATAGCGTATAACTATTACGTATTCAATTTTGTCCCATTGCAAATTTATTTATCAAAAAGGGGTGTTCATAAGAAAATTAGTGTTATCACTTAAAGGCGTAGAACACCTTGAACAAAAAAACATGTCTAATATTCTAACATACCTAAATAGTCAACGTTGATTTGGTCGTAGCCATTGATTTCTAATTTATTTTCCATTTACTAAATGACAGCTGCGGGTTTATGACGTCATAGCTCACTAGTTCACGTGCGCGAAAACAGGCAACCTGTGACGTCATAAACCCGCAGCCGCTATTTTATGAATGGAAAATAAATTAGAAATTAATGACTCTGGCCGAATCAACGTTGATATTTAGGTATGTTATGATATTAGACATGTTTTATGTTCAAGGTGTTCTATGCCTTTAAGTTTGCAAGTAGACTGAAAAAAATAATTGCGTAAGGTATTCTTTAATGCAGTATGAACATATTTTCATTTTCAGTCATATTCAATAAACATTGTATATCGGTTTTTGCAAGCTATTCTTTAAGAAGAGGGTACTGAATGACAATTACAAAAAGAAGAACTTGATATTTTGCACAATAGTACTTTGGACCAAACGAGGAACCTAACGATCTTAAATAAAACGGGTGCAACCTTGAAAATATTTTAATTATTAGAAATAAAAATTTTAGACCTATATAGGGCTCAAATTTGACGTATTTGACCTTTTTCCCCCAGTTTTTACATTCCATTATTGACCTACCTTGAAATTGTTATCAAGGGTATATATGAAACAATAAGCTATAAAATAATAACAAATTTAATAGTAATAGGTGATCCAAATCAAAAGATATTGAATCTTTCACCCCTATGCCTTTAACCGCATATAAAATGTTATCAGATTATACACTTTCTTATATAAAGAGTAACTGAATGGTAATTCGTAATATTAGCTCACTACTGTACGATCATACTTCAGTTTAAACTCATCAATAAAAAAACGTAGTAAACTTCTATGTACAGCAATTTTTTATTTACTTTTTATTGATTTATTTTTATTTATAAACATGACGCAAGTAGAGAAGTTTATAAATTATTTTTTTTAAAGAAATTTACGTTAAAATAAAAACGTAAAACACTTTTTACATTATACTCATGATTGAAGCAAATTTTGTTGTTGTATGTAATTTTTAATAAATATTGTTTTAAAGCCCTTGTCAACTTACTTTTTATACTTCCTTTTTACTTTGTATTTTTTTTACTTTTTATTATATAGAATTACTAGATTGATAATTACCATACCTTATTATCCATGATTTAGACACCAACACGTTGATTTTGTATTTATTTTCATTTTCACTGTTATATCACGTATCTGACGTCACAATGTAGAGATGGGGCCGTGATAGGGGTAAAGAACTTGAGGGAGAGGCTTAAATTTATCACGTGATCAGAGCGGTGACTGTGATTGGCGGCGGTACATTGTGACGTCAGATACGTGATATAACAGTCAAAATGAAAATAAATACAAAATCAACGTGGTGGTGTCTATATCATGGATAATAAGGTATGGTAATTATCAATCTAGTATTCTAAATGATAAAAAAGTAAGTTGACAAGGGCTTTAAGCGTTAAAAAATAAAATTTTATATTTTGTTGGTTAAAAATAATAACAATATAAATATATGATTTATATTGCTACACACTGTACACATTTATGTGCTAAGCAATTAAAGATATACTAATTAAAATATATTGTATATGATAAATTCAAATAAAGGATGTTTTATTTTATAGTTCTATATAGTTTGTACACGAGTTTTACAATTTAAAATTATTAAAACTGATTTAACATGCGTCAACAATTAAAATTATTTATTTTTATGTTTAACATTAAAATTAATTGATTATAGTTTAATTAAAATATTTATGAATTCAAAGAGCAAACAGATAAAACAATAAACAGGGAAAATGTATTTAGATGGCAAATATTTACGCCTATATGGGAATATTCTATATTCAAATATCCTACTTTTACAAAAATTCTAAAATTGATCTCTCTTTCAATCTTAAAGGCGTAGAACACCTTGAACAAAAAAACATGTCTAATAATATTAAATATACTAACATATCTAAATATCAACGTTGATTTGACAGGAGTAATTGATTTCTAATTTATTTTCCATTCACCAAATCACAGCTGCGGGTTTGTGACGTCACATCTCACTAGTTCACGTGCACGGAAACAGGTGAGCTGTGATGTCACAAACCCGCAGCTTCCATTTTGGGAAAAATTAAAAATCAATGACTCCGGCCAAATCAACGTTGATATTTAAGTACGTTAGGATATTAGGCATTTTTTTAAGTGTTCTACGGCTTTAATAATAAATAAGTGCACGGGAAGAAGAAATCATATAATTTATGCTGCAATTATGCCACTATAGCATAATTGTTGCTAAATTGGAATAACAAAAATAACTATGTTATATACAACATAATTTTTACAGCATTTACCATAGTTTTACAAAACAGTATGAATTATGTTATAGTGAATAAATGTTGCTGAAAATGAGCTAGCATTATTACGTATTTATGTTTTTGTGTATGGTATTTTTTAGTATAAAGAGTTTTTTTTATATAAGTTGCGTATGCAAGAAAATTTTATATATAAAAAATTGACGTTATAGTTTAATACTCTCTCTCTCTCTCTCTCTCTCTCTCTCTCTCTCTCTCTCTCTCTCTCTCTCTCTCTCTCTAGTCTGGACAATTTTGCAATGAAAAAGAGAATAACCTGAAGCACTTGTACTATGGTGGACATTTCAAAATGATATTGTATATTTTCTAGAAATGTTTCCATTGAAGCAATCACATATATAAAATAAACATCTTTTCTCTGAAAAAAAAAAAAGTAAGTTTATATATATAGTAACCTTTATAAAAACATAATAAGAAAACAAAAATGGAAAAAAAAAAAAAAAAAAAAGTCTGGCACGATGTCAATAATGCAGTCGTCAATATTTTTGTATACCAAAAGATAAACTTCCAGACAGACTTGGATAAAAGAAAAAAAAAAGTCAAACAACAACAGTAATAAAAATGATGATAGATTTTTCTGAAAGTTAAAAGCTTTTAACATGATGATATATTGAAATACATTTGTATTAAAAATAATTTTTCAAAGACAGACAGAAAGTAGACACAATATTTGTTATAATGTCTTATGTTATAAAGTCTGTTTTGAAATTTGTACATATAATTAATTTTATATTTTTTAATCTATCACATTATTCATAATGTCATTCATAAACATATCATATGAATATACAGTTAATGTACACGGTATGCTAATTTTTGTGATATGTAAATTTTGATGACATACTTTTTTTCAAAAATGATTTTTTAATCGATTTTTATTTTTTTGTCCTTATTAAGTCACTCTATGTCAATAGTGCTGAATAATTAGATAGAATTTTAATTAAAGTTTTTTTTAAAGTCATGCATTAATATTGAGTTCAAAATCTGCAACATGTATGATAACTGTACTAGTTATTGGCATGATGTAATTAACGCTATTTGCATTTAAAAAATACAGTTCACACATTTACAAGCTTTGGCATATTCATTTATAACACATATGCAAATTTCTATGCCAAAATTTCAAAGCTCTAAGATCAATAAAGTATTTTAAAAATGCAACTATCGATAATGACTGGATATTCGGATAACTATAGTTCAATTAATTACCATGTTATATGTTTTTATTTGAATTCATTTTTTATAGTGAATTTCATGGAAAGTTTTAGTGTTTTTCTAAGCTATTTCTATTATTAGTGTTTTCTAGTTATTTTCAAAAAAAAAAAAAAAAAAAATGCTATTGCTTTTGTATGATTTAACCAAATCTTTTACTTTTTATTTGAAAATCATCTGTTATAATAAAATTAATTAAAATGAAAGGTTAAGTTTTTATTGACAATCAAACTTGCTCCTGGATTTAAAATTAATTAAAAAATACTCTCACAAATCTCTAAAAATACATCAACTTCATTGTAACAAATCAACCGTCTCAATGCAATCAAATTAAAACTTTTATTTAGCTCTATAAAAAGAATCTTTAGCTTTTATTGTAGAAGAAAACTCATTAAAAAAATATTCTGTTATGTTGTTTTGATTGTAATTTAAATTATTAATGAAATTTAAAATTGAAGAGGCAATTTGTAATTCCATAGTATTTTTTTTTTTCCTAAATCTATAATAACTTTCTGCAGCCTAATTGGTTTAGCATCATTTGCAAACTATAAATTCATTTAATAGCTTAAACATTTTATTGTTTTCATCACAAATAATAATATATAACATACATTTTTTTATGGTTACGTGTTTTTGTGTCGTATAATACAGATATTTGTATATATATATATATCACATTACTTATATTTTACTTCAAATAAATCAATCATTTGTCATATCAATCGCATGTATAAAAATGACAAATTTGAAGGAAACAAAATGACATAAACATTCTGTGTAATATAGCTAAACTATATGTTTAAAAATTACGATCAAAAAGAGCTTGAAGAAAATTGACATTATTTTGTGTGTGTGTGTGTGTGTCTATCACACATAATGGAAATACGTCAAAAACTTTAAATATGTTCCCTCGTTTTATACTGTCACCTACACGAATGGAGAGAAACAGAGTTTTCGTCTCATATTTAACAATTTAACTGTTAGCAATTTTAAACTTCTGTTTTCTTTCAATTTTTGTATACTTCTTGGAAGTATTTTATACTATATGAGAAAATGACCTGCTTTGCTTGAGAAAGTAAAAGTAATTAAAAGTTTTTAATTAAGAAAACATTTTAATTAAATTAGAAATCTCTAAAGTGCTATTTAGACAAGCTAAAAGAAAATATAAAACGCAATTTAACCTTTCTTCAAAAAGTTTTTTTTTTTTAAATGAAATTTGTAAATTTATGCACTAAAGAGACAGTTTGTTATCCCTTGTTATTTTACTAATAGAGATAAAGTTTCAATATGTTATATGCTAACTTATGAAAATAAATAGTCAAGCAGAGCTTATTTTACCCCAAAACTTAAAGATCAAAATCTAAAAAAAAAAATAATAATAATAATAATAACATATTATCCTTCTTCTTCTTCTCACTTTGAGCTATAAATTGATATTCATTAAACTTTTTCATATAACGCGTACTACAGTAGATCAATACAAAAAAATCAATTTATTTTTTTTTAATTAAAAATTATATTAAAAAGGAAATTATTTCAATGCTGCAAATAGAGCTTTTTTTTTTTTTTTGCTTAGCCAGCAATTTAACATTTTATCAAACTGAATAAAATCCACGAGGGGAGACGTTATATGCAAAAATACTGCAATCGAGTAATAATTTATTCGTATACATACTGCAGTAAAAGTAATTACAGACGAGTCATTGTTTTCCCATTTTATTTCACATTTTTCTCTATACTGCAGTGCAAGGTAATATTAAATACGACAAAACGAACACAATCCGAGAGTTGAGTTCTGATTTTGTTTATAAAATGTTTTACACAGCAAGGCTGAAAGCAATTTTCTGACAACACGACAGTTTTCTTCTTCTTCTTAATCTCTCAGAACAATCTAAGCGTCTTTTCCAATCTTACTTCCAATTTTTTTTTATCTCTTTCAGGAAGAAAACTCATGTATAATTATTGTCAGCAGCTGACATTTTCAGTTTATCTAATAGAGTTTTTTTTTCTTTGTTAATCAATAAATAAAACTATGTTTTCCTTTGGATAAAAAAAAAATCTTATTTTCCACTCTGTTAGAATTTGTTAATAGAAATTTAGATTTCAATTTTCTGATCGAAAATACAAAGAAATATCTCTCTCTCTCTCTCTCTCTCTCTCTCTCTCTCTCTCTCTCTCTCTCTCTCTCTCTCTCTCTCTCTCTCTCTCTCTCTCTCTCTACTTTCCTTCCTGCAATTCTGTCTCACATTTATGAAAAAATATTACAAAAACAATTTTAATTTAACTGATATTCAATTTGATGCATTTCAATATTGAGTGTTTTTCCCTGCAATTCCAATTCTTTAATACTATTTTATCAACCCTTTGCATTTTAAGAACTTTTTCCTGATTTTCTTCATTAATCTTCTCTCACAGTTACCATGTTTAAAACTTTTCTCAAAACTAATCATCCCCTTTCCTTAAAAAAAAAAAAAAAAAAAAAAAAAAAAAAAAAAAAAAAAAAAAAAAAAAAACTTATACTTGTTCTTATAATTACTGCCAGAATAGATAAAAAAACAAAAAAGAAGTAGAAAAAGTAGTAAGCAGTAGTGTTTAAAATGGTACAAATTTAAGATGTTTTTATACAAACTTACAACGGTACAATTGTGTAGTTTATATAGAACTAAATTTAAACTCGCGAGAGAGTATGTTTATTATTTTTTAAAGTTGAGCTAACTTCCTTTTTATTATACACTGCATGCACAAGATGTTCCTCTTCTTATATAATTTAGCTAGCTTAAACATAATTTTATTTTATAATAAATATTACAATATTTTCATCACAATTTATTTCTTATTAATATAATAAGAAATTTTTTATCATATTCTTTGGGAAAATAGTATATTTGTGAAATATTATGTAGAAAAAATACGTATTATTTACTTTTTTAAGCGTTGCATTTTTTAAATGAAAGATTTGTTTTTATCTATTTAAGAGTAATTTTATGAAGATAGTTTACAAATTTAAAAAAATGTTATGAATTTATGTATGGTTATTGTAAAACATCGGAGCACAATAGTAATACTAATAATTAATACTATCAGTATTAGTATATTATTATATGATTTAGTATAATAAATAAATATTCATATTATTATTCACCTGAAACAAGTATATTAAATACAATATCACTTAATTTAAGTAAAATTTCATTTAATCTAGCATGTTTATATGTTAGTATGTATTTTACTTGTGTATTACGTATTCTTGTAGTATATAGTATATTTAATATCTATATCTATTCCAGTTTAATGTTTTTGCTAAATCCTATATATATACTATTGCAATTTTTAGGATATAGTAGCAGGGTTTTTTTTTTCTGTGAGAAATTTATTTAAAATTGAAAACCAAACTCTCACAAAGTAAAACTATGCAAAATTTTAATAATGATTGTTTGTATACTGCAATTATTTTTAGAGAAATATATCGATGCTTACCTGTCGAAGTGAACGTACTACAGTTTACAATTTTTTTGAAAAATGAACGATCTATACACTTTACAAATTTTAAGTTCACCCGTATAGTTCTGCTGTTAAAATGTGTAGAAGCGCCAAACGTAGATCGTTCATTTTAAGTGAAATTTGTAAAGTGTAGTTCGTTCACTTTGACGGGTAAACATCAAAACATCAATATGCTTAATAATTGTATTGAGAGTATAGTCAATGATTTTATACGTTATATTACTATAACTTTATCAATATATTATTATTTATCTTTTATTAGAGTACTTTCTCAACAAAATTGACATGTTATGTATGCTATATGTCAAACCTTTTTATTTTATTTTTTATTTATTTATTTTTTTTTTTTGTGCAGCTTTTAATCAAATTTTTGTAAAGACAAACTAACGAGAGTCATAAAATAAAAGTCTACTATCAGTTGAATCAATAAGAATAGCATGTACTTCCGGTAATGGTGGATGGTATAAGTAAGCTCCATACTTTCAGAAGAATATTTTCCCAGTGAAAGCGGGTATTGTTTTATATTCTGTAAGTGCAATTGTGTCATATATGTATACAGTAAACGATGACAAATAATCCCACCACATATAAACAATAATTTACAATTAACCCTAACAACATATATGCAGCTTGATTACAAGTTATTACTTCAGATATAACATTATAATCTTTCAAGCTTATAACAGATTTAAACTTGTCAAAAGTCGTATATGTATCAAGGGTATAATACTGACAAAAAGTTACTTGGATTTAGGGCAATAAAATTCTCCCTACTCTTCTACTGAGGCGAAAGTAAACATAATAATATAAAGGGGTAGCGTAATGTCAAAAAAAAAAAAAAAAAAAAAAAAAAAAAGTTTATGAGAATCATAAATTTTAAAGAAAAATTTTAATGCTAAAAAGTAGGGGATATAATTTTCTTTTTTTTTTTTTTTCTTTTTTCTTGATTTTTGGAAACTTATTTTATTTTCTATATGTTTGCAAAAAATTTTAAGTCTGATTTACTTTGAAAAAAGTATAATTTTAGTGTACTTTTATTGCAATATATATCAATTGGAATTTATTGATAAACAATTGATTACTTTAAAATAACGTAAGGGGTTCAGAGATCTTTTGATAGTTGAAGGGAACGAATTTCTAAAATATTTTTTTCCTTTTATTTATGCGGGAAAAAATAAAAGATTGTGAAAAGAAACATTATTTTTTTATACCATATAATACATTTAAGATTAAAATGTAGAGAATTAATGCAGATATAAAAGGAAAAAAAAAAAAAAAAAAAAAAGAAAGAACAGATTAAGGCACAACTTGATGGAAAGAATGAAGAAACAGCATTATTTATTTACAACAACACATTTTTATATAATTTAAGTTCTGGTATTAAAAAATAATGAAGAATAACTCTTTCCCTCTTTCATTCTACGCATTTACTTTTAACTACGTACTCTCACCTTTACACCTTTATCGTGTAAATTGTTGTGTAATAAGTATGTTATTATCAAATTATAATTATATTTTACTATATCTAAGTTTTTAATTATACCTTGAGTGTAATATATAAAAGTTTTCTGATGTGAGAATTATCCATGCATAATGAGAGGGAGAGGGAGCAGTCAGACGTGAAGGACGTATATTTCGTTCCCCCCCCCCCCCCCATGACCCCCGCGAGTTGTCTGGGCGTCACTCAGCAAGTAAAGAGATCTGCACGATCACGTGGTCGATCACGTGGTTGCCCTTTTTTTTTCGTGCAAACTTTTGGCAAAGAAGAAATATAATATACATTAACTTTTTTTTTTTTTTTAACCATTTTTTCACTTTTTGTGGTAGATTTTTATTTGCTTATTTTTATATAGATGTAAGAGCCATTATATTACTGTCTTATTATATATTATAAAGATTTTTAAATAAATATAATCTGATTAATGATTATTTTGTAAAAGCTTGAATACATAGATTAAAACCATAGAAATACTTGTACAAATTATTACCAATCATAACGCAGAATATATATAAACGACTTTATAAACCACAAAGTTTAAGAATAATAAGACTTGAAATTTATTCCCTGGCTAGAAATCTCATCTCATTGCCACAAAATAATCTCGATCAGGTTTCCATAGCAACAGAATAAATCACTAATTCAAATCAAAAGGTATGTGTGTGTGTGTGTATTTTGCCCACCTTAAAAAGTTCCTTGTAGAAGTCTCTCTTATAACCACATTCCAAACATCCCGCGCTCCTCTCTCTCTCTCTCTCTCTCTCTCTCTCTCTCTCACACACACACACACTCTCTAGCAAAAACCACAAATTGCGTCACTTGAAAAAAAAAATATCTTATTCTCTATATCTCATATAAACACCAATATTACTGACTTAATACTGTAAATTAAAGATCTTGTCTTGAAGCCTTTGATGTTTAAGTATTGACTAATATGACTTGGAACAAAAGCTTCATTCTTTGAATACAAATTGAAATATTTACATTTTACAAAAGCTACATAGCTTTTCAATTAAGAGATTTTAAAAAGTATGAATGATAAATTATATTTATGCGATATGATACAGAAATGAAAAAGTACGTAAGTCGGAGTATAAAAGTATTGTTTGACTTTGTTTACTTATTTAATCTCTCTCTCTCTCTCTCTCTCTCTCTCTCTCTCTCTCTTTCTCTTTCTCTCTCTCTCTCTCTCTCTCTCTTCAGCCTTCATATTTACAACAAATATTATTTACAAATAATGATGAAAATAACCTCAAATAAAGCAATGGGGGGAAAAGGCTAATAATTCAAATCATGCAATTATCTATAATTTGATATGTAGTTAATTAAAGTACATACTTTGAATCTGAATAAAATATTAAAATTAGCATTTTTTTTTTCTGCATTTTGCTTTTATTTTGCTACAAATTAGTTTCACATGTAAATATGACGCGTTTTACGAATTAAAAATTGTTTATAATTTGATAGTAAATTAGCAATGAAAATATTGCAAACATCATCCATTTATATACAAAAAAAAAGATTTTTAAAAATTTCAAATATTTTTTAACATTAATTAAACGTATTTTCTTTTGATCTAAATGCGAATTCCCCTCCCCCTCTCACTTTCACTTTCACCCTCTCAATAAAAATACAGTTGCTAAAGGCGATTGTTAATAAACCTTTCTATGAATATTCTGTTTTAAGTTTTACAATGGTAATGATTTTTGTGGTGGAGTGAGAGAGAGAGAAGTTGAAAACCACTCCATTGTGCACGGAAAATTGGGTGCGATATTTATCGCAATTACTTTTTTAAACTTCAAAAGAAATATTAATGAAGAATTGAAGATTTTACGCTCAACATGAATATGTAAAACAAAAAGTCTTTTTTTTTTTTTTTTTTTTTTTTTTTTTACCATATTGCAGTACATATACATAAGGTTAAATAAAAACTCAAATTATTGTTGTTTTTTGATGTAATAATGTTTGAAAATTAAATTTTTATATTGATTAAGTTAATACTTACATTTGAATTAAATAAAATCAAGTTTAAAATATCTAGTTTTACAAGTTCAAGATTATAAATGTCATTTTTATAACTTTAGGGGGGGAAAAACTCAAGTTTTTTTTTTCTCGTACATTTACAAAAGTTCAGCACTTAATTTTCTTTCCATACAACTTACCAAATCTATATGCGTTGTTGCTATTTTTGTTTTATTACTATAAATAAGTTTAAAGAAAAGCGTATAAAATAAAATCTGCTTATATCCAGTCATGTATTTTATATAGAACAAAATAAAATGTGGATAGAAAAAAATTATTGCACTATAAAAAAATATATGAACAAATTTGCATCGCATTGAAACTGTACATAAAAATTTTATTGTTAGTTATAATAAAAAAATAATACTACTGCATTACTCTTATTAGTTCATAAAAAAAAGAGAGTAAAGAGTACATAGTACACTGTTCATTCTTCGTAAAAAATTATGTGATTGCGTACTGTACATTTTTAGTACTTGCATTAATTAAAGGCGCAAAGTAATATTAAAAAAGTCACATTCTCTATCTCTCTCTCTCTCTCTCTCTTATATATTTTATTACATAGATTCCCCTTTCTTTTTAAAAAAATATTAGTAAATCAACATGATAAACGTAACCATCACTCTATGTAAAAGTTTTAATCAATATTTGTGACTCATACGTAACTAAAATATGTAGCGTGATTCATCCATTTCAAATAGCTTATTTTATTGTATTCGTCTTTGTTTTCTTATTTCAGATTAAAATTAAAGTCATTTTAGTAAACACTTTATAAATCCTTTTTAATTTGTAATATTTTCCTAATTAAAATAATTTATTGCGTTAAATTGTTACTTTAATTAAATTTTAGTGTTGCTCGACTTTTTTTTTTTTTTTTTTTTTTGTACGAACATTGTTGGCAGTTTATAGTAGCCTATAATGAATCAAACTAGCATTGCTCTTTGTTACATTATATCTTTAACATGTTATAGCAGCAAGAAGAAAAAAATTATTAAACAATCAGCTAAACGAGACACATTTAGGGACAAAAAAAAAACGAAAAAAAAAATTAATAATTATATTATCTATTACTTTTATTGATGATATTATACTGTAGTGGTTAAGATGCTAGGCTATTTTTATAGACTTTTTTCCTCCCACTTTTCGTAACTTCAACAGTGAAGGAGATAAAAAAAAATTGTTTTTTTTTTAGAGTTCATAGACACTACTTTAAAGTTTTTTAATTACCACACAAAATTTACATTTTTATATATTAAAATATGCTTATTATTTACATAAAACTTTTTTATTACATATTTACTTTGCATAATGCATGATCCAGTAATAAAAATATTACTGATAAAGCTTAATAATTAGATAATTATAGAGGTAAATAAGCTTGAAAACCACTTTAAGCATACGTAAAACAAAAATATTTATTAATATTCTTATAACGAATACACGTAGGAATTAAATGTTCTTTATACTTGGGCACGTTTTTCAAATATTCTCCGAGTGTAAATTTTATAATTAAATCCTGCAAAGAACTTTTTTTTTTTACGGTGTGCAGCCATGAGTTAAAAAAATACGAGTCATATTTATTTTTCTAAGAAGAATAAAAATATGTGAACTAAAATTTATATTTTAGCACAAAATTTAAAGTTCTTCTTTACCTCAATACATACATACATACATACATACATACATATATATATATATATATATATATATATATATATATATATATATATATATATATATATATATATATATAACACATTCTAAAGTGAAGTTGATACTTTTTATTATTTTCAATTTTGAGCTACAATTTTTTTAATAGATATGATTAAGAATAGAAATCATTGTACACGTAAGCACATTTTACATACAAGTAAAATGAACATTGACTTTTTTTATCTTTATGTACTTGATTTGAATTACTGATAAAAAATTATATCTTAACAATAATGAATTATGCTTTTTAAAGTTGATAAATATTAAAATTTAAAAAATATTAGCATTATAAAAATTATATAATTTATAAATTGCTTTTTCAATGTAAATTTGTATTTATACATTCAAATAAACTAAAGCATCTCTCTCTCTCTCTCTCTCTCTCTCTCTCTCTCTCTCTCTCTCTCGATCGTTTCGTTCTCATTTCAAAACAAACAAACGTAATTTTCTTAATTTTGAATATTCAACAAATTTAAATACAAATACAAAATGAATACTTATTTAAAATTTAATGAAACTTTCCAATTAAGGTAGATTTAAAATTATAAACCAAACTGACTTTAAATATTGAAATGTTTGTATTCATAAGTTGACTTTGTTTTATATAATATAAAAGTTTTCTGGATTAGCTCGGAACCAAAAATGAAAAAGATGGGTAGTGTACACAAACTGAGAGAGAGACAGAGAGAGAGAGAGAGAGAGAGAGAGAGAGAGAGAGAGAGAGAGAGAGAGAGAGAGAAAGAGATCTGATTTAATTTGCAACGATCATTTTAACTTATCAGATTGGGACTCATATTTTTTTCTAGAGTACAAAGGCACTCCTTCAAAACGTGAACAAGAACTTGCTTTTATTATTACATTACTGCTGTTTTTTGCAGTACAAAGCATACATTATTACCGTATCATATCTTGCGGTTACAAATATTTTTGTTTACTTTAAATGGAAATGTACACTTTGCTTGTAGCTATACGTCATCAATTACAAGTAAGCTTTTTGTCCACCAACTCATGTATTACTATAACTTTTTGCATGTGCAATCATTGTATTTAATTTTTTGCAGTATTATTGAGTCGCTCTGACGAGACATACTTTTGGGAGACATAGGTTCACTTGGCAATTGGCATACACAATTTAGGCCCAAGGTATGCAGTGAACATACGTTTAGTTATTATTATATATCATCAAAATCATCATATTTTATTATTTGTATTTTTTTTTTATATATATATCTCTGTTTTATGGTGAAAATAAATAACTAAAAAAGTAAATAAAATTTGTATTATTTATTAATTGGCAGTAATAATGACCATTAATTTAATTAAAAAAGCAATTAAAATTAGCAATCATAAATAATTTCAACGCTTCTTATATAAATATATTTTTTTTAACTTATTCGCAAAAAAATAAAAAAATGAAAATCTTAGAAAACTTAGAACGTATTGCGTTTACATATTCAAATTTCATATCGCACAAATCTATAACTTATTTAATGCCAATTAGGAAGTAATCTTAATCGAGATAAATTTAAATTAAATACTCTATAATCTTTAAATAGCTATAACACTTATATATGAAAAAGGTTAAATGATAAAAATCATGATAACTGAATTTCATACTTCAAAGATAATTTTTGCAAGAATATTTTAAGTCTGTTATAATTATACCTTCTCTCTTGCAATAAGAGCACTGCAAATTACACAGCTAAAAACTAATTTTGTAAACTAAATATTTACTTGCTTACCTTCTTATGCCTAGCAGCAGTCCTAGGTAAAGCAGGCCAAGGAATATTCTGTAAACTTTCCTTATATAATTCCTCATCTTCTTCCAAACTAAAAGCTATTATTTGAAATTTTGGTAATATATCTTTTCTACTATCATAAAAATTTTGTAAATTTTTACTAAATTCTACGCAATGCGGTGATTTAGCACTAATTATATAAAATCCAATTATAGAATTATTTTCATCATCTTGTATAACATCATTTAATGATAGTAATTCATTTGAATTAGAATTATAAAGTTCAGCTCCTACAAGTCTTTTTAATGCCATTTTTGTTTTATTATATAATGTAATAATGAAACACACGTGTTTATGTTGTTTATATTTAAGAAGAGGGGAAACTTTCTAGATACCGGTGTGATCTGTGTAAGGTCTCAGAGATGACTGAAAAATAAAAGCCCGCGTAACTTTGTGTGTTAGAGCAGTATAGAGATCCGGGGGGGAATAGGTGGATTTTAGGTGGAGGGGAATAAGCATGGTGTCATGCGCAAACGTTTTATAATATAACTTAAACTTTATAAGTCTATACACGTAATACTTTTCGATCTGAAAAAACTTTTTTTTTTTTTTTTAACACTAGTAATACCAATTTTTCATAGTTTAATATTAAAATATGAAAATGTATAGTATTTTATATTATGTTATACGTATAGTACGTATACTGTATATGAAAGTGTTTTTACTGGTTAGTATGGGTCCCTATGTTTTTATGTTGTGTATATGTTGTTGTTGTTTTACGTGTTTTAAAAGTTTATAGCTAAAATATGGTAATGGTTTGCTATAATTTAGGTACACTTTTTTATCTTTGTTTTTTTCAGAGACATATTTTAAGTTTTATTGCTTTATAATACTTTGGCAACTGTTTTTTTTTTTTTTTTTAATTTTTTTTATATCATGACATTTGGATATGACATTTGGATATGCTAACCCAAAGAATGTACGTAAACAAGGCATACCACCTATTGTTGTGGTCAAGTTCAAATCAACTGAGGCGAGGAGAGTGTGGCTTGACAGAAGTAAAACACGTAATCTTACAATAGGCAAAGTTCAAGGTAATGCAAAGGAAGACAAGTTATTTGTTTGTGAACATCTGACTCCAGAATTGAAAAGATTATTCTACAAAACTCGCACAGCTGCTAAAGTGAGAGGGTGGAAGTTTGTGTGGGTCAAGGATGGAAAAATATTGGCAAAGAAAACTGAAGATACAGGTACTATAAGAATAAAATGTGATGATGATTTTGATCGACGTATGCCAGGAGTTCCATTCTAATGTGAATTGAAATGTTAGTTTAATTTTGTTTTTTTATATGGAAGAGTCCCTAAATTTTAATTTTGATTATGTAAATTGTGAAGTAAAAAATGATTTAAATGATATTTTTATTGATAAGAAAAAGAAAAATAATAATGTTATTATTGTTCATCAAAACATACGTTCTATAAGAAAAAATTTTAATAATTTTTTAGCTTATGTTAATAAAAATGTTGAGAATATTGATATTATTGTGTTGACTGAAATTTATATTTTTGATCATGAAATAAAGGTTTATAATTTAATTAATTTTGATAAATTTGTAAAAAGTAGAGAAGAAAATAAAGGTGGTGGTGTTTTAGTGTTTGTTAATAAGAAATTTGATGCTAAAATTATTGATATAAAATTTATTAATGCGGAGGTTTTAAGTCTAAAGTTGAATAATAATTTAATGCTGTATAATATTTATAGACCTCCAGGTTCTAACAAACTTTTATTCATAAAAGAATTAAAAGATTGTATTTTAAATAATAATGAAAGTAATTGTGTGATTTTAGGTGATATAAATTTAAATTTGTTAGATCAAAATGATAATATTGTACAAAAATATGAAAATAAAATGGCAAAATATGGTTATCTAAAAATTGTTAATGATGTTACAAGGGAGGAATGTACAATACTAGGAAATTATTCAGCTACTTGTATTGATCATATTTTTGTTAAATTAAATAATTTGTTTGAAATTGATAATAGTTTTATAATTAAAAGTAAAATCACCGATCATTATATGACTGGTTGTATATTGAGTACTAATTTAATTAATAATAATTGTAATGAAAAAGTAAAAATTAAAAATTTAAAAAAATTCAGAAATATGATTTGTAATTATGATTGGAGTATATGTAATAATATTAATTGTCCAAATGAATTATATAATCATATTGTAACAGTTTTTCGAAATATAAGTGATAAATGTGAAAGTGAAAAATTATTAAATAGCAAGAATAGAAGATTAAATAATGTGTGGTGTACTGATGAAATAAAATTTCTTATGAAAGATAGAGACAAATATTTTCAAAAATTTAAAAACTCATTACATATGCCTGAATATAGAATTAGATATAAAAAATTAAGAAACAAAATAAATTTTTTAATAAATAAAGAAAAAAATAATTATTATCATTCTAAATTTGTTGAAATTGCTGGTGATATAAGAAAATCTTGGTGTTTTATTAATCAAATATTAGGGAAAGAAAATCTTAATATTGATAATATTATTATTAAATATATGTCTGATGTAAGTTCTATCAAAGATATTGCTAATAATTTTGTAAATCATTTTGTAAATTCAATTGAAGATGTAAAGATTAATTGTAATTTAATATTAAGTGAAAATTCGCTTAAATTTAATAGTAATTTACAATCAATGTATCTACCAAAATTAAATGAGAAACGAGCAGTTTATATTATTAATTTATTAAGTAAGAAAAAAGGACCAGGTCATGATAATATAGGTGTTCAGGATATTTTATTTGGTGGCGAATCATTAATTCAATATTTAATAAGATTAACAAATATGTGTATTGAAAGCTCAGTATATCCTGATAATCTAAAATTATCATTGATAAGGCCAATTTATAAAGGTGGGGATCATAAACTATATAATAATTTTAGACCAGTTGCTGTATCTGCTTTTGTTGATAAATTTATACAAAAACATATTGAATTATTATTGTCTGATTATTTAGAAGAATTCAATATTATAAATAAAAATCAATATGCCTATCAAAAAAAAAAGGGTACAGCAAAATGTCTATATGATGTTTCCAATTTTATAAATGAAGAATTAGAAAAAGGGCATCATGTTCTTTGTTTATTTGTTGATTATTCCAAAGCATTTGACACTATAGACCATGACTTATTGTTAAAAGATTTAGAAGAAATTGGAATACGAGGACCAACATTAATGTTAATTGCGAATATTATAAAAAATAGACAAGTTGCTGTCAAAATTAAAAATATTGTAAGTGAAATTAAAATAATAAAATGCGGTATAATACAAGGAGGGGTCTTAAGTGCTAAATTCTTTATAATTTATGTTAACAAAATTTTTAATTTACTAAAATATTGTAAAGCAAAAATGTTTGCCGATGATTTACTTATGATAGCGGCTCATAGTAACTTTGAAGTTGCAAATAAAATGTTACAAAATGATTTTGATTCAGTTTTGGAATGGTCGCATGATAGGAAAATATTAATTAATAGGAAAAAAACAAAAGTTATGCACATTTTTAATAAGTATACATATACTATGCAAAATATTCAATTAAGAGCTCATACTAATAAGTGTTTACATAATTTTACTTTAAATTGTAATTGTGAGTTTGTAGAACAAGTAAATAATTATAATTACTTAGGAGCTATTATTGATCAAACATTTGATTGGGATTTGCATATTATGCAACTGTTAAATAAATTGAGATCTGCAATTTTTAAATTAAAAACAGTAAGATCATATGTGAATGAACAGACGATGAGACAATTATATTTTTCTTTTGTACATCCACATATATTATACGGTTTATTATCTTATGGTTGTACTAAATCAGGTAAATTATGGGAATTGAAAAAAATGCAAATAAGAATATTAAAAATTTTAAAAAAAGGAAATAAGCTAAAAAGTGATCTTGAATATTTTAAGTACTTTAAGATATTGCCAATAGAAGAAATGTTTAAATGTTCTTTTATTTGTGAAAATTATTTTGAAAATTCTCATGGTATACCGAGAACTCATATTTATAGTACCAGAACAGCAGTGACCAATCCTTTATTTGTACCAAAAATTGTAAATAGATTCACTGAAAGGACAAAAAAATTTTTACTTCCTAAATTATGGAATCAAATTCCATCAGAATTAAAAAGTTTTGCAAATAAAAATGAAACGAAATTTAATATGAAAAAATTCTTTATTGATAATTTATAAAATGTTGAACAATTTTTTGCTGTTTGTATTGATTAATGATGATTAATTTTTGCTTCTTGTATTATAAAAATACTTCTCTTAAATGAAAAAAAAAAAAAAAAAAAAAAAAAAAAAAAATGTTTTTGTGTAAATACGTACTTTATTTGCTTTTGAAATATATATAATAAAAAATATGTATATGTAGTAATATAATATAATAAGACATGATTGTGTAACAATAAATGAACCAACCGATAAGGCTATGCCTTGGTTGGACTTTGTATATTTGTGTGTTTGAAATAATAATAAAAAAAAAAAAAAAAAAAAAAAAATATATATATATATATATATATATATATATATATATATATATATATATATATATATATATATATATATATATATATATATTATATAGTCTCAATGGGTATTAATGGTGGAGTGCACTTGCACTAGCCAATCACAGACGGTGCGGGGAAAATACACATTAACCCTAGTTTCATATCCCTTAGCTTTTTTTTTTTTCGACAAAACTTCTACAAAAAACCTGGAAATTTTTATATGAAGTAAATTAGAGACACTACTATTTCACAGCCAGCTAATAAATTTTTTGAGAACTTTCATAACAAATTATATCATACCATATCATATTATAAGGTAATAATGATTCCCATTAGGCCACAGCCGCCAAACCTTCCCTTCAACCCTTCATCCTACCTCCTATCTCCCCCGTACTCGAATGCTATAGCATTCTGAGGAAATTGACAATTCCATAAATAACCTTCACCAAGTGCATTAAGTGCATCTTGATTGTAAGGAAAATGGAAGTATAGTGGCAAAAAAAAAAAAAAAAAAAAAAAGCAGTCAGAAAAAAAAAACTATTCAGTGAGCATACATGCTAATTTTTGTCCATGCTAATTTATCAATTATTTTGTCTACTTGATAATAATTCTATAACTTTATAAAATGTTACCTTATATTTGTTATTTATTTTACTAGCTACCAACATTTGGATTAATTGACCTTATTATCAAATACAAAATAATGAATGAAAAATACATTTGGATTTTTTTTTTTAATAAATTGTTTCGACATTTTTTTAAGTCACGAGTTCAAAAATAATAATACTCCTCGTTATTTTGCGTTCCATTCACAAGTTCTCTCTCTCTCTCTCTCTCTCTCTTGTAATAAAAGTCATTAATTTTTTGCACCTAAGAAGGTGAGCAACTACATTTTTTTTTGTTTTTGTTTTTTTTATAAATTTTATCATTTGAGTCCTGAACATTAACAAAGATGGCTGCACTTAGAATAATGAAAGGTGACATACTTTTTTAGAACAAGTACAAGTATGCTGTACTGTATATTTGAATGAACCCGCGTTGTTTTTATCATCTGACTTTGTATTTTGTTTAAAGCATCTATCTATAGAAAAATAGTGGTAAGCCAAGATTTGTCACCATAATAGCAACTGCAAATTATATTAAAGTTTTATTAGGGGGTAATTGTTTTCTTTTGATACCAAAAAACATTCATACCCAATTAAATGATCCTCAAAATACAAAAGTATTCAACATAATCATAGTAATGTTTCTAAAAAATAACCATGCATAATATGCGGTGTAAAATAAGAGAAGAATACAAATTTGAATAACAATAATAAAGTTTAAAAAATATATGTCAGATAAAAGTTGTTTAAAAACAGTTCTTTGATATAGTATCTTTGCTCTTAATTTGAAGAATTTAAATCATTTAATTGGTGAATCTTAATAACAATAAAATTATATTTATAAATACTAACAAGCAGATAAAAATAAATACGTTAATAATTATGGTAACCTTAATGCAGCATCATTTATTCATTACAACATATTTTATGTACTATGTTGTATAAGCAATTATAATTTATAATACATATACAGTATCATATTAGTTGTGATTTTCAGTATAATTACTTACGCTATTCCAAAAGAGTAGCATTTGTGCTCTATAGGGTGTGTGCGCATGACGTCATTGTAAATGCTTTTCGATGCTCTTTTTGAGCAATGAATAACATTGCCCATGTATAGGACAAACGTAGTTTTTGGCTATTTTTTGGTTACTATTATTTATCTTGCATACTTGAAAAACTAATTTAACCTGTTACCAAATGCTCTCAAAAAAATTACAAAGTATTTTTAAACTGGCAAAAAGAGTCATTTTCCCATACTCGCTCATGTTATTTAGCGCTCACTTATGGTGTTGACTTTAACATGAAAAAACCCACCCTATAGAATATAATAATTATACAATGCAGGATAAATTACTTTATTTCATTATTTATTTTTAGACTTAAAGTAATTTATCTAAAATTTCGACCCATATTCTTAGCAGGAAATGTAATCAGCCATCTTTGAATCAGAAAATTTTGAAAGCACTCCCTAAATTTGACTTAAAAAGAAAAGTCTTTAAAATATACTATTCTCATTACAAATTTTACTTTGTTTATATATATATATATATATATATATATATATATAATATATTATATATATATATATAATGGTGACTTCTTGAAATAATGAAAAAATAAAATGAACGTTGTTTCCCCCTTTATATTTCTACTTTCATTGTATTTCCGCGTGCACATCAGCGCGAGAAAACATCGTCATTATTCCAAGAGCACTTTAAAAAAAAAATGAATAAATATACTCGTGATCTTTACTTCACACCCTATAACTGTGACGTAAACAATAGAGCATGAAAAAATAATGGAAAATTCTAATATTTTACGTTGATATGTAATACGTCAATTTTTTTTATCTAATATAATCAATAAGAATTGTAAAAGAATTTATCAATGATTTTGTTACACAGATTTATTTATGTTTATGTATTTACAGTTATATATAACACGAGAATATAATGGTAATTTTAATTAAGTTCATCAATAGGGTGTGTACGCATGACGTCATTCTGAGTGCTTTTCGATGCTCTTCTTGAGCAATGAATAACATTGCTCAGCATAGGACAGATGTAGTTTTTGGCTATTTTCTTTCGAAAATTAGCTCTTTTTTTGGCCATTATTATTTTTCTTGCATACTTGAGGTACTTATTCAACCTGTTAACAGCATCAATGCTCTCAAAAATATTGTAAAGTATTTTAAAACTGGCAAAATCAGTCATTTTCCTACATATACTGGTTCAATGTTATTTAGCGCTCACTTATGGAGTCGGCTTTAACATGAATGAAACCACCCTAGAAGATAGTAACACACGTAAAGTATAATATATTTTAGCTTTTTTAGACTCACTATATGAATCGTCGTGCCGGTCAAAATTGTTGTGCTGAGCGCGTTTCAGTCTTTTGCTTGAAACCTTATAAATGTTGACTAATGTAATGCTACGTATACTTTAAAGAATAATTTAAAAAAATAGTTTTAAGATGAATATATATATATATATATATTTAAGAATTGTCACATAAGAAGCTTGTATAGCCTTCAATAGCATGTGCACTAACTTTAAAATCAATTTGCCTATCCGTTATGTGGTAAAAAATGACATGGGAAATATAGGACGCCCTATGCTCACTATACTATTTTTTCTACATTACTGATGGGCTATTCGATTTGAAATTTGGTACACATGCTTTTGAAAGCATACAAAGTTTTGCTTTTTTTTTTTAATCCATATAAAAAAAAATTTAAAAAAAAAAAAAACTTCACGTCACGTTTGAGGTTAATTTTTAAATATTAGTTCATTCTATAAACTATATTGAGCCAGCTTCGATATTTTTCCTTTGTTACGAACACCTGATCATGACTTGTTTACGATGTTTATATGTATGGTTGATCTTTGATATTTCTTCGTTTAGAACTTTAGATCGCTGATAAGAATGAACGAAACTTCACAAAAAAAAATATCCGTGCTCAACAGTGGCTGACTTTTATCAGCTCAAAAAACAAGATCAACCAATGAATGTGTCTAATTTTTTTTGGGCAGCCAATCATTGTTAAGGAGGCTCATTATACTTTACAAAACAAACTGTTATTGTACTTAATCAAATAATCGTTATATTTTTGAGCTATATACGTACTAACTCTAGCATTTTTTTTTAAACGTATATTTTGTATTCTATGCTCATTGTAATGTTTTATGGTGTATTTGAATTTAAAACACAGGGGAAAAATGTACTTCTGTTCTACTAATTATCCAATTACAGTACAAAAGATGTCAACCTACAAAAGAAAATCCGAGCGAATTTAATAATTTAGGAATAAAATGTCGTAAGATTTTTGTATGTAAAGTACAACGATTCTATAGGTACGATAGGACACGGATTGTCAATTTTTTTGGTGAAATTCCCTATCTTTTAACATTAAACAAATGACACGTGAAATTTCAAAAAGTCATTCGTGTCCTATCGTACCTGTAGAATCGTTGGTAAAGTATTTGTTCACATGTGACGTAAAAGTTACGTGCGTCGACGTGCGTCAATGGATAAACAAAATTGGAACAATTTAAACAAATGGAGCCGTTCACATTGTTTTGAAAATTACATTGTGAACGGCTCCATTTGATTATATGGTTCCAATGTTGTTTATCCGTTGACGCGCGACGACGCAAGTAACGTTATGTGAGCCAAACTTTTTTTTTTTTTTTTTTTT
Source organism: Ecdyonurus torrentis (assembly GCA_949318235.1). NCBI lineage: Eukaryota > Metazoa > Arthropoda > Insecta > Ephemeroptera > Heptageniidae > Ecdyonurus > Ecdyonurus torrentis. The sequence continues at coordinate 5,792,949 of OX439134.1, read as the reverse complement.
TTTTTTTTTGCTTGCCATATTGTGTTATTGTGCTATACCAATCCCAGTCCCAGTCAAGACATTGTCTTATCGACAGGTAAGGACTTTCCAAATTAATGAAAAAGCACACACCGGCCGGCCACGGCCTAAGTACACAGCCCGGCATTCACCATGACAGCCTAAACTGAACTGCCTAGAGAAACCATGGAAACGTCTAGTCAGGCTGATGGGTGCAATCACATTAATCATGCACCTCCCGAATGCTGAGCGTCGTCATGGATTGCATGTAAGCACGCAACGTGTTGTGCTCTCGCACTTCACGTACACACCCAGCAGTGGCTCGAACCAATACTTGGTTAGAAGTACAGAGTTACGAGTCAGCTGCCTTCACCACTCGGCCATACCAGCTCGGTCACACCACCGGTCAATTCATAATTACAATAAAAAATTATTGGTGTTCCTCACTGTCGAGTATTATTGATATATTATGTGATGTGATCGCCAACCAATTATTTGAATACATAAAAAAAATATATATATTTTCAGTTATATGTATTATGTAAGAAACTTCTAATTCAATTAGATAAATAATAAAATATAACAAGATAATAAATTAATAATCCATCTCATTATTCTAAAAATTTTAATATGGAAAAAGATGACTGCATTAATTGAATCATTCTTTAAGATATAATGTTAATTATTTTAATTATATAGATATTTACATTCGCTTTCAAGTGTATATTATGATATTTCTTTTATTTTTTTTTTACATATATTCAAGAATATGAGAAAAACTTTATATAAGTATCATTTAGATAATAAAATGTTTTGTAAAACATTTTTATACTTGAAAATTACAAAACTCACTGAAATAAAATTCATTTCTCCCTTGGAGCTATTAAATCCCCTAATTTAGTACGGAACATAAAAAAAGTTTTAATTGTTATCAACTAACAAAGTACAATTTCTTAACAAGTACTGCATAAGAGTATTTTTACATATTGTACTTTTTTTTAAGCATTATCCATTACTTTTAATTTTTATATGCAAAATACTTAGAGTAATTAATATGAATGCAAACATTAGAATACAATATATATATATATATATATATATATATATATATATATATATATATATATATATATATATATATATATATATATATATATATATATATATATATGTATATATATTATTAATACAAAATCTGGCTGAAAAAAATAATTAAAAATAAGAAGTAACAGAAGTTCTGTACGTCCTGAGGAATTAGAAATAGAAATAAAATGCTGGAGTCCCCTCTAAGTTTTGTATTGCCATTTTAAAGAAAATTATTAAAGCTTATTAGTGATAGAAATTTATTAACTTTTTCGAGAAAGGAAGGGTAAAACAAATGAGAAAATTTTAAATTTAAATTAAAGAAATAAAAATATAAACTTGTCACGATTGTTTTTTATAGCAGTTTCTCAAATAGAAACTTTGATTGATTGATTGATTGATTGATTAATTGATTGATTGATTGATTGATTGATTGATTGATTGATTGATTGATTGATTGATTGATTGATTGATTGATTGATTGATTGATTGATTGATTGATTGATTGATTGATTGATTGATCGATCGATCCATCGATCGATCGATAGATTGATTGTTTTATTGAATAATTTTTATTTCCTTATACATGTAAAATATTGCTGAACGGATACTAAACTACCTGACACAGTTTCATGTATCCTAAAGTATAGGCCACCGTTTGAACACAAAAGCAAATTCCTAGAAGAGTCCCCTTCTATAACTCTAGTTGTAGTTTTTTTTTTTTTTTTTTATATGAATAGCTACAGACTTGTAAAGATCAAGTTCTCTTTATTGCACTTAAACTTTGTGCACAACATGATTCTTGTAGTAGCAGTAGCAATTTTAATTTCTCAACAAACAAGCATCCCTCCAGCATACGTAACAGACAGGGAAAGACAAATTCAAATAACTACTTTCCACGTTTCAAATAATAAAAAGAAAGCTCTTGTATAACTCTACATTCGTGCATAGTTATACGTTTTTACTAGAGTCCTAGAAGGAATAGGACCTTACACAAACGTACAGAAAAATGAACATATTTTAATTTATTTTTTAACAATATTTTATCAATTATTATTAATTTTTACCTCGGAAGAATATTTGCTTTGTGTAATTAATTTGATTACAAAAAAAAAAAAAAATTGAATGCATAATCAAGTTTATTTCACATTTAAACTATTACACCATGTGACCATGCCTTAATTATATCTCTACAGCTATTTTAAATTTGGACAAGTGTATTATAAATTCTTTATAAAGCAGTAGTTAAACATAACTTCACTCTAAAAACTGGTGCATTACTTTAGTTACGAATCCTAACTTATTTAAGATAATCACTTTTAAGTTATTACAAGTAGCTAAAATAATGCATTTTATCAAGTTATTAAAAATAGCTAATTTAAGTTGTTTTAAGTTTTTTTAAGCTATTTTAAGTTAAATTAGCTATTGTTAATAATTTGCTAAAATGCATTATTTTAGCTACCCATAATAACTTAAAAGTGTACATCTTAAATAAATTAGGATTCGTAACTAAAGTAATGCATCAGTTTTTAGAGTGTTATTATGTAATGCGCAGAGAAAATTTGAAATTTACTTGATTATTGTTATTTCATACCAAAATAGAGTTCAATGAATAGAATGAACTTTACAAACTTATTATTCTCTACAATACTGCTATCACACATATATATAAGACCATGATTTTAAATAAACTTTATTTACACTATGTTAGATCTCTTCCCTTTCCACTTCCCTCTTATCCACCACATTACATAAGGGTATTTAATTACTTTTAAAATTAGTAAATTCCTTTTACACATACCTAAAATACATTTTATATAATAATATAATATATTATACTTAACACATATTAAAATTCTTTACAGTCATTATCTTTAAAATAATTTGCATTTTATTGTTTTAATTTATATTAAAAAAAAAAGGGGGCAACGAGTTAACTACTTTACTTTAATACATATTAATTATCATTTGAAATTATATCTATGTTAATGACGTTACAATTTTTTATGTGCAATTATTATTGTAAAAACAAAACATGTTGATTGATTGAAAATTAAAATAGTGAAAGAGTAAATTTGCCCCATCGGTACATTGTGACGTCAGATACGTGATATAACCGCAAAAAGGAAAATAAACGAAAATAAATACAAAATCAACGTGATGGTGTCTAATTCATGGATATTAAGGTATGGTAATTATCAGTCTAGTATTCTAAATGATAAAAAAAAGTAAGTTGACAAGGGCTTTAATGCACAGTATAATAAGGATTTATATAAAAAGTTATAATTAGTTTAAAATGCGGAAAGTTAGATTTTGCTTACTTTTTATATTGCATTAAGTGAGTGTAAGAAGAGAGAGAGAGAGAGAGAGAGAGAGAGAGAGAGAGAGAGAGAGAGAGAGAGAGAGAGAGAGAGAGAGAGAGAGAGAGAGAGAGAGAGAGAGAGAGAGAAAGGGGATGGGATGGAAAGGTAGGTTTACACTTGTAATTTCATTTACTCTAAACAAAACAGAAAAGTTACTTGAACTTTACACATATGGTCATGTATACTATTGAAAATGAATAGCAATTTAAACCTTGCGTTATATACATACATACTAAACTTGTTAAAAGTCTCTTTTATAAAACTGTTTTTCTTGTATACAAACTTTAACTGAATAAGCTTGATTAAATTGAATTATATATCACCTTGGATAGAGAATAAAGTACAAAAAATGGAATAAAAAAAACCCTGTAAAAATATAATTATGCTACCTCGTAAAATGTTTCATTTAAAATTTTCTCTGAATAATTTAAACAAAGTTGCATTTTTTTCTTTTTGTTACAATTAAAAATCTCAACTTCATTTCTTTAATTTCGTGGCATAAGTTATTTAAGTAGCAATTTTCTAACTTTTTGATTATTTTTAATCTAGCAATAATTGTTTCCCTCCCTGTAGATTAAAAGTGTAGGATGAAATAATTCAAAACTGAAAACCATTAAATGCATGTTAATGGGTATATTTAATCAAATAGTAGTATTATAATTAAACGCAGAAATTCTATTGCAGATTACTTATTATTATTTCAAACACACATAGCTAAATAGTGCAAATTTAAATTACGGCAGTGAAGATCAAACCAAAGTCATCATCATCAAGGTCAAAGGTCACTCTGAGATATTTTTAGTATCTTCTGGATCCTGGGAAAGCTGGCAAGCTTGGCATTGTAGGCATTTGTGGCATTGCTGGTACCGTTGGCATGGCTACAGTTTAATACAGATTGCAAAATAATATATTTAATATTAGGTTTTTATTATAGTTTTAATTAGTTAAAATTAAACCAGAATACTATTTAAAATATGTAGTTTTTTTCTGGAGAATAAAAAGTGAATTATGAATTTTTTGTTCGTATTAATTACAAATAATGGATTTTTATGATTTTTAAAATGACAGTTACGCCTGCAAGTTTCATAGGTAGGCTTTTTGCTCCGTAATCTACCGCGTATTTATTTAAAATTGGCAGTTCTTGAAGCTACGAGTAGAAAATGAAATACTACTTAGCAATCGTTGTGGTGCAGCGGTAAAGAAGTTACGATTGTGCATAATGCAGGTGCAATCTCCATTTTTATCTAAAAATTCAGTCCCTAATACTAACACTACTCCTTGTAACGTGCCATATAGAGTTGGATTACGCTTTTGGGTATATCCTTTGCGATACCTTATATTAGGTACGTGACCTAAGCAATGGTTCAAAATGAATTCTAAGCGCTAAATAATTCAACAGTTACCCATATTGACAAAAATAAACACCTATTTTTGCTCATTTTCAGCAACATTTGTACGAGTACAAAATAAATTTTGCTTCACTTTCACTACATAATAAACGTGGCATATATCGCTTAAATATTATAGCGTATATACTGTACAAGTATAGCATAATTAGCTATGCTTTTCAAATTTAGCAACATTTATGCAGCATAAGTTACACAATTTTTATCTTTCCATGCAATGATTATTATAATGAAATTTAATTTCAAATTAGGATAAAATTTGAAATGTATTTTAAATATATTTTTAGAATAATTAATATCACCTGGTACATTTCCCATTAGTCCACCGAGTGCATCAGTCATTGGGTCCCTGCTGGCACCACGAGATCCTCCTAAAAATATAAAACTTATAATATAATACAAATAAAATTTTAAGTCCATTCATTATAATACAATAGAACATACAAATCTTATTATATATAAAGGATTGTAAAATTGCTACAAAATTATCGTTATTTTATATTCTTTGTAAACGAATTCAATTTTAATTACCCTCTGAACCTCCTGAACCTCCCATGAGTCCACTGAACATCTCCATGAAGTTTGGCATTGGTGGTATCGTTGGCATATCAGGTAAACCACCTGCACCACCGCTGGAGCTTCCAGCCTCCTCATCACGTGCACGAGACTGGGAAATTAATCACATGAAAATTATAAAAATCATTAATTACCATGCAAATTAAACTTTTTATATATTATATACTTATTAAATTTTAAATACTTATCCTGCGTTTTATATTTCAGAAAATTTTGAAGTGCTTATATATTTACAGTAAAAAAAATGAGAGAGAGAGAGTGAGTGAGAGAGAGAGAGAGAGAGAGAGAGAGAGAGAGAGAGAGAGAGAGAGAGAGAGAGAGAGAGAGAGAGAGAGAGAGAGAGAGAGAGAGAAGCGTAAAGCCGAACATGCAAACAAAAGATCAAAAGACTGTTTTCAATATTTTTTCTTTTTTGTTTATGTTTACCATTATTTATGCAAAAATAGACATATCCTGCTTGTGTATATCCTAAACAACTTTACCCTTGTGATATTTATTAAAAAACTTACGTGTCTAGGCGTAGCTGCTACAAAATCTAAAACAAATCACGTTTATTTATTACGCAGAATAAGATTTAAACACATGGAAAAAATGGTTATTTTTGCTGAATAATAATTAGTAATTATTCTATTATTCTAGAGCACAAATGTTCCTATTTTGAAATAAGATCATAATGAATTATGCTGAACATCTTAGCTATTCGTTATGTAGTACCCTATTGATGCTTATACCCGTCGAAGTGAACGAACAACACTTTACAAATTTTGTTCAAAATGACCGAACTACACTTGACAAATTTCCAACTTCCTCCATCTAGTTCTCCGGTTAAAACGTGGAGAAGCACCAAACGTAGATCGTTCATTTTGAGTGAAATTTGTAAAGTGTAGTTCGTTCACTTAGACGGCTAAACATCGATATACAATATAGCATAAATTTTGCCAGAATGCTTAAATGTTGCTGTATTCAGCTAACATTCAATGCATTTAGTATTACGTACATTTATTTTTGACCATGCATAACGATTTTAAAAATAATTTAGTATTTTACTTACAAGCAGCCAGCAGAATAACTGCAGAAGTGTAAACAAACTTATTCATGGTGAGAGAAGAAGATTTTCTCAACCTAAAAAATGTTGATTTTTTTATTAATGCAATTTATTATTATTTTATCAATTTATTTATTTTTAAACATCAACACTGGACTCCTGCTTGAGCCTAATGTAATTAGAGGTGAGATTATTCATTATTAAAATTATTATTTACTACGATATATTTATTTTATTAATATTTCCAGCCTATACAGTATCTAACATGGATATATTAATTAGTTGCTATTATAATAGAGAAAGCTCTAGTACGCTCATTAAGAAAATAAAATGGTATAAAGTTGTAAATTTTAGTACATCAAACTCAAATAATAATAATAAATGTAATAAATATTAAAAATTAAAACTGTTTTAATTATTGTAAACGGTTATGACATGATCAAGTGTTGACCTAATCTTCTAAACGTAAACAAATGTTACGACTAGAATGAAATAAATTGCTTGTGGCGCATACTAAACACAGGATTTCCGTCAGAAAAGTAAATAATAATCCGTAACATTTTCAAATCCAGTCTCGGATTTATCCAAAACATGATTCGATATTTTTTTTCCATTCAAATCAAACATCAGTGACGTCACCAACTTGTTTTTCTTTCTGTTTCCAATACCAACGTTTAATGATGTCATAAGCACCGTTAATTATAATAATTAAAACATTGCAAAGTTTTATAAAATGTTTTTAACTTTAAATTTTTATAGCTATATACACATATACATACATATATATATATATTCATATATATTTATACAGATATATATTATACATATTTAGCTATACTTATACTTTTTAATTAGTAAAATAACATAACAGTAAAGTTAATATAATATTACAAATTTCTTTAATTTTAAATTAATTCCAACTTGAAACACAAAAATTTAAACATAACTACTCGAGTTATTGATTTTATATAAAATTTATTAATTTTTTTGTAATAAAAACTCTTGCATTTACTTTTCAAGTTATATACTATATCGATTTCATACTATGAAGTCCTTGACACTTAATAATATAGAGCACAGTAAAGAGACTAAAGAGAGTACTTTACTGTATACGTACTTTACCATAGAATAGTTATTGCACTTACAATAAGAGCTGATGAATATTGACAATGAAGAAACTTCACTCTTATATACCTTATAAACTGTGTATATTATCAGCTATATAATACAATTGCATGCAAATTATCTTTGCAATTTTTACTTTGGATTTGAGATACTTCAGTTTCATTCTTTATTTAACGTTAAAAATATTATACAGCGTTTGTAAAGTGATATCACTGAACTCAATACTATATTTATATTTAAAAATTAAATGAGATATATACTTTATATTGCAGAAAATGTATATATAGTGATAATTTGCATTTTCAACTTACGTAAATGTTTATTGTTTTGACATACAAAATATTTTTATTAATATTATTATTATTTAATAAATCTAGTTATAGTTGAAGATTGATGAATGATAAATAAATCGTTATATGAAATGATCAATATTCAAGTTTAATTATTGTGATTGTGTAATAGTAATATTCTTTTTGTTTTTCATGTAAAACTGAAGACTTAAAGAAAAGACGTAGAACACCTTGAACAAAAAAGTTGTGTAATTTCCTAACAAACCTGAAAATCAACGTTGATTAGGACGAAGTCACCGATTTCTAATTTATTTTCCATTCACAAAATGACACTGGCGGTCACTGACGTCACAGCTCGCCCGGTTTACGCGCGCGTAAAACAAGCAAGCTGTGACGTCAGTGACCGCCAGCTGCATTTTTTGAATGGAAAATATATTACAAATCAATGACTTTTACCAAATCAACGTTGATTTTCAGGTTTGTTCGGATATTACACAACTTTTTTTGTTCAAGGTGTTCTACGCCTTTAATAGATCACTTGAAAAAACTGAGATGTAAGTAAAAACAACAACAACAACAACTAAGAGAGATCAAAAATAACAAAAATAAATAAAAAATGCTAGTATAGACGACATCATGTGACTGCAATTATGTAGAATGTTTCTTATGGAGGAATAAAGCATAGCTATAGAATTTGATTTAGATATTTTTTTCGGAATTGTGGCAGTGAATTTTTTTTCTGTCGCTTACTGAGCCTTAAAACTATTGTTTAACAAAGCGTAAACCAATTTGATTATAAATTATTTTTTTCATTTAACTGACTTTAAATGCAAGAAAAACAATAGCCTTTTTAAAAATCAGTAAGCTAAAAATATCAACACCGAGAAAAAATGTTCTAACTCGAGTTATAGCTGCTTCATTTCCCCATAAGATATTAAGTTGAATCAATTCAAGAACACCTTATAGTCGTCTGCTAGCACTTTGCCTACTATAGTATTGTTGGGCTCTGAATTTGTTTATTTTCTCAATAAACCAATTTTTCAAGTCTTCTATTGGGTTGACTTAAATTTGCAATTCAACAAAAGACACTTTTTACCACAGTTAAATTTGTTTCAATTTGGCTGTCACTTTGTTGTTCAAAATGCGTTATTTACATACCAAACAACAAATTATTATTTTGTACGAGCTCAGAAACATCATTGTACAACATAATTCGTGATGTTTATTTTTGACGAAATGTTTAGGATTTTTACATCTAAAATAAAAATATCAAAATTTAAATTAAGAATATATTTTTATTAAACATTATAATTTTAAGAAGTCAGTAGTTTTGTATAGCTACTGTAACAAGGAGAAAGTGCATGCATATGTAATATTTTTTTTCTTATATCTGCTTTTGTTTTGAGTTTTTAGATCTTTTCAGAGTCACGTCATTTCCTGTCTGAAATACAAAGACAATTTGCAGATTAAGACTTAGATCATACATCCATAATTTACACCTGGTACAGTTGCTTCCAGGTAGCTGGATCACAAAGGAGTCCACCACTTTTTTTTTTTTTTGTTAATTATATTGTAAGAGAAGATGAAATACCTCCTCCCCCCATAAGAAAGTATTCATTATATCATATATTAAAAATAGGACAATATCGATAAATAACCAAAAAAACTTGCCTATATACAAAGTGGCGTGTCTGTTAATTAAGATACTTATTCGTAATAATCACCTGATTATCGTCCGAATGGCATGGGTGGGAGAGTGAAGGGCATTGATGGCATAGTAAACGGAAGTCCACCTCCACTACTTCCTTCTGCTGTAGAATTTTCTGAGCCACCTAAATATAAAGCAAATATACAGTTTAATTATACAGTAGTCAATCACAGAGACTTCAAGGTGTGATCTCTTTACCTTTAATCTGTAGGTAAAGTTAAAAACATGAAAAATCATATTTATATTGTAGCTGCTGTGTTTAACTTTATTGTAATGCAGGAAAATCCCAACAAAGCATTTACTTTAGTAAGTAAAATACTACTACAGCAAGAACAGTATAAAGGTTCTTAAGAGATTTTGTAAAACGACCACTTGAAATGAACGAGGACTATCATACTGTGAATATGGATAATGTCTACTTGTGTCTCAACAAAATTTCTTCATTATTATATTATAAACATAACTTAAATTTATAGACATGAAATAGTTTATAATATCCTGACTTTATAAATAATAATACAAACAGAAGAATGTTTATACGCATTATATCAGGATGAGCCTGAGGTCTAGTATATGAGACTCAAATCATACAGCTCCTAATGGAAAAGTTAAGAAGAGGCCCATCCGGTCTCAAAATAATATGTTTTTAAAAATCTTCTAGTATAAGTTTGTTATAATTTTTAGACAAATATGACCAGAAGTAAGTTTATCATAACTTTTTGAGGGCTAGCGCTCTATAGTTTTATATTTTGAGCGTCCCAGAATAAAAAATATATAAATATATTTATTTATTTTACGGGCACTTGAAATGTAAGTCTATAGAACTTAAAAAGTTTTGATAAACTTACTATTGGTATAAAACATTCCTAAAACATATTCATAAAAACAATAATAAACTCAATATATTAATAATAATATTAATACATGATAATAATAAGTTTGCGGATGCACCCCATTATCTTGGCCTACACCGAAAGGTATTATGGTGTCATGTTTATATCAGGATACAATGCAGTTAATGCACAATATTGTATCTCTCTCTCTCTCTCTCTCTCTCTCTCTCTCTCTCTCTCTCTCTCTCTCTCTCTCTCTCTCTCTCTCTCTCTGTTTATTAAAAAATTAAACCAACTATTGTCAAACTTACCTCCTCCCATCATGCCCGATAACATACTCAAAAATGGGTTTTCAGCTCTCGGATCAATCTGCAAAAGAATTAAATTTTTTTATAAATAAACAGTATAATATTATATTGTTTTCTTTATTTTTTAACAGAAAATATAATCTATAGCAAAAAAAAAAAAAAAAAAAAGAAAAAAGAAAAAAGAAAAAAAGAAAAAGAAAAGAAAAGCAAAAATATTGATATTTTGTTCAGGGAAATTTTATTAAAAAAAAAATACAGTGTCATAGCTAGAAATTTTAAAACTAAGAAAATGGCCATAAACTTAACAATTAATTCATGTAAAATACTTACCTGCTGCGGAGCAGCAATTACTGAATCTGTTTATAAAAGAAAAAAAAATTAAAAAGATAGATCATAATGTTAGAATAAATGAAAAAAAAATATGAGAGAGACAATAAAAAACAATGAAGAAAAAATCAATTAAAGAAAAGTAATGTGTGTCATTAAATGTAAATGTCATAATATACAATCTTCAAAATAATAAACATTATTATTGTTATTAAATAAAATTATTGAAATTTAAAATTATTTTTTAATTAAATCAGTTTCTTTTTGTAATACTTAAATAATTACACAATTTTTTTTAATTTTTTGACTATGAACTTACATGCAGCAATGTGGACGATTAAAAGAGCAAAAAAGACGACTTTGTTCATTTTCTTGATGAATTGTTACGCAGTCAATCTATAAGAAAAGTTAAAAAAAAATTATACAACAGAAGATACATTTTTTTATCCACGTTGTTCTTTTGTACACAACAAAAATATATAAGTAATAATTTTGCTACTTTAATGTCAGCACACATATCAACAACATAGTTTATGCTATAATATTTTACAAGCACTCAGTTATGGTTCACATGCCACTCATTTCATAGTATTAATTATTTGGATTTTGAATCTATAATAGCATTTCACAGAATAAAAATGCATGCAAAATTCCAATTCAACAACATTTGTGTCGGTTGGGATAAATGTAGTATAAATGTTGTTGTTGTTTTTTTTTTGTGTTTTTTTCTTAATTCTTATTTTATTTTTTTTTAGTATTTACTTTTACAGAGAAACTCGATGAAAGAAATCTCAGTCTTATCAAAACACAAAAATCCGTGTTCTTCAGAGGTCCCTATAAATAACAAATACATATAAATCTAATAATATCATTAATAATCATATAATACGTATATTAATAAATTAAGATCTGCAAAAGTTATGCCATCATTTATCTTTCAATGTTATAATATTGAATTGTATTTTTTATACGAGTATACAGTAGTTTTGAAATTATACAATTTATAAGTATCAGTAAAAGAAAAAATAATTCCAAATACAAAGAAATGAAGTTTGCTATTGTTTTTCTTCGTCATTCCAGGCGAATGCTGAAGCACGAGGCAATTTCTCTTTCAGGCTAGAAGGCTAAAGTTACGTAATTCCTCCAGATCGTTCTGTAGCTATTTCTCTCTCCTGCATGTCCTATCCTAACTAAAGTCAGTTTTGCACGATATTTGGGCGCGAGAACTATGTTTTGATTAATCCTTCAGTGTATGTGTTTTCAAGTCTAAAGCGTGACAATATGCGACAAAGTAATAAATCAAAGTCAAAAACTGACTTGGGATGAAGGGAGGGGTAGTTTTATTTGCAGGTAGAACTATAGAAGACAAATTATAACTAAGGGTCTATGCATTCATGTTAAAGTCGACGCCATGTTGGATAACTCAATAACATGGGTGGCATAGGACAAAAAATTATTTTTGCCAATTTAAAAATACTAAGCAATATTTTTGAGAGCATTGATGCTGTAAATATGTTGAATTGGTATCTCAAGTATGTGAGAAAAATAACAACAACAAAAAATTAATCAATTTCCTAAAGAAAATTAGCTTAAATGAAGTTTGTCCTATGCTGAGCAATGTTATGCACTACTCCACTATGGCCTCCAAGCGCAATAAATATGACGTCATCCGCATACACCCTATACATAGAAATACTTACAAGAGTTGATGGAAGCCTTGAAGACAAGTGTACTGAATATAATTTTCAACTGCTCTTTTATACTAGAGAAAAATGCATTTTTATCTAACTTCTATTCACGTCATTTACTTCTACAATCAAACAAAATATTATTCAAATTAAATATAAAAAAAATATATATATCTTACTCATGTTGTAATTATGATATCATTCAATCCCATGTAATACTTACATGTAAACGAAAGGAAGTAGAGTTGTTAAGTAAAATCATATAATTATATTCAAAGGAATAACAACTTTGTTTCTAGATAAAAAAAAGACGAAGCAGTAAAGATATTGTAATATGTCAAAGGTAATTTTCTTCAACTAATTAGCATTTGCACTCTTTGTTATACATTGTCAGTGTTATTATTATATTATTATTATTGTTCAAACCATAAAGCTTCTGATTGTGAGCAACATTTTGCTAATAAATATAACATGTACCCTACGCTACATAAACAGCAATTAATTAACATCTAGATTAATAACATTTATATAGATGACAAATGAAATATAATATTATGAAATTTGCAAATCTCTCGGCAGCTTTACTGCCTAGAACAAAGGTTTTCTATGGTTTTTGCATCAATATACAATTTGAATACTTGGGCAATAATTTTTTTTAAATCATAGCCGCGTTCTTCCTAATGTTATAGTTTACTGTACACAGACAAAAATCCATATTAATTATAATAATGCAAGAAAAATGCATGAAGATTTATGGATATAGTGATTATACTACATAGCACAATAGTTTAGATATTGAGCATCAAATGTTATTACCAAAAAAAAAAAAAAAAAAAAAAAAAAAAAAAAAAAAAAAGTGCTCTAGGATATAGAAACTATTCAATGCAGCATAAATTACATAAGTCATTTTTATGTGCTTACATCTCATTCTGAACATCGTATTAGCATCATTTTGCTCGAGTATTTGTAGCTTTTATTTGACCATAACAATGTATATGATTTATTTTGCTCTATAAATTACAGAACTAAATTATTTTCATCTTTTTATACTTTACTGGATGACAAAAAATATTTAAGTGTTTTTGGCTTATCCTTGCATGCATTTTGCAACAATAAATTCTGTGAGATGCTATCTCAATTAAAGCAAATATTTATTAATGGGAATATAAATAAATTTATTCAATAATAATTATAATGCATAGCATAACAATTATGCTGTATAGCATAATTCTTTATATAATATTCCAAAATAGCAACATTGTATGCTATGACACGTCAATGCGGCATAAATTTCAATAATTAATATTACTTTTGTGTTTATTTCATTCAAATGAGTATGAACAGATTGGATGTATGCGTTAATAATAATGCAAAACAAATAGTTATATATATGCAAATTATTTAGCAAAAACATATATTATAAAAGTATAGAACGAGTAGATTTCCGCATATATATTATAAATTATCATAATTAAATTCAATATTTTAATTTTACACGGCAAAATAAACTACTACTAAAAACAGGTATATAAATCGTGTAAATTGCAATAGATAGATATTAGCTAAGAACAGGTATTACTATATTACAATAATACCTAATGAACAGGGCACAGGTAAAATATGCTACAATAAAGGTGCGACTCACTTTAGGTGGTATTGTAGTTTATTACTACCTGTTCTAAATTAGTATAATACCTATTGCAAAATACAGGATTAATGTACCTGCTATAAGTTTTTTAGTAATGTTTTTCCGTAAAGTTATGTTGTTTTAATATTGAATATAATAGAACTGTATGATATAACTTTATTAATGTGTTGCTTATTATCACACCTTTAATTTTTTTGTTTTTCATGTTTTGAGACATGATGAGATTAAAAAAAAATCATCTGTACTAGACTATAAGAATAACATTGAATTGTTCCGCATTGTACAGTATTCCTTCATATGTTTATAGTACGGATGGGTTTATACAAATAAAAATATCACTGAATAACTTTTCTGAATTAAATATTTATTTTTACTTAAATTTCTAAAATAATGTACCAATAACTCTAGGTGAAATAAATGCCCATAAACTTTCAAAAATAATAATAATGCAAAACAAATGTAAAGCATTTTAATTTACAAAAATTGTATGTGCTTGCTTGTTAAATTTTAATAACAAATGAGTTTTATAGAAAACCAAATATTTAGGCTTTTTTTTTATCCTTTCCTGTGCTTAAACTTTTGGTTTATTGTTTATTATTTCACATTTAATAACTTTAGTTTTTGGTGTGGATTAAGTATAATATAAACTGTTATTATGACGTGATATTTTATAATGAAACATATACTAAAATTTTGAATACAGTTAAAAATTTAAAATACTATTGTATACTTTGATCATAAATCTAGTAAACAAATTATAATAATTTATATTGGATTAGTTTAGGAACAGCCATATCAGATTCTTCAGAAGTGGAATTGTCTTCTCTTAACAATACCGCATCTAATAAAAAAAAAATAACAATAAAAAATATACCAGGCCACATAAAATATTGCACTCATTTGTTTATGAATATGACTTTCTAAGGCAAATGTAAATTTACTGAAAAATCTTTCAGGTATTTGAAACTGTACAATAATATAATATGCGCTAGACATTAAAGCTATATAGACCACATAAAACAACATGTACTTTTTAATGAATAAACACGAAATGGGATCTTCAAAACTGATGACAATTTTTACCAGAATGTTAATGTAGCCCCACAAGAGAAATCGTGAAAATACTGTAAAGTATGCAATTTGAGTGACTATTCATGTTTCTGACGTCAGAAACATGCAAAAGTTAGTAAAAAAATGTTGTGCGGGTTGCATAAATTGAATTTTTCTGATCACTGCTACGGAGCTACAGTTGGGTTTTGAGGCAAACTAAATATATTTATTAAAGTGTCATCAAGTGTTTTGTGATATAAATGCTTATGTTTTCTTCTGGTCTATTCCTTTAATAGAGAGAGCAGGGATCGATAATGCTCTTAATATCCACTATATATAAATGGAGACAAATGAAATTGTTGTGTAATATTTTATTACTGTTACTTAAATTTTGAACAATTACTTCTACAATTACTCGTCTATTAATAATTTGGTTACACCACAAACAAATGCATACTTCATTGAGGTTGTCAACTTACTCATCATATTTGACATCAAGCTCATCATTCTGTCCATGGCATTACTGTTTCCTCCTGATTCTCCTTCATTCATCACCTAAAAATTTTCATTAGTGCAACATATTTTATTACATGTCAATTAAACTGTAGATAATATAAGGAACCGACTGCGCATTTTGTTCGTCTTTTCCGAATTTGCCCGATTGCCAAGATCTATTTCTGGTAAAAGTTCAACTTAAAAAAAAAAAAATAAAAAAAATAAAAAAAAAATGATAATAATTTCCCGCCATCAAAACGTGAAAATACCGGAAATAAGGAATTAAATCTTGCAGATAAAACGCACGAAATGCGCAGTCGCTACCTTACATAGAGGTTACACATTATCTAAATAGTTTCATTGTTACATTATAAATTAAAAAAGTTAGAAATAATGCAGAAGACTATATTGAGATTTTTTTGAGTAAATAATTTAGAACGTATAAATTTTTTTTTTTAAAGTCACTGCAGTATTATTGTTATTATTATTTTTTAAGAATTTTCTGACCACTATTGTAATGTGTAAGTATTTTGTAAAAAAGGTTATGTTTGCAATCCTTTTAATAATTAATTAAATGATATTGATAATTAAAAATAAAATTCATACGCTAAAATTTGTGATTATTTACAACAATTTAATTATTACATTAAGAATTTTTTTTAAAGCAGAAATGAAAAAAATATTGTAATAAAATAGCAATAAATTTGTTGCTAATTTTTCAAGTACTTAAAAGAAGCTATGCTTAATTTCTAAGTCTCTCTCTCTCTCTCTCTCTCTCTCTCTCTCTCTCTCTCTCTCTCTCTCCTCTCTCTCTCTCACTCACTCTCTCTCTCTCTCTCTCTCTCTCACATACTCACTCTCACTCTCGCAAATAATTAAAATAAAATATATATTTACAGACCTCACTTGGTGCAGCTATGGCGTAATCTAAAATATTGAAAAAGAAACCGATATTATTATTATTATTAATAATATACCCTATATATTTTTTTATAATTAATATTTTTTACTTACAAACAGCGATGAAGAGTAAAAGTGCAGGAATTAAATTCTTCATGGTAATAGACTTGTAAATGCAGTTAAGCCTCCAAATAATACTTTAAAAATAAGAGTATAAAATATTAGTACTCTTAAATATAATTAAGTCATATATAGTAAATAAAAATCGTTCTTACAAGTTAAAATTTAAAATATTAACACAGTAAATATAATTAAAACATATTTTTATTGCAATTATGCCCACAATTTAGATTGAATTAATTAAAAAAAATTCGTAGTGAATATTTCTGCATTTTCTATTATAAATAAGTAAATATATAGAAATTAATATACCTGAATGAGTCTTGAAGGAAACTATAAGTTTTACTTGTTGAACTTGACTTTATATACTCCTTCTTTATCAAACCTAAAACAATCTTTTATTGAAAAATGTGAGGTATTTTTGATAATTTACAATCCCTCCTTACGTGGCGGCTTTTTATAAAAGAATTGCGATTTGATATTATACTATTTTTTTATTTCAATGGGGGAGAATATATGATATATAATTGTATTATCACGATACATGTGTTTTTATTTAATACTATAGTACCTGATGTACTGTACAGTACGTACCTGTCAAAATAGAACTCATCAAATTATTGTTGCATTTTAAAAACATAGTCATAATAAAGTATAAGAAGTTTTGAAGTATCACACAAAATTTCATATAAATATGTCTTAAAAAAAAAATAAAAAAAAAAAAAATAATAAAAAAAATAAAATAAAACTTAGAGATTCAAAATGACTATTTCTTTTCCTGTAACTTTTTTGCTGTAAAAGTTAAAGATACAAATAATACATTTGACTATTATGTAATACAAATTCAAAATTGTTTATTCCTTTAATAAATATAGTAAAAATTAATAGCTGCATATCTGTATTTAATCAACATGGTCATTATGAAGGAAGCAAATTTCCATATAGATATTTCTTCAATTTAATTTGTGTTATTTAAAAAAATAATAATAAAATCCCTGCAATTGTGTTACTATACAAAGTAATTCTGCTCTTGGAAACTTAAGTTTCTTGCTGTTCCAATGAAGTTATGATCAATTGAGAATATTATAAAAATTAAAAAAAAAAAAAAAATCTATGCATTTTTTTGTAGAAGTGTAATCAACTTCTTCATGATTAGTTTTCCCTACCTAAAAAACTTTTATTATTATTATTATTTGCCCGATTATTATTATTAGTATTTGCAATGATGATACATAATAAAATCATATATAATATATAATTATAGTCTATGAATTAAAATTTTAAAAGAAAGCATAAAATTAATTCAGCTTATTGGTTTAGCGCGCGGGGAGACGCGGGGGAAGCTAAGGGTCCCCTAATTTAACATTACGCTTATGGGTAAAAATATGTTTTTTGTGACTTTTGAGAAAAACTACTCCACCGATTTTGGAGAAATTTGAATGAGAAATACTAGACATAATTCTACGTGTTTTAAGACAGAACATTTTAAAGAATTTTTTAAACCGATAACCTCCATTGATTTAATTTTAATCCAAGACCACATATTATTTTATTTTAACCTGTCGTATATAATTTTTTTAAAGCCATAGACCACATAAAACAACATGTGCATTTTAATGAATAATCACGAAATGGGATCTTTAAAACTGATAACAATTTTTACCAGAATGATAATTTAGACCCATTAGAAAGCGTGAAAATACTGTAAAGTATGCAATTTGCGTGAAAATTCATGTTTATGACGTCAGAAACATGCCAAAATTAGTAAGAAAAAATGGTGTGCGGGTTGCATAAATTGAACTTTCTGATCACTGCTACGGAGCTACTGTTGGGTTTTACAAACTCAAGTTATTTATGTAAATCCCATCAAGTGTTTTGTGATATAAATGCTTATGTTATATTCTCTGGTCTATTCCTTTAATGATGTTAATAGAATCATGGAAGATTTCAATGTATTATAAAACTGATTTCTTAAAACTTTTTTGGGTATACAAACGCTACTTTAGTAGACATAATCATAATTAGAAATTATAGGATGTAAGATTAGCTATAAGATTTATTACCATATTACAGAGGATAAAGTTTTATTAAATAATAAGACTAAGCATTCAAGAAACCAGAACATTTATTAAAATTATTAATAATAAAAATAAATACAACATGGAAAAAAATTACTACCTATGGCAGGTACATGTATCCTATATTTTGCAATAGGTACATTTTAATTTAATTTGGAACAGATAGTTATATAAACTACAATATCACTTAATCTAAGCGAGTTACACCCAAGGTTTATGGGTTACACCTTTATTGTAGCATATTAATGCACCTGAATTTAGTATTATTGTAGTATAATAATACCTATGTTCTAGGTTATATGTCTACCTATTGCATTTACTTGCCGTAACTATTATTTATTTTCCATGAACGAGTGGAGTCATCAATCAATTGTATCTTGCATATCAAGATTAATAAAATTATCTAACTATCGAGTTAAAGGACTGCTGCATTCCTCCATCAGAAAGCATGTTAAATTAAGACCATCAAGACATGAATACGCATACTGTAGTCATCTGCTATCACTTTGTCTGGTATCTGGTAGTATTGTTGGGTTCTGAATCTGAATTTGTTTATTTTCTCACTAAATCAGTTTTTGTAAGTCTTCAATTTGTATTAGCTTAAATTTGATATTCAATAAAAATCGCTTTTTACTATACTGTAGAAATAAAGCTGTACGTATTGCAAAAGCTACTGTGTTTTTGCTACAAAGTATTATTTTTTAGATTCTAGAAGCTCACAACAATTGCAGGTTGTACCGACAGTAAATCAAAAATGTTCTTTACATTAGGCTTATATTTTATTGTATAAAGTTTGGAACTTTTTTAATTTACTATCGGTACAGCATAATATGAGATATATATACATATATATATATATATATATATATATATATATATATATATATATATATATATATATATATATATATTATGTTGTATTTAGGATTTTTACATCGAGTCGCTCTCACGAGACATACTTCCAGGAGACATACGTTCACTTGGCATACTCAATTTAGGCCCATAAGGTGTGCAGTGGACATACGTTCAGGGGATATACGTGCACTTGGCATACAGTACCGCTATGTGAGGTAAAGCTGGCAACGTTGGCCACGTATCAATAATACACACTTATTAAATTAAATTTAGCAGTTATTTCTTTATTAGCATTATAATTTTTTTACAGTCAGTAGTTTTTAAATCTACTATAATATATAGAGAATGGGCATGTGTGTGTAAATATTTTCTTCTTCTTTATGTCTCTTTTCTTTTCTTTTTCTTTTTTTTTTTCTTTCCTTTTTTCTTTACTTTTTTTTTCTTGTTTTTTCTTTTTGGAGTCGTCAAAATTTCTATCTGTAAGTTAAAGACAATTTTTGTAAATTCACATTTAGATCGTATTATCCATATTTTATAATTTATAGACATATAGCACAGCATGCTTCTAGGTAGCTAGATTACAAGGAAGTATTCCAATATTTTTATTATTATTCTTTTGTTGGAGATTATGTGACTTCCTTTCCCCTCTAAAAAATAAAAAAACAAAAAATAAAAAAACTTTTTAAAGGATAGGACAAAACTGGTAACTAATAAATTTGTGTATACAAAGTGGTGTAGATATTAATTACATAGTTATTTTTGCAATAATCACCTGATATCGTCAGATTGGCAAGGTTGTTTTTATTCCCTTGTTACGTCATAAAAATGTACTTTCAGTTGTATTTTCGCCACTGTCACTACTTGACGTATCCTCATCTTCTTCATCACCTTAATAAGTAAATATATAAAGTCAATCATGATGGATTACCTGTGTACATATAATATAGTCTCTTTACCTTTAAATGCATATAGGCAAGAAGAAAACATTAACATTTACATCACAAAACACTTGATAGGACTTGCATATAAATAACATTAATATGTCTCAAAGCCCATACTGTAGTAGTGAAGGCATCAAAGTCAAAAATGTATCAAAGATGCGCTATTAATGAGTGAAGCACCAAAATTTCATGATTTGTACAACATACTTGGCCCAACATTAAAAGTACTGTATCCAAGATGTTATTCCGCGCGCAATAAAAGACCCAGGAAACACCCCTCGACCTCGCTAAGGCTTTTTTTTCTGGTGTACCGTTCGTTTCAGCACAAAGTGTGTGAGGACTTTTATTAATTATCATCACACAATCTATTACAGAAAAAAAAAGTCGCTCGTTTATCCTAATGAGGGATCTAATTAGAGCGTACTAATTTTTTGCCTGTGTCTGACTTCAAAAACCGGAATTGTCACGCAAATTTATACTTTACAGTTATTTCACGCTCTCTTGTGGAGCCACATTAACATTCTGGTAAAAATTGTTATCAGTTTTGTAAATCCCATTTTGTGGTTAATCATTAAATAGAACATACTGTTTTATGTGGTCTATGGTCTTAAATTTTAGGTATATAAAACTTATACAGCCATAGACCAGATGAAACAACGTGTGTGTTTCAATGATTAAACACAAAATGGGATCTCCAAAACTGATCCCAATATTTAAAATTCAGAATGTAAATGTGGTCCCACGACAAGAGAGCGTGAAAATACTGTAAAGTATACTATTTGCGTAACTATTCCGGTTTCTGACGTCAGAAACAGGCAAAAAATTAGTATAAAAAGTTGTGCGGGTTGCATAAGTTGAAATTTTCGGATCACTGCTACTTTGGGTTTTGAGTCAAACTAAATGTTATTTATGTAAGTCCTATCAAGTGTTTTTTGTTATATAAATGCTTATGTTTTCCTCTAGTATAATCCTTAAAACAATCAAGTGTAAAGATGTATGACCTTAACTTTATGGTAAGATAAAAAAATGCATTACAAATATTTCTGTAAGTACAATGTACAATCAGTATCTTATACTTTATTATGTAAAAAAAACTACTACAGTATATAGTAGTACATAATTATATAAGTTTCTAAATGATTTTGGAAAAGGAACACTTGAAATTATCCATTGTGAATGCCGGATATTGTACCGAAAGCAAATAAAAAACGTTTCTTAATATACATTGCGCTTTTGGGAATATCGTATAGGGTCTATGCATTCATGTTAAAGTCGACGCCATGTTGGATAACTCAATAACATGGGTGGCATAGGACAAAAAATCATTTTGACAGTTTAAAAACACTATGCAATATTTTTGAGAGCATTGATGCTGTAAATATGCTGAATTAGTATCTCAAGTATGTAAGAAAAATAGCAATAACAAAAAATTAACCAATTTCCCAAAGAAAATTGGCTTAAATGAAGTTTGTACTATGCTGAGCAATGTTATGCACTACTCCAGTATGGCCTCCAAGCGCAATAAATATTACGTCATCCGCATACACCCAGTAGCTGACGAGAGTGAGGGTATAACTGAGGGTGCTCTATAATGAAACAGAGGAAAAGTCATACAGTGTTGCAATGCATTTTTTTCGTTCCAGAACTTTTTTCATTTACTTTCGGTACATTGTCATATAAAATTTTATTCTATGCCTTTACTCTATAAGACAGATAAAATATTTTTTATGACAATCAATGTACCTTTTGTTGCCTCAAAAAAATCTCTTCGATGTTATAAGAATGACTATAAAATAGTTTTTACTATAATATACACATTTTAAAAATAATAAAATAAGAAAAGAATGTCAATATTGCGTTATATCACAAATATTGTATAGTACTCTCTAGTAGAAAAAGTAAAACAGATGTCATGCTTACGTCCCATTATTGCTTCCATCATACACGTCAATGGGTTACCAGCTCTTGCATTAATCTGTAAATGAATAAAATTGTCCTTAAATAAAAAATAATTGACTTGAGAATTGAGGTATTCCTTGAACAGAAAATATAATCTATATAGCAATAATAAGGAGACAAGTATAATATAATTATATTAAAAAAAAAATCATTGTTGTGCAGGCAAATTAGTATTATAAAAAGTAAAAAGTAATTCTTTTTCTTGTGATCAACAGAACTATGCAGAACTTTAAACTATAATGAAGTATGGCCATAATCAAAAATACTTGCCTGCTGCGAATCAGCAACAACCACTGAATCTGTTAATAAAAGAAAAAAAATTAACGAGGACAATATTGCACCAATATAATATTATATATATATATATATATATATATATATATATATATATATATATATATATATATATATATATATATATATATATATATATATATATGTTGGCAACCATTGCCGAATTCGCTCATTGGCCGAAATAGGTGACCACGTCGCAGCGTGGCAATGCAATTTTGCCAAGATCCGAAATTCAGCACTTGTGCGTCGTAATGTTGACCATAGACAATTTTTTTTTGTCAAATTTAATAAGAAATCATTTTTATAAATTTATAAATATTTTAATTAACTGAAAACCATAATATAAAATGATGTGTTATAATAATAAAAAAATATATGATATTATTCATACTTATACCGAATATCGTAACCTGCGTATTAAACATTTTGACCACGCTGCAGCGTGGCAATTATTAAAAACCACTCCACGAACTGGCTAAAATGTATTTGCCAAAAATTTGGCATTTGTTAAAAACCACTCCGCAACGTGGTCAAAATTACGATGCATTTCGGATCTTGGCAAAAATGCATTGCCACACCGCGACGTGGTCAATTATTTCGTCCAATGAGCGAATTCGGCAATGGTTGCCAATATATATATATATATATATATATATAAAATAAGAAAAAAAGAGACAAACAAAACATGTAATGAAAAATCTACAGTAATGTGATTAATACAACCTTCAAAATAATAAATTAAACGTTGGTAAATTTAAATATTTCATTCATAAAGTTATTTCGTTATATTAAATTACTTTTATTTTAATAATTTTGTTAAAAATATAAGTTAGCAAAAATTTTTAATATAATACTTACATGCAGCAATAAGGACGATTAAAAGTCCAAAAATGACGAATTTGTTCATGTTTGGACGAGTTGTTATGTAAACCTATAGAATAACATAATATATTGGCATGAGCATGACGTCATATTTAATATGCCTGTACTTCATACTGGAGTAATGAATAACATTGCGCAGCATAGAACAAACTTCGTTTTTGGCTATTTTATTTGATAAATCAGTTAATTTTTTTTTAAACATTATTTTTCTTTTTACATACCCGAGATACTAAGTCAACCAATTAACAGCATCAATACTCTCAAAAATATTGCTTAGCATTTTTAAACTAACAAAATAAGTTATTTTCCTATGCAGTTCATGTTATTGAGTGATCCAACATGGCGTTAACTTTAACACGAATGTATACACCCTATATACTCTCAATTAAAATTTCAACCCATATGTATATTTGTATACAAATTTTTATAAAACAAACATAATTTCAAAAGTAAACATATATAAGTATAAAAATAAATATGCCAAAAAACACGGGTAAACAGAACAAGAAGTACAGAAGACAGATTATATGAATAAATTATATTGACTGCAAATATACTTACAAAATCTGTTGAAAAACTTGAAGACAAAAGTGTACGGAATGCAATTTTCAACTGCACTTAGTACGATAAAAAAAAAATTAATTACGCTTCAATAATTACTGTAATCAAAACACAATATTATTAAAATATACTGTAAAAAAATTGCTATGCATGCATGTTACACATCACGTTGTAATTATGATAAGTTTAATCCCATGAACTACATTTAAATAAAAGGAAATTATATATGAAATCATGTAATTATAATTGAATGTATAATAACTTATATAACTTTGCTTCTATATAGATAAGAAAAAAAGGCAAAGCAATAAAGATATTGTAATATGTCGAAGGTGATTTCTTCATTTTATACAGTACACTCGTTGTGATATATTTTCAAAGCATCTTTATCTGTTAAAAGCCCCGTAAGCTGCGATACTGTTATGTAAGTTTTAATTAACTAGAGGTTGCAGTTCTTGATATCGTGGGAGATATAAGGAGATATGGACCACATAATAAATAGTATAACATAATGTAACTTTTTAAATAACATAAAAATAAATTTAACTTTTTTTTTTTTTTTTAATTTGCTCTTTAAATATTTTTGAACATATAATTCATATTCGTGTTTATCATTATGTCAATAATTCAACAAGCAGTGTTATATAATGTTTAAAAATAAAAATAATAATAAAGACCAATAAAATGAATTATTGAGAAAATAAAAATGACATTTTTTTTATAGTTTAAAGAAAAAAATGGTACTACTTTCCTACTAGTCCTTTAAACTTTCAATTTAGCTACTTTAATGTCATTTGAGATTAATGTTGTATAAAATATTATTATTATTAATAGTTGTGTAATTAATAATTATTAAAATTATTGTGTTTAATTATACGAATTAAGTATATGAACTTGCCGATATAAGACTGGTAAGTCTTAGCAGAACATATAAAGCTTCTTTTTATAACAGTATGCATAAAAGCTATTTTTTAAAGTTTTCTCCATTTTTAACAAATAAATCATGTGCGGTATTACGTGTCACTATATTATGCTATAATAGCAGCCAGCAGCAGCAAAATTCACGACTTACAAAATTTGAATTTTTTTTGGCTAATTATTTTATCGTAATGCGACGATATTTTTATGTTTTTTAATTTATCATTTGTGGCTTACTTTTTGTAACGCAAAATAATAATAAATAAATAAAAAAAAATTAATAATAAAAAAAAAAAAAAAAAGCGAGTGAATATTTTTGCATTTTTGCTAGATATAAATAAATTAATATAATAGTTAATATACCTGTGAATGAGTCTTGAAAGAAATTGTATAAGTCTCGCACCTGTTGAACTTGACTTTATATATTATACTGCTTCTTTATCAAACTTACAACAATCTTTATTTATTGAAAAATGTCAGGTATTTTTTTTTATAATTTTCAGTCCCTCCTTACGTGGCGGTATTTCATAAAAGAAATAATACGATTAAATACTTTTTTTTTTTCAATGGGGGAGAATATGTTATGCAGTATAATTATCATGATACATTTAATTTGTATTTTTTTATATAGAGTATTACTATAAATATATCTGTCAAAATAGAACTTACTGCGTTAAAAATATTCATAGCTGCATGTATTGCACAAATGAAGAAGAAGAAAAAAAAAAAAAAAAAAAACTCGTCATCATATTTCATAAAAAAAATACGTCTTTAAAAAAAATGATTCAAAATTGCTATTTCTTTATATTTAAACAACTGTGAAATTGTTGCTGTAACAAATAAAGATCCTAATATAGTATTTGCATTTAATATGTACTGTACAGCCATGAAAAGTATTTAATAATCTTGTATGCAATTTTTTTAATTAATTTCTTAATTATCAACTAAAAAAAAAAAAAAAAAGGCTAAATATAATAATATAAAGAAATTGTTTGTATCCATAAAAGGTACATGCCCACTAGCGTGGTCCTCTGACATTGATTTGCCAGAGTAATTATAAATACTATATATATATATATATATATATATATATATATATATATATATATATATATATATATATATATATATATTTATAGAACACTCACTAAATTTGTGATATTAATTAAATAATTAGCAAACAAAATATTCTGCTTGAAAACCAATTGTTTTATTATATGTCAAAAACATTAAAATGCTATGAATTCTTTTGTAAATTTTTATATAAACTATACATTAGTTTAAAGTTTTTTTTTAACAATAATAATAACCAAATATTTTTATATGCTGAGAAATATTTATTTATAATTTATAAAGTAAGAGACACAAAATGACAGAAATATATTATAGTGGTCTTCATCAAGGTTATATAGGTCACTTAAACTGTGAATATTTTTAGTGTCTTCTAGATCCAGTTAGAGATGGCATTGTTGGCATTGCTGGTACTGTGGGCATTGCTGGTAATGCTGGCATCGTTGGCATGGCTGTAATATTACACAAATTTTTGGCAAAATAATATAAATATGATTCGCACATAGTATATTACGTATATGACAAGAATACGGTACCAAATAAAAATCAAATATAATCCGTTTGAGCACAAAAAAAAAAAAAAAAAAAAAAAAAGGTACTAACACATGGAAAGAATGAATTTTGCAACTGATGTCATACAACAAATTTATGCATATTTATTTGCTATATAGTTTATTGTTTGGCATTTACTTCATAACAATTGAACTTTCAAAATCCAAAAGAGAAAATTTGTTAAATATTGAATATAATTTTTTTTTTATAAAATATATAAATTACATTTAACCATATTCTAACAGAATCATGTTACCTGGTACATTGCCCATAAATCCACTCAATGCATCAGTCATTGGGTCATTGCTGGCACCACGAGATCCTCCTGAAAATATAACACAAATAAAATAATTCAAATAAAATTGTACATTCATTCACTAATAACATCAAAACATATAAATCTTATAAAAAAATTGCTACAAAAGAGTATATTTATTTATTATTATTATTATATTAAACGAGTTCAGTTTAAATTACCCTCTGAACCTCCTGAACCTCCCATGAATCCACTGAACAGTTCCATGAAGTTTGGCATTGGTGGCATCGTTGGCATATCAGGTAAACCACCTGCACCACCGCTGGAGCCTTCAGCCTCTTCATCACGTGCACGAGACTGAGAAATAATGAAATACAGGCTGTTGTATTAAGCTTGTTTTTACTAATAATAATAATAATAATAATAAGACCATTTTTAGGAAAAATATTGTACTAAATTCACATAATATGGCATTCACCTTTCATTTCAAAGTGGCAGAATTTTCGGGGAATAAAGAAAGAAAAAAAAAAGTGGTGTTAATGTTAGTAGTGTTGTTCGTAAACCCTGTTCTCTTGCACCAAAAAATGCGCATCCTATTTAATAACCAAAGTTGGTCATCATTTTAGGAGCAGAGAACAGGGTTTACGAACAGCGCATTATATCTTATAAAACGTGCCACACGATAAAGGTAAAACCGAAAAGAGAGGAAGAGAGGTGCAGTTGTTGGCATTTTATTGTAGATTTTTATGAGGAAAAAGAGAATTTAATATCTTGCTACGTATTATCATATATAATAAAGAATGGTATTATAAAAACTATGATACTATTATTGTGTATTATGTGTATAGGATGAAAGAAAGAAATAAAGAATTTTAAATTTGAATTTGGAAAAAAAAAAAAAAAAAAAAAAAACTTACATGTCTTGGAGTGGCAGCAACAAAGCCTAAAGAACAAAATGTCGTTATTATTTTTTGTAATAATTTTAATATATCAAATAATAAAAGTATTAAAATGAACATTATACTCACAAGCAGCCAAGAGAAGTACGGCAGAGGTACATACGAACTTATTCATGGTTTGAGGAGGTTTTGGAAATAACAGTATACTAGAAAGAAAGATTTTAATTGTTACTATATATAAAGTAAAAAACTCTAGATGTTAGTATACTCCCTTCTATGGAGTGCTTCCCTTTAAATTTATAACATAATTATATTGTTTTATTAAATTTGGTTGAATTTAAATTGTACTTCATTGCACAAAATCATGGTTTAATATATTCACATGGATTTATTTCCTATAGTCACAATGAAGCTTTTAATATGTTGATAAATTTAGTATATATTGAAATGTTTTGAAATTTTAATATAGATACAATTTAAAGTACATCTAAATTTAGTTATATGTTATATATATTAAGATTATTATTAGAGTTTGTTATATTATATTTAAATTTAAATACATATTAAAATTTTTAAAATATTTTCTAAATTCTAAATCATTCTTATTCTTTCTGACAATATAGGAATTTAATTCAATTACTATAATTCATTTATTTCTATT
The DNA here is from genome assembly GCA_949318235.1 of Ecdyonurus torrentis. Lineage (NCBI taxonomy): Eukaryota > Metazoa > Arthropoda > Insecta > Ephemeroptera > Heptageniidae > Ecdyonurus > Ecdyonurus torrentis. The sequence goes on along the minus strand of OX439134.1, from coordinate 5,764,060 downwards.
GTTATTTATGTATTGTATATAACTAATTATATTGTATATTTAATAACTATGTTAGTTATTAAAATGATGTAAATACTTACAAGACCTGTTGAATCGTTGGAATGAATTTGCAATGCAAAACTTGTGCTTTTATACTAGAATTATCACATTATAACATTGCATGCAAATTATCATTGCAATTTTTAAATTTCTTTATTCGCTATTATTTTCAATAAAAAATGCCTATTATTACTTTGTGTAAATACTTAGTGATAAAGTGCGTTGAAAGTTGTATTTGCAATCTAATAAGGCCAAAGTCATACATAATATAATTACATGCATTTTAATATTGTGTGATTAAAATTACAACTATTTTTATAAACAAGTTATTAACTTATAGCTTGTTGATTAAGCTAACAGGTTAGTTTAAATTTCTTCTCTGGTAATTGGATTTGTTTTCCTCTCCCTTAATAATGAAGAAGACCTAAAAAAAAGTAAGGAGGTAATTTTATTTCACATTCTAAAAAGGACTTTGTTCTGAATCGACTGATATGCGAATTTCTAATTTTTGAGTTTCTTATTTTTAATTAATTTTCAAAAATCTAAAAATGACGTCTTTGGTCTGTAACTTATGTGAGCATAGGAAAAGTTAGCAACCGTTTCGTCATTTCATGATTTTCAAAAAATAGTGACAAATTCTTAATGAACTCAAAAATCAGAAATTCGCAAATCTATCGATTCAAGAGGATTTTGTCCTCTTTTAGAAATAAATATAATTAAATTCCCCGAACATTTTTCTTATTAATGATAACAATTTGTAACTGCAAGACGTGTATAATATTGTATAATTTCACTAATTTCAGTATGAAGTATTTTTTCTTTTTTATTATTTTTATTAGAAAATTTTAGTAATCCGTGATAATTACGATTTTTATAAATTATATATTTTTATTATATTGGATTATTACCCCCAACATTTTTTAATGTTTATTCTTTCACTGCATATATACATGCACAGTATAATATATAATACAATTATTATCTAATCACCAAAAAATTAACCTATCATAATAAAAATTCCTTCAAGTATAATTATCAAAAATATATTAAATTTATGCGCATCCTTATTTCCTTACGGACCCATTAAATTAGACCTTGTACCATTTTATTTTTGTCTTTACTTTTTACTTTTTATATTATTCTTGATTGCTCGAATCTATGCATATTAGCCTGAAAGTCAGCTCTTTGAAAATAAATTAATGATATATAGTAATGACAATTTGCAAGTCGATGAACCTCCTTGTAAAGATAAAAAAAATATATATATGCAAAGTATATCGTCTTCCTGGTATATAACAAGCTTGAGTGCTATTTCTTGTTTGTAATTTTTTTCAAACCATGCTGCACTATTATTGTCTCCTTTTGCTGTTTTTCAATGGTAAAGTATTTGTTATATTTTATAATTTAATGTATAGCTATAATTTGTCAATGATCCAACCTTTTTTTAGTGTTATTTTTTATTTCATATTCCTATAATCCTACAGAAATTTAGTTCATTTGATTTTATTCCACTTTTTCTCCCATTTTTCTTAGGTTTCTTAGTTTTCGTTTCCATCTCAGTGTTCGTATTTTGATCCCTATACTGTATAATGTATGATATACTACACATTCCACCCCCCCCCCCCCTGTATATAATATAATATATTTGGTTTTTTTTTCTGCATTTGTTGAAAAAAAAAATACTCTACTGCCTTTAATGACCGTTCAACATATTTGCATAAAAGACCTATTGCTCTATTTAAAACATATTTTTCAAAAAAAGCAAAAGATTTTTATTTTTATTTTTTTATTATTATTTTTGTATATATCAAGTATATATGACAAAGTTGATATTAAAATGCATATTGTAATGCATAACAATTAAATTTTATTGTTATTAAAACGTCGTATTAATAACTAAAAATTTATTGATTTTTGTCATACGAGTCATGAATATATATTATATATATATATATATATATATATATATATATATATATATATATATATATATAGAGAGAGAGAGAGAGAGAGAGAGAGAGAGAAGTAAAAAGAATAAATATGCTATAGTTAAAATAAAATCATTAATTAATTGGTTCAACAATTTCCTTAAAGGATTTCTCTCGAGCCATGGATATCCAGCTCACAAAACATTAAATGTAAGTACAAAATTATGTCATTTTTCTTGAGCGAGATAGTGTGGAAAAGGTTAAATTTAACTCTAGCTGCTGTTGCCCTTGGGGAAAAAAAAATGAACATGCAACATGAGATACACGCGCAGCAGTCAGGGCAGTTCTTTGTCCTTTATTATAATAATCTACATTACAACAATAGCGAGTTGATGAGTGCACGAGACATCATATCAAGTGACAGGTGAACACTGTGGCATTTACTTTTGTCGTAGTCAACAATCACCACGCAACTTTTTCATTGTTTTGAATTTAACGAAGTGAATATGAACGCGTATAATTATTATTATTAAAGTAATATCATGAAATTTTTATAATGAAATAAAAGTAATCAAAATTATTATAATTAATAATACATATTATTCGCAATATTTTTATGATTTTTTTTTGTAAGAATTTTTTTTCAATATTTAACTTAAAAAATAATTAGAATAACAATTAAAAAAAAAAAAAAAGTTGTAACAAAATGTTTGAACTTAATGGTTTTAGTTATAATATTTATTAAATATAAATATATATACAAATCAATGACTATCAATATGTATTTTATGTAATTTATTGACGAAGCAGTTTTTCTGATAAAGGTGTGAGATCATTTACAGAGTGTATAGGCATTTTCCCTTTTTCTCATCACCCGTTGGGTTACATTTACTTTATTTTTGTCTTTTTTTTTTATATATATATAATGTACTTTCTCATTTTAAACCCAATAAAGAACTATTATTATTATTAATGACGCATATATTTCATTAATTTTTAAATTCAATGCTTTTTATAATTTTGGCTATAGTATAAATGTGGTCGCAATTCTTAATTATTAAAAAGGTCAGGGTCTTATCCAGCATACAAGTGCTCAATGTTTTGCGCTGCCCCCTCATCGATCTCCGTTCTTTGTTCTTTTTAATTAGTCGCTTCGGTATTTGGTGTGTAGATTTTATCTACGATATGGGCATTGTCACACAAAACTCAGATCTGCTTTATTAATAAAATTTGCGGCGATGCTTATGCTCTCCTTACATGCGACATGAATTTCGATTCAAAATTATATTAGTTCGGCATATTGTGAAATCATTATAATAAATTTATTAATTTTTAAAGATTAAAATTTTATGTATTTAACCTAGGTATAATATCATTGTATTGCATTTTTATTTTTATCACTATTTATTCCTCATTATAATATGTGCTCGTATATATAGGTACGATTCATGAGATCGGCTGAAGAACCACAAGATGACATGCTACCAAGTATTCCATCTTTACCTAGCAACCCTATGTCAAACCAACAAGAACCTAAAGCAGCCCCAATTGCTGAGGATGGATTGCTACCAAGTTTTCCCTCTAATCCTCTAACAGGGGGTGGTGGAAGTTCTTCAAGTAGTGGAGGGATGATCAACCAGCCTCTGGCTGTCATGGGTGGCTTCTCAATGCTCGTAATGCCCATGTCAGATGTTGGGGCTATGATGCAGCAGTTTCAGCAATTCGCAGGCAGTTTGCCTACAATGCCACCCATGCCAAGTTTGCCGTCTTTTGGGGGTTAAACGCAATATAATTATTAATTTTACACAAAGTTCCAAAATTTATATTTTTTAGCGAGTTTTATTATACAATTTTTTTTCTTGTAGCGCATAATTAAAGATGCTTTTAAAAATTTATTATGTGTATTTTTATTTTATTTATATATTTATAAAAAAAAGGAAAAAAAAAAAAAAAAAAAAAAAAAAAAAAGGAAAAAAAAAAAAACTTTCTTCAAAAACGTTATTATTTTTATCATAAATGTTCAGACACATGACTAAATTTCTTTTTTTATTTTCTTTGTAGTTCGCACGCTTTGCAATATTTTTTAATGTGTATTGAAAATATTTTATTGGCACGCATTAATCTCCATAAAAAAGCCTTAAATTTGATAGCTATAGATAAACTAGAAACTCAATCAAAATATATGTATAGTAATATATTTATCAAAATATCATAAAAAATATACATATTAAAGTATAATTATCCCAAAATTGCAAATATTAATTTGCAAGCGCATTAGCGCGCGCGCATATGTATAGGATTTTATAATAAATATTATATAAAATACATGTAGTATGTAGTCATAGTGACATGTAGTGTATTATTTGATGTTTTCTACACTATATTTATTTTTTAACTTTATAAAGTTAATAGTTATATATTATTAATTATTAGTATATAGTATTAGTATTACGTACAAAGTTTCTGCACTCTCTGGGAGGCCGGAAAAAACTGTAAAATTTATTTATTATTTTTTTTGTTCATACAATATAGACCCCCACCATATATCTACTGCTAGAACATATTTGTATTTACAAAATGCAATGATTTTTGGAAATACATTTTATGAAGTTTTATATCAATATTTATATCATACATCACCACATCCAACGAGAAAAATGCGCTTACGAAAATAAAATTTGAATTTTTTGTTGCTTCCAGGATAATTATTTTAAACTTTCACCATTCACCACATTAGCAGCACTATGCAGATAATTGTAGAGACCCTTAACAGAGAAGCGACAACCTCATGTTTTAGGCAAACCTGCAATACATTGTTTTGAAAGGCCCGCTAAAAGTACCCAAACTTTCTAGCGTTCTGATTGGCTACCCTAACAATCTCTCAAATCTGATTGGTTCCGACGCCACAGTCCTTCCTGTAATGTTTGCTAACCTGATGTAATGCAGGTCTCCCTAAAACATGAGGTTGTCTCTTCTCTGTTAAGGGTCTCTAGATAATTGTTCATGTAGTTTCACATTTCACCAAAAGATGTCAAAATTATTTTTGGAAGATTCTTCTAGAAAAATATATATTCACGCTGACGTCATGCCACTCATTTTATAACGAATTTTGCATATATGTGCCACCCAATCCCGTGACTAAATTTTTTCTATACCGCCAACGCCAGCTGATTGTCACATTTCTTGTTGAGCAATGGCCGCTATAAGTTTATTAAATCCCAAAGCCGAGTTTGCCCGTGCTGCACAGGCATTGGCAATCAACATATCTGCTGCTAAAGGTATTCAAGATGTAATGAGGACAAATTTGGGACCAAAAGGAACCATGAAAATGTAAGTTTTCATAGTAAAAATTGAGACCGAAAGTCACGCTTTTGGAGCACGCGCTTGACCATGTGACCGCATGCCGGAATAAATGCCAATATTTCTGACATTTCTGCATAATAAAAAGTTATTTTGAATAAAAATTAGTTAAATAGCAGTAAAATATTGATTTAATTGAAATAAACTTGCTGAGGAGGTGATTTTCTGTCATCTGCTAATGTCTCATGTAAAGGGCGTGTAACCTTAGCATTTCTAGGTGTTTCCTGGATTCGCTCCAACGATTTTCTGTTTTATTCGTGTAATCTTATGTAGCTTATTTATTATTTTAGGTTGGTTTCTGGAGCTGGTGATATTAAAATCACCAAAGACGGCAATGTACTTCTTCATGAAATGGTAATTACATTGATATGAGTGTTTAAGCAGAAAAGTGCTTAAAATTGGGAGCTCAATTTTATACATATTTTACCGGTATGTTTTTATAGCAAATTCAACATCCCACTGCATCTCTGATCGCAAGAGCGTCCACAGCCCAAGATGATATGACTGGAGATGGAACAACCTCAACTGTTCTTATTATTGGAGAACTTCTCAAACAAGCTGATGTTTATATCTCGGAAGTAAGTCCTTGATGGAAAACTTCATGACTAAACTTATTACAGTATGTACTGTACTGTACTCTGTAGCATGTAGCTAGGATTTTGTAATGGCAAGTCTAGCCTATAGTGAACATGGCTGAACGATTTTAGATTTTATCCGTGCTTTTCAGACCTGTTGGGTAGGAGGGGGGGGAGGTCAGACCCAAGGGACACAGAAAATGGCAATTTCACAAAATCAAGAGCTGCAACATTGCCATGCTTATATTGAAGTCTGCTGCAGACCCAACTGAGCATTTCACAAAATCGAGAAATTCCCAGATTTGAACTTTAAAAAATCGAGATTTTACTTACCATATATAAATGTCTGCCTTTTTGGCATAATGTGCTCACTGAAATACCTTTGCAAATGGTGTACCTTAATGAGAATTAAACATTGCATAACAGGAAACTTACAGCTATGACGCTTGCAATTTCTTGCTTCATTAAAGTAGTTTTTGTTAACGGTACCTATTTCAGAACTATACCATCACGTCCTATTTTCAATATGCATAATATAATATCGAGTATGTACCAGTACTCTTAAATTATTTCATCATTGATTTCAGGGCTTGCATCCACGTATTGTTGCCGAAGGATTTGACCAAGCTCGTATAAAGGCATTAGCAGTTTTGGACAAGATCAAAATCCCAGCCACTGCAACCAAGGAGTCTGTCTCTGGAGTTGCGTGTACTGCTTTACGCACAAAGTTACATGCTAAGCTGGCCGATCAGTTGGCAGAAGTAAGTATATATAAATCAATATTATTATTTTACCATAGCAACTGAACAATGTATTTATATTGGTGTGTAATAAGTCCTTGATATTTCTATTTAAAAGGACTGTCAAGTGAAAAGCTAATAAACTTAGGATAATTATTTCAATTTAAAATATAAGAAAGGGAGAGAGCTGTAATGTAGATGACTAAATGGGTTCTTAATTTTTTTTTTTTTTGGAGATAATGTTTAACTTACAGGGCTTAATCTATTTATGATGACGTTAACGCCACTCATTGTAGCACATCCAGCCGAAGTTATTTCCCAATGTTTAGCATGCACCAGTACAGTTCTTGCAGACATGCGTAGGTGTAGTTTACCACTTACCTGTGTCTTAATATCTTTCTGATGCAAGTACGTGTGTGCATTTCAAAGATAGTTGAAAATAGTTATAGATAAGCAGACAAATAATAAAAACATGTATTTTCAGGTATGTGTAGATGCAATCCTAAGTATCTATGAAAAAGATAGACAACTTGATTTGCATATGGTTGAAATCATGGAGATGCAGCACAAGACTGAGTCTGACTCTTCTCTTGTCCGTGGTATTGTGATGGATCATGGTGCACGTCATCCTGATATGCCCAAGAGAGTTACTGATGCCTTCATTCTTACCTGCAATGTTTCAATGGAATATGAGAAGAGGTGAGAATTAAAAACTCATTATGGTGAACTTAATATTGTGAGGAATCCAGAAATAAATTTAAGAGGTTTACTGTATATTAATGGCTGTATACAAAATAAAGTGATGACTTCACTTATATAGACCTGAACCAGATAACAACACCTTTTTTTTTTTTACTGCAAATTTGTAATCTTAAGTAGTTTAAAAATATATATATAAAAAAAAAGTACTATGTACACTTGACTCGGCCATGTACTTAATACCAAAGAGGATACCGCTTTCTTATTATGAAAGTGGCAAAGCTGGGTGTATGTATGCATTTATATTTTCACACAACCTTAAAGGCGTAGAACACCTTGAACAAAAAGCTTGCCTAATATCCTAACATACCCAAATATCAACATTATTTTGGCCGGAGTCATTGATTTCTAATTTATTTTCCATTTACAAAATGTCAGTTGCGGGTTTACTACGTCACAGCTCGCCTGGTCCACGCGCGCGGAAACAGGCGAGCTGTGACGTAGTAAACCCGCAACTGAATTTTTGTAAATGGAAAATAAATTAGAAATCAATGACTCCGGCCAAAATAATGTTGATATTTGGGTATGTTAGGGTATTAGGCAAGTTTTTTGTTCAAGATGTTCTACGTCTTTAAGTCCATCAACATACAAAATAAGTATGGGAATTGTGTGTAACTTGTATGTGATAACAAAATTACGTACGAGGAACGTAAGTACAGCTCTGGACAAAAGTTCCCATAGGCAACCACACTATGTTATCTTTATGAGAAAATGCAGCGATCGCTGCTGACCCGTTCGGAAACTTTTGTCCAGAGCTGTACATAAGTCAAGGAAAATCAGGGTTGGCAAGCGGTTTCAATGAGCCGGTAATTACCATGGTAATTACCGGTAATTGCCGGCACGGACTTTACCTCCATAAATGCCGGTAATTACCACCAGATAAAAAAACTAAAAATAATGGTTTTTACAATGCAACAAATGAAATATATGCAATACCAATGTTTATTTTAAGAGTTTAAGTTTAATAGAAGTTGCAATATTAAGATAAATAATTAATTAAACACATTTTGATTACTTTTATTTTTATCAATCAAATAAATCCATAAAAAAAGTATTCAGGACATGTCAGAAAATAATCAGGGTCATTAGGTCTCCCACTGGCAAGGGTAAATTATGTTAATTCTGTCTTGGTATAGGGCTTACCATGCTAAATTGAGGATTTTATATTTCAGCTTCAGAATCTTGAAAACTTTAAACTGTACATCAACGTATATTAAAAAGCACAGGTTAAAAGACTTTAGGATGTGAATGAGAACGAGTTAAATAATGTGCATAAAGTTGACACCAAAAAAGGGTCTTGGTTTCACCAGAAATTTCATTTCTTCATTCTTGACCTTTCAAATATATTAATGCCTTTGTGATAATTTAAATATTAATAATAAAAAAAAAATAAAAAAAGCTTTGAGGATTTCAAAGTCAGTTTTCAGTGATTTTTTGGTGAATCTCAACTGAAGTCAGTTTAGAACACATTTTTCACCTTGCTTCTTTGACTGGGGTTTGCTCATGGTCTAAATATTTTTTGAGTTGTGCTTTTTACTTCATGGTGATGTGTGACTTAATGTGTGTTAAAGTTTCTGAAGCAAGCAATTGAAATTTTAAAAGCTTCAATTTCACATGGTAAGCCAGGCCAAACTTACAATGGTTAGTTAACATAAAACTATAATAATAATAATGAATGGCCCTTGCCAGTGACTTGTCCTGATTATGTGAAGCTGCCTATTGAAAGAAATAAAATTGTTATTGCATTGACAATTTCAATTATTTTAAGTCATGATAAAAACTTGCAAAATTGATCATTAAATTGTAAATAACAAATGGAGGATTTTTTTTTTTTTTTGTATTTCTTTCATTTTAGGGAAAAGAGAGTGCAAGGCATAATATTCTAAATTATACTGAATTTTTATATATTTTTTTATTTTTTAACTATTATTTTATTTTTTATTATGAAATAATGAAATTACTTATTTTATATATTATAGGGCAATAATTTAATTGTTACAAACCTATAAAAGTTCATCACTTAAAATTAGTCCCCTCCCCTTGCCCTTTCACAGTAAGCATAAGACGAGCTTTTCATATTCATATCATTCATATTTTTTACATATTATTTACCCTGTGATGGAACATCACCCATATAACTCGCCCCCCAAACTCCCCTTGCACCAAAGAAATCATTTTCTTAAAGTTATTTTGACTTAATATTGGTATATGCCACTAAAAGCCAGTAAATGCCAGTAAGTGCCGGTAATTACCAGTAAGAGCCGGTAATTACCAGTAAATGCCACCGGCATGGACTTTATCATAAAAGCCGGCTTTTATGCCAACCCTGCAAGGAATAGTTAAAGTATAAAATGGACTTCTGTTTTTAAAGTAGAAAATTTTGTATGCGAATCTCATACTTATTTTGTTCATTTTTGGAGTCTGGTAATGCACGTAGTAATTTTATATTGTGTTAACACTTGCTGTGTTTTAGCCAAAAGGTACTATATGTATTGTAACAAACTATGTACTTTGATAAGATTTGCTGTTATTTCTAGTAAAACTCATAACTTTTTATTTATACAATGATGTTTTATTTCCATTATTTTAGCGAGGTAGCATCAGGCTTCTTCTACAAGAGTGCAGAGGAACGAGAGAAGTTACTCAAGTCTGAGAGGGAATTTATCGAGAAACGAGTCCAGAAAGTGATTGAATTGAAGAGAGCTGTTTGTGGAAACTCAAATAAGGGATTCGTTGTGATTAACCAGAAGGTGAATTAAAACTTCTTATTAATATATACTTACAAAGCATTTTGTGGGGGGTTTTGGGAAGAGCCATGGGACGGGGATTTGCAACAAATGCTAGTTAATTATGCTTTGCGAACCATTATAATGCTTTTTAGAAGCTGTTCTAAAGGTAACATCATGTTACAGGGTATTGACCCCTTCTCCCTGGACCTTCTTGCCAAGGAAGGTATCGTTGCATTACGTCGTGCCAAGAGACGCAACATGGAGCGTCTTACACTGGCATGTGGAGGAACTGCAATGAACAGCTTTGATGATATGCAACCTGAACATCTGGGCTGGGCAGGTGTAGTGTATGAACATGTCTTGGTAAGTTTATGACCACCTTTTTATTACAAATACACTTAAATGTATTGAATATGGGTTTCTACATTAATTTTCTGTTTCTAAATATCTTTGAATTCTCATGTGTAAATAAACAATTTGTGTATTCTAGGGTGAAGACAAATACACATTTGTTGAGGAATGCAAGACCCCTCAAAGTGTAACCATCCTCATGAAGGGCCCCAGTAAACATGCCTTGGCACAAATGAAGGATGCCATCAGAGATGGTCTCCGCGCTATCAAGAATACTATTGATGATGGTAAGTGTACCTGCTAATGTTTGGGTATTGGAGCTCATAAAAAATAGGAGTTACACAGTACAGAAATGGATATTTAATTTTGAAAGTTAACATAATTGTGCTAATATGTTTTACCATTCAAATGTACTGTAGTATTTAAGAAAAATGTTTCTGAATTAGCACGAGTTTTTCAATGGCAAAATATACTGTCAAAATTGTGTTTACCACTCTCTGGTCAGTGATAGAATGAGACTGGAGTTTCAATTTAAAGCAACACGCACCAAACTTTCTACTTTGTACCATTTACATTTTACCAGCGGGAGTATACATAATGATCAAATATTTTCAGTCCTCATCCTCAAAGATATTCAGTGTTTTCTATTTGCTCGATATGGTAAAGTAATATTGCCTGCTGTAGAAAAATGCCCCATTTCTTTGTTTTCTCTTTTCTTGGTATCCTCATAGTTTTCAGTAATGACTAATGATGCTGATTCTTTTCTAGGATGTGTGGTGCCTGGTGCTGGTGCATTTGAACTAGCTGCCCAACAAGAACTTCTGAAGTTCTGTGATGAAGTCAAGGGCAAGGCTAAATTAGGAGTCAAGGCATATGCGGAAGCTATGTTGGTCATTCCTAAGACTCTTGGTAAGAATCAACTATCTCTTTGTATCATGTGCGTTATTGACAATTGGTTGATTTTTTTTTTCACAGCACAAAACGCAGGTTTTGATACTCAAGACAGTTTGGTGAAACTCCAAGAAGAAGCTAAAAATACAGGACTTCCTATTGGGCTTGATTTACAAACTGGAGAAGCAATGGTACCTGCAGATGCTGGCATTTTTGATAATTATATTGTCAAAAAACAAATGATCAACTCATGGTAAGTTGCAGTTTGTACTCGGAGAAACTTGGGGAAGAAATGTCATGTGACAGTGTTACATGCATCACTTCCACCACCCTCTTGCATGCTGCTGTGTATTTATATTTATTTCCATATCTCATTGTATAGGTAAATATTGATGCTTCCGCGTCAAAAGAGTGCATCGGCACTTTCCACCAGGGTGATGAGTGGAGCATCTGCTCTTTCCACTCAGCAAGGTGACTGGACTTGCGGCCATTCACTTAACATTGCAGATGCTTCACTCACCTTGCTGGTGGAAAGTGCAGATATTGTCTTTTCATGTCTTTTCCTGATAGTGCTTTTCTATTATCAAATCATTTAAATTATCAATTTACCGTTACTGCACATTGTATTTTTTTCCCCCTTAGCGTATATTGAATTGTGAATTAATCAAAATTGCATTTTGTTTCAGCACGGTGATAGCAAGCAACCTGCTGTTGGTTGATGAAATCATGAGGGCAGGTATGTCGTCCCTCAAGGGTTAAAACGACAAAAACAGATGCCCTGAAACTAATCTCATTTTCTCACCAAAATAATAACAATGTCTTGGATGCAATGAACACTTTTAAGTATTTTTTTTTTCTTGCAAACACAAATAAAAGACTTATTTTAGCCTTATTTCATTAATAAATATTGATTTGTAAATGGGATAAAATAATTGACACCTTTTATTTAAGATATAATACAACCAAGGTGCCCTCCAAAAGTATTTTTTATTAAAATCAAATTATCAGAAACTTAATATAAATACTTAAAATTATCCCCTAATTACTTAATTCTGATTTTTTTGCCACCAATAAAAGTATTAACACTGCTGGTCAGATTGAAAAATATAAATTGCTATAATAATTCCTTTTCTTTATATCTGAAGCATCGAACTTATCACTTCTTAACATTTTTGTTTACGCTAAGTTTTCTTAATTGTATTTAATTATTATTCTTTGCACATTAATGATTGTATTTGCAAGCTAATTTATAACAAAATCAGAAGGAAATAATAATGATAAAAAACGATTTTTTGCTTAATAAAATTTCTATAAATTAAAAAAAAGCACCTTTGTTTTATTTTATTGTTTCTTTGTAATTATAATTATAATCATAAGTCACATATTAATCTAGCTTTAAATTTCTTTGTGCTTCTCTCAGCAGATTTCATTTGAATGTGTTTTCCAAATATGGTGAACATGACTTCATCTAATGTTATATTGAACATGCTGTTTTCTTTTGGGATAGCTGAAACAAAATTTAGTTCCTTAACATTAGGCAGCAAGCTATGGCAAGGCAAGATTAACTTATCGCTTTTTATTTTATATTTAACAATTATTCAATGATAAAGAAAAGGATAGAAAAACCAGCAAGGGCCTTACCACAGTAGAAGTTCTATGGAGAGGTCGAGGTCTTGCATGGCACAGTATAATGTTATAAAAGTTTCTTTATAACTGAGAGCTTTCGTCATATGATAATGACATTATCAATCAAAAGAGAAAATTACTTGAGCACATCACTTGAGCAGCTCAGTGATGTGCTCAAGTAATTTTCTCTTTTGATTGATAATGTCATTATCATATGACGAAAGCTCTCAGTTATAAAGAAACTTTTATAACATTATACTGTGCCATGCAAGACCTCGACCTCTCCATAGAACTTCTACTGTGGTAAGGCCCTTGCTGTTTTTTCTATCCTTTTCTTTATCATTGATCCTAACCGCGATGGTTTTTTCCTTAAATTGATTTAACAATTATTGATTCGAATTTTTTTTATTTAAAAGGATTTAAAGCATATTAATTAGTTAAAATTGAATCAAGCAATACAAAAGAGATAGAGGATGTTAGAGAAAACTAAATAATTGACTTCAAATTATTTCCTTGTTTTTTTGAAGTAATGATTCAAAAATTAGTAGAGGAAAAGAAAAAAAAAAATCTGGCTTTGCCAATTTATTTTGTCATAAACTATGAAATCTATGAATCACACCAATTATTATTATTATATTATTTTTGTTTTTTTAAGAAAAAGCCATTAAAATTTTAGTCATGCATTTGTACTGTATACTACCAGGAAAATATTCCATTTCCTTGTTTTATTCAAAAATTGTTTCCTCAAAATAAAATTTTATATTTTATGTTAAAAATTTGTGTTGGAAAATTACTTTTATGAGCAAACTTACTTCTAACTCTATTATCTTTGCAGACAAGTTTGAATGTGTTTTTAGTATCCATAAGAAGAATACCAGAAATACCAACTAGACTTGGACATCGAGATCTAGTAACTGTGACCATGGCTCCATGATAGTCTGCTTTTTGTAGTTGTAGAGAGGGCTGGTCAGTCAAGGTTCTGATGAAAAAAAAAAAAAAAAAAAAAAAAAAAAAAAAAAAAAAAAAAAAAGATACAAAAATTATATACCCAGCATGGTTAAAACTACCATAAATCAGGCTTACAGGTCCCAGTAAACCACAGCTTTTCACATGTAGATTGCAAGTACTTGTCTGATTCAAGAATTTCACGCTCAGCTCACGTAACGTCACTGGTACTGAAGTATTTGAGTCGGACAAGTACTTGCAATCTACATGTGAAAAGAACTGGTTTACTGGGGTGTACCGTACTACTCAATGACAGGTAGCATGAGAAAAGGCAAAATATCCCTAATTCTTATCCTTATGCATTATGGTTAAGTTACCAGTACGGAAAAAATTAACTGTACGATATGATTGATACATTGATATTATATAGGAGACGCATAGATACATAGGTAAAATTGGGAAAGGGAGTTGACGTGAAGCTGACAGGAACCCTTAATTGTGTTAGAGAATAATTTCTAGTCCAGACTCAAATGGAAAGCTCGTTTCATCACTAATACATCATGAATGGAAATATCAAATGTGTTTTAAAAATGCTTATATAGCTAGAGCTAATATCTCATTAAATTATTTTTAAATGTATATAGTACAGCAAAGGATACAACCGTAAAAATTCCCTTTCGGTTTATCTTTCCCAGTTTGAATATGTTATTCAGATGTTCTTTGTATAATTTACTCTAGATTTTAAATTATACCTATTATTTTTAAACTCCAGCATATCCAGATAATTTCTCATGTAGTCTTTCCAAAGCCTATTTAATGGTATATAATCTTCAAACTTGAGTCCTTTACGAGGAATATTGTACAGTCCAAGTTGTCGTCGCTCTTGCAGAGTTAGATGAGTTTTCTTTGTTCTAACTTTTGGTTGATTTCCTGTTTTATTGTGCATAGTTTCAAGAGGGTAGTACTGAAACATAGAAATTAACACATAATTCATTATATACATTTTAAATTTGATTATAACAAACGGTCCACAATCCACATGTATGTACCTACACGTATTACACGTGTATGGTGTATGTGCCCTAAATTACATGTAAACTTTTTATCTTAGCACAATTTTACCTTCTTAAGTTCAGCATCAGCACCTCTGATATCACCCTTTGGGAGAAATTCAGCTAAAAATGCTTTACTTTTACTAGTTGCGATTGTAGAGCCTTGTAGACGATTCTTCTCTCCGTCAATGGTTTTGTATAAATCTGTGTAAAAAAAAGTGTTTATAGCATAAATATAAAAGATAAAGGACCCAAAAATTAATAGAAATATTCATATTACATTAAATTTCAAATCTCTTTAAACTGAAAAAACACATGGGGAAGTAAGTATGCATAATATTATATTTATAAGCTAACAATAGCCTTTTTGTTTTGTCACGTCACATGGGCCCTGCACGACGGCGACAGACCAAAGACAGTCCGATTGAATTTATTATTATTTACTCCATTTTTGAGGGTATCCTAGTGAAAATTAAGACTATTCTTTTGAATTTTGTTTAATAGATAAGAATCAAAATAAATAAATTACCTGCTACTTTAGAATCCATGTCTAAAATATCAATTTTATGTGCAAAACATTTATGTTTACACCGTCCACATCAGCTTTGCTCAGCTGATTTTAAATTTCCCGCTTTTATGCAATGATGTCAAATCAACGAGATCAAAAGCTTGATGATTAAAAAAATAAAGAGTTTCGGCATTTTAAAAGAATAAATTCTAACCAATGTAGCACTTATTTTTATTAATATTATTATTTGATACATTTAATAAGCTAAAATTGGAAAATTAAAGACAATGCTACAAAAATCTAGAAGAATTCCTACTTTCATTTGACAACAGCGCACAAAGTTTTTTGAACTGCGCGTGCGCAAAATTTCACGGCCTTGAAGTTAGAAAATAATTTTTTTTATTGAAGCATCTTGGTTAGTGAGTAAATTTTTATAGAATTTGGAGAAAAAGAACACAAATGTCCGAATCGCAATCTTCACTCCTTCTTCGCAAGCAACTTGCAGGTAATGTATAATTATTTTTTTGGCCAAAAATGATGTACATTTAGAGAAATAAGCTATTATCATAAACTTGGGCTGCCATGACCAATCCGCTTCATGACAGCAGCTGATTGAGAGCTCGTGGCTCTCACCGACTTAATTTTTATTTTTGATGGTTCTGTAACTATATATTGTAGCTATTAATATCAATATTTTCTGATCTTTTTGTGAGCAAAATGAAATTTTACTATTATAAGGAATATAACCTCTATGAAATATGCAGAACACATCCCACGCATGTTGTCAGAATTTTTTTTTTCCTTTGTCGGATTCTTTCCTTGCAACTCGAGTTGCAACAGCTATTTTTATTTTTAAATCCTTCAAATGTTTTCAAGGTTATTAAGATTTAACGAGTATTTTAGATTTTTTATAGATTTTTATGGATTTGCAATTAAAAATCTGTCAAAATTTTGTATTTTCTTGTTCTGCATCAAACCTCTGTTATTTATTTTTTATTAATGATTTAAAATAAAAAAAATTTGACGCGCATGTCGCCGGCTTTTCATAAAATAGTAAAAGTTTATAAAATATGATTTTGTTTTATTATTTATCAAAACAACGCTTTCTATGTAATTATTAAACTAATTATGACCAACCCTGCTCAGAGCCGGTTTCCAGTTTCCACCTTTACTGGTCATCGCATTAGGAGGAGTGGGGGTAGAGGAGGGGGTGAAACTAGGTGCACATTTCAATAGAACTATGTATTTATATTTGTTTATGTTCGTTAGTACGGAATAAAACCAAATTTGGAGTTAGTAATTTCTAATCAATAGTTCCCAATATATTGAATAAATATGAACAAGGAAATATGTTTTGTTTTGCCGGCGTGTCTTGGTTATTTATTTGATGACTCACCTTTATTTCTGATAAACATAAATTTCATGTTGCAAGTTGCAATATTTTGTGTAGGCAGCTAAAAAACTATATACCGGTATTATGTTTAAAAATGTTGTGTACCTAAATTGCTATAAATATTTAAAAATTCTCTTGACTTTATTAAAATTTTAATTTTCGAATTTTAATTAATTTTATAGGGGAGAGGCATTAGTAAATTTTCTACATTCAAGACTTCTGTACATGCAGATTTCTACCGAACAGCCTCTAACATTACCTTATCAAAGAAAGTTCAGTAATTTACCCCCCCCCCCCTTTATTGTGCAGAGCTCTTTTAACCACTCGCGACAAATCAGTAAGCTTGTACCTAAAAATATACTTTATACTTTTTAATGAGAAAGTAAGAAAAGTTGAGTAAACGCAATAATCTCTCCTCCAAACACTGATACAGTGCACAAATGTTATCAAGATCGATGAGTTATAAAATTAGAGGAAATAAATATGTGATCATTGGTTTTATTATTTATTTATTAAACACCAAGGTGTACTTATACATATTTATATACATATTTATATAGGTCTACATCTTTGCATATTGACTTAATGATAGGGTCCGAGATGGACAATGAATGATCATTGGTTTTAAAACTTAAAATCATGGTACTGACAAGAAATGATTAGCATGCATTCTTGATATTCAGATGCCCACCAGGTACCCCACCACCTCAACAAAACGTTAATTTATGTTCATGTGATTAAGCTGTAGGCTTTACTTCATAAAATCAGCATTTTAGGAAATGCGATGTATAATATTTATGTTGTCAATTTGGATGAAGAAATTAAAATAGGCAGTTATTTATAATGATACCAGTAGTAATAATGAAATATCCTCATACTTATCATAGCTCAAGGGGTGGCCCTGAAACCTGTAAGAATAGCCCAGGAAATTAACTTTCTCTCGCGATTTTCTTCTGTACCCCCCCCCCCCCCACAAATAATTTTTGAAAATTTGGCTAGTCATCCCCCTTGACGGAAGTTAGTTGATCTTACTATTATTTTTAAGTAGACTAATATATGTATGTACTTGTTTTTATGTTTCAGAGTTGAATAAGAATCCTGTGGAAGGATTTTCTGCTGGACTTATAGATGATAATGAAATTTATAAATGGGAAGTCTTAATTATAGGTCCACCAGATACACTATAGTAAGTATTAATCACAGCAGATCAGGGTTCGACCAGGTTTTTTATCCTGGATTTTTGCCGGGCGGTTTTTTATAAAAAACCGGGCAATAAGATTTTTAAAAAAACCCGGTTTTTTAAAAAAGCCGGTTTAAAAAAAAAAAAAAAAAAAAAAAAGAAAAAAAAAGAAGCCAAAATACTATATTAATAAAAAGAGCGGAAAAATAGTACCTTTTTTCATCAAAATAGTCTTCAAAATTAAAAAATTGTCTAAAAATAGTATCTAAAAATAATAAAATAGTCGGAAAATAGTATTTGAAATTTATATAGCTCATTAGTGACTTTATTTATTAGTATAACATGTCTGAATTTATCTGTTTTCTTAATAGTCTCTAGGATTGCCTAAGGATTGCCTAAAAAAAAAAAAAAAAAAAAAAAAAAAAGTTCTATAGTCTAAAAAAGTTACATCGGTCTAAAATGGCATTGTCTAAATAATAATAAAAAAAAATCTTCAGAGACCACTAAAAACATTTTTTTGTAAGGCGAATTAGTATGAACACAAAATAAAGAAGCTTTGGTACTTAAAAATTTAATTATCTCAAACACGTGAAACACGATCAAATATAAGTTATTCGCCACCTTAAAGATAACAATACAATACATGTAAATGTTTAAATGCAAATTTGAGTGGAAATTTGTAGTCAAATAAGAAACTTTTTGTTTAAATTAAAATTATTATTAAATTAAAACTTTTTTCGCAAAAAAAAATTATAATAAAAATAAAAAATATTTTAAATTTACTCGATTTTATTTGAAAATTATTGTATTCCAACAAAACATGTTGGAAATAAATAATTTTAAAAAAATTATTGTGAAAATATGGTTTACTTTTAGCGATTTCCGGTCCAAGTCGGTCACGTTTTACGTTAATTTTCCGTTATTTTTGTCAGAAATATCGAAAAACATAAAAAAAAAGCAAAATAGTCCGAAAAGTCTTGAAAGTCCAAAATAGTCTCGGAGACTAAAATAGTCGCGAAATAGTATTTTTTTAATTTTGTATATAGGCTTGAAATCGTGTGATTCGTGGAAATTTTAAAGACTATTTTTCCGCTCTCTAAACAGTCGAAATTCTTAATTTACTTGTATGTACTATAATTACTATGAATAAATAAACCTCTATAAAATTGATATTTGATGTGGTTTTTTGTTGTTGTTTTTTTCAAATGACTAAAAAATATGCGAGTTTATCATTTTATTATTTTTATCTTATTATTGAGAAAATTAGGAAAAAATTAAAAAACCGGGTTTTTTTACTTAAAAAACCGGGTTTGATTAAAAAAACCGGGCTATAAAACCCGGTTTTACCTGCCGGCCGGTTTTATTAAAAAAAACGGGTTTAATCCGAACCCTGCAGCAGATATATTTGAAACTTGATAATATAAGTATGTGTAATATCAGTATCCTGAAACTTGAGAACTCTAATGAATTATCATATAACTGTTAGATAATGTGATTTCAATGAAATATGAATCTTATTTCAATTATAATGATGCAACATAATAAATAATTACATGATATATGCTAGCTTAATATGAATAAATTTAGTTTCCTGTTTTACTATTTCCAAGCTTGAATTTGCTTCAGGAGTCACTTTTTGTGGATTCTAGCTTTTCTTAGACTCTAATTTGCTGCATATATGTTACCTTCTATATATCCTAGTATTTTTTTTACTTCTATTTTCAAGTATCTTTCAACTACAGGTACCTCAGATCATGTTGTTTAAAGGCGTAGAACACCTTGAACAAAAAAGTTGTGTAACATCCTAACAAACCTGAAAATCAACGTTGATTTGGCCGGAGTCATTGATTTCTAATTTATTTTCCGTTCACAAAATGCCGCTGCCGGTCACTGACGTCACAGCTCGCCCGGTTTACTTGCGCGTGGACCAGGCGAGCTGTGACATCAGTGACCAGCAGCGGCATTTTGTGAATGAAAAATAAATTAGAAATCAACGACTCCGGCAAAATCAACGTTGATTTTCAGGTTTGTTAGGATATTACGCAACTTTTTTTTGTTCAAGGTGTTCTACGCCTTTAAGGCCTGTCTCTTTTTCTTTTTCTATTCACTGTATGGTGCTTTTGTTGTTGTTGTAACCATATTTGTTACTCTGATCACTTAAACTTTACATGACATAAAATTAAAGAGGGCTTGGCATAGACAGTGACCTGATATAATGTTTTTTTTATTCCTGAACCCAATAAAATGTGTACATTACATTATTAAATTGTGTACTAGCACAAATTTTTGTTGAACTATATGACATATCGATGTTGTTGCAAGTAATACGTGTAACTCGTTTTTGTCAAGCTAAGCAAAATGTGTAAGTCGTTTCCGAACGCTATGTAGATAGCACTCAACTTACACATTTGCTAAGCTTCCCAAAAAACGAGATACACATATTGTTATGCGTGACAAATAACGACTTACACATTTTACTTTGCGTGACAAAAAACGAGTTACACATATTGCTCGCAACAACATTGATATGTTCGCTTGCTAGTTTCCTCTATACTTTCTTCTTAGCTATTTTTCATACCTCTACTTGTTCTAAATGCATGTTATTAATAATGTTTCAGTGAGGGTGGGTTCTTCAAAGCACACTTGTATTTCCCAAAGGAATACCCTCTCAGACCTCCCAGAATGAAGTTCATCACAGAAATTTGGCACCCAAATAGTGAGTACCTATAATTTATTTATTTTTTTACTTGTTAGTTGCAATCTTCTGTTTATGTCATAACTCATAAGTGTTACAAATTTATCCATGTGTGTTCCACAGAAATGAGAGAGGTGGAATGTTATTTAATTTTTGTGTATCAGAGTTTTTTTTTTTTTTTTTTTTTTTTTTTTTTTTTCTTTTTGTAGGTACTGCACAACTTTGGACAAAAGTTTGAAAATGGGATAAATACTCAACCTGCTTTTTTCTCATAAGAATAGCATTGGGCTATTACAGGTTACCTATATGTATTGATTGTTCTCAAACTTTTGTCCAGAGTTGTGCCTGAAGTTTGTCCAGATTTTGCAGTGATTTATTTAAAATATTAAATTGAAAATTTGTAGGCGATATTATTTAGATAAGTATAGAGATTAATCATCAGAGGTGTTATAATATTATCAAAGTAAAGAATAGGAAAACTAGTTTGCATACAGCATTTTATGCTAAAATTTTACACTTTTAGCTATATATAAGTTTAGTGTTTATGTTGTAAACAAATGAACCCTTTCACATGGTTTTAAAACTGATAAGTACTGATATGCAAAGCTGCAAGCTCCCAGCTTTGTATCGGTCAAAACAATAGATGCTGACAAATAGTGACGGATGAATGTGAACAGTTGCATTTATTTACATTAGCCCAGCGTCATCTGTCAAGTATCTGTCAGTACAGTAACAGTGCATGTAAAAGGGTTGACATGTTTACATTAGTGCAGCTCGGTCTGTTGCTATTAGACAGCTTTCCGCACTTGCATAGTATGTGAGCTCCACGTTTTCATTTGAAATGTGCTAATTTGCTTAACCATCAGTTTCCGTCAATATAGTTGACAGACGTCGATAGATGTCAAATTTACACACCATGTGAATCATACTTTATATGCTGACTATTACTTTTTTTTTCTTCACATAATAGCTAAGTGTAAATTTTAGGCATCACTCATACTCCCTATTAAATTGGCGTTGTCTTAAAATGTGTATTTTTAGGTAATCATGTCATAATACGGAATTTATAATAAGTCAGTTTTCAATGTCATTGTAATCAACCTACATTTGTGTGAGGCATTCAGGTAACACATGGTTGATATGATTTTCAGTTGACAAGAATGGAGACGTGTGCATCTCTATCCTCCATGAGCCAGGTGATGACAAGTGGGGTTACGAGAAAGCATCTGAACGATGGTTGCCAGTGCATACGGTGGAGACAATTCTAATTTCAGTCATCTCAATGCTCGCAGACCCCAACGATGAAAGTCCAGCAAATGTGGATGCAGCGGTAAGATCCCTTTTTATTATTGTAATTTTCTCTGTTTTAATGAACTTGTGGTCTGGTAAGCTACAGCTCATGACCAACTTACTGGAACGGATTCATCCTGGCCCATCATATAGGATTATAGCATCAAATATGTATCATTATGTTTTTAATAATAGGGATACTAAAACATTTTTACATCTTTATGGGTATTCATATGGTAAGGGAACAAATACACAGCTGTTAACTTGGTGTGTTTCATGTAGCACATATCAATCTTCTCCAGTCAAAGTGAATGAACTACACTTTACAAATTTCACTCAAAATGAACGGTCTACATTTTAGCGCTTCTATGTGTTTAACAGGAGAAGAAAACAGATTACCTTGGAATTAATTTTGTATGAAATTTGTAAAGTGTAGTTTGGTCACTCTGGCGTGAGAAGATCAATGTATCACCCTTGTTGCGTCCAAAAGGCATACTTGCATTTCAAGGTTGTCTTTCAAAAAGCGTACTTGCATTTTTATCCAGTACCACAAAGGGCGTACTTGCACTTGGTTTTACGTATTAAGCTTATGGTGGATGTGCTAACAGCATTAAATGTAGCCAAATGCATGTACGCCCTTTGCGAAAAAGTATCCAAATGCAAGTACGCCCTTTGGATTTGGATACAACCAGGGTGATATATGATGCATAATTTTCCACCTTGACAAACATTTCAAAAAGAGTTCATAGTAAATAATAATAATACATGGATAGGAGAATTAATTGTTGCTTACTTAATAATATCATCAATGGATATTGAATCCCAGTACTTCAAAATGTGGAAGAAGTTACCCAAAATAATGGTTAACAATTGCTGTAATGATAACTAAATAACAATTGACTTTGCAGTAGTTGATTGGTAAAAAAATGTGATAGATATATTCTTCCAGCATAGAGAGAATATACACAGTCAGCTATTTGCTAGTTTCTGAATAATATAATTTAGGATACTTAAGTTATTATTATACCCATCAAACTAGAAGAAAATACAGCATGCAACCTAAATCCATTTTTATGTGTTAACACCCCTTGATATAATTATCTTGTTTTTTTAATGTTACAGAAAGAGTGGAGGGAAAACTATGCAGAATTTAAAAGAAAGGTTGCACGTTGCGTGAGGAAGAGTCAAGAAGAGTGTATGTAGGACATTGTGTGTGTTGGTTGACTACCTTAAGATTAATCTCCTCCCCTCAAAACCTTCTTTTTTATATTTTAAAAATAAATTTGTTCAGAGCTAATTTTCATTCAATTGCTCTAATGTTTTATTTAAATTCAAAAAGAAATTTAGCTTGAGCATCAAAATTTTTATAACAGCACAGATTTTATTTAATTCTGATAAAATAATAAAGTGGAAAAATTATAATTTAAATTAATTTTTGTTTTAATTCAAATATTAAACTTGAGAAAATAAAAAGAAAACACAAAATCATAAAAATTTGTTGAATAAAAAGAATAAATCTCTCAGTTGTTATTATCTTAGTTTTTCCACAAATACTTGAGCTTACTTAAGTTACTTGGTGGCAATAATAATAATAAAGTGCTTTAAAAATAATATTGAAACTTTCTAAATCTGTACCATAAGTTTCTGATATTGTAGATTTTTGCAAACAAAGATGATGAAAATTTCTGGCAGTGCCAATTTTTTTATCATAACAATAGCAATAAATTTTTTACAGAAACTAACGTAAAGATGTAGATGTATAAAAATGGAACACTTTGATTATTATGCTAACTGTGGATTAAATTGCATGGTTATTTGGAAAAATTAAATCATATACACACGAGTTGTTTTTTTCCCCCTTTCTAAAATCAATTGATTTTGTGTTTTATGTGATGGTAACCATCCCTCAAGATTCTAAATAATTCTTAAAAAAAATTGTATAATAAAAAAAAAATGTGCATTTTTTAAAAAAAGAAAAAAAAATGTTAGTTTTAAAGTTACTTTGATACTATAAAAAGCATTCATAATTTAATCATTAATATAAAACTCAGAAAAAAAAATCATTTTTATCAGTTTTTTAATTTAAAAAATCTGAATCTTTAACATTTTTTCCTTTCCATATAATAATATGTACTTGATATTCATTGTAAGAATGGGACTTATTTTTTTTGTTTTCTTATTTTGTTTTTATATATTGCCTTAAAAGAAATGCTTTTTGCTACATCGATTAAAATAAAAAAAATTAAAAAAAATCAATAGTTATATGCCATTTCTGCTTATATGAAAAAACACACACACACACACTAAAGAATCTTTCATCCATTGTCTTACAGTATATAACAATAAATTTTTAATGATATTTCTGCATTATCTCGGCTACTGATTTCACTTGTGTTCTTTTTCTTTTTATTATTATAACTTGAAATAATTAAATGTAAAATAAAAAGACTGTGGGTGATAGATATAACAAAATTCCAATATTTATCATTATTTCAATATTTTAATGTAGAGATCTAAAACTTCTTAAAAAATAAAAGTTAAAAAAAAATAATAATGAAAGTGACAACATTTAAAATTTAAAATGATTGTTAAACTTTTTATGTTTCTTTTAAAATTTGGACATTTAAAATGTACTGAGAAATAATTGGCATTTATGGAAACATTTTTTGTTTTTTCCCTATGTAAAATTTTATACTCCTGATAGTAATAAGTTTTAATGTAAATTGAAATATTTTTAGCACCAGTCTTATTAGAACTCACAAAATTTACAGTAAATTTGATGAATTATTTTACAATATAACTAACTAGATTAGCTATTAGTGGTGTTCATAAATTATTCTGTTCTATTTTACAATGCTTTTTAAATTCAATAGCAACATTTTTTTTTTAGAACAGTATTTATAAACAACACTAACAGTAATAAAACATTTAAAAATATATACATATATATTAATGCAATTAAATAAGATTAGAAAAATAACATAATAAAACCTAAATTTTATATAAATACGTAATAAATTAAATACTATATTATAATATATAAAGGAGTATTATGTATATTTGTAGTTTCCGTAAAATGCCAAACATCTACCTCCAATAATATCACATTATGATACACATCCACACTTCTTACAAAATAACCTCTTCCTTTCTATTTTTAATTTACTCTCCTTCCATGATGGTCTTTTACTTATTTGTATCTGCTGTATCTCTATATTATCAATTATAAAAATAAATAATATAAACTTAAATAAAAATAAATTAAAAAATAAATTAAAAAAAAAAAAAAAAAAGATCTGATTTCCTTAATTACTTACTGCATACAATACAATATATTTCTGTACAAATGTATATACTTTAGTAATGTGTGACTGTTTCTTTTTTAATCTCGCTCTTTTTTTTTTTTTTTGCATTGTTTTCCCCAAATATAAGGCATGTTTTTTTTACTTTTTTTTTTCCTTAATTAGAAATATAGATTTACTTGTTTATTAACCCATGATAAATGAAACATATTTTTTAATTTTAGAATTACAAACCTTGGATGCTGTAAATGTGTCCCTTTTCTTAAAATCTGCATTTTGATTCAAAACGTATTTTAAATGGCTGTGCCTAAAATACTTCTGAATATAGTTTAGTCCCCTTTGAAAAACACAAACATCTTGACTTTTTATTTATTTTTTTTTTTTTGACCATTTATTTATTTACTAGGCCTACTCTATAATAGAAGCTAAACATTTTTCTTCTTTTTTTTTTTTTTTTTTTTAATGAAAAGGTTAAAAAATGGGTTTTATTTTCTGGTAAGAAAGCTTATTTATGTGTGAAATGATAATAAGTGATAACTGATAAGATACTATAAGTGCAATTATTAGTTTTTTTTTTTTTTTTTTTTTTTTTTTTTTTCATTTTATAAATTTTCCTTGTTTAAAAAACATTGTTAAACCAGTAAATCTATATTTTGTGTAGTGAATAATTAAAATTTTTTTTTTTAATAATTAGTAAAAAAATGATTATTTTTTTTTTTATGAAAAATAATATGGGGAATGAAGATTTTTTTTGTTGTATTGTATGATGCAGAGATATAAATAATGAATTTAAAAAATGTGAAAAATATTTTTTCCTTTTTGATTTGATTTTTAAGTTTTGTCACTAAATTTGTTTTAAAATTTGACAAAAGTTAAAGAATAAGTCAAAGAGCGTAAAAAATATTTTCATTGTTTACATCGTAATATAATGTGTATCATTTTTCTCTTTTTAAGATTCATGTTGTACTTTTGAAAAATCTTTGAAATAATACAGGAGTTTTGCAAAAAAAAAAAAAAAAAAAAAAAAAGAAAGAAAGAAAGAAAAGAAAAGAAAAGAAGAAGGGGGGAAAATGCAATGAATCATAATTTACCATCAAAGTTTTTACAAAGTATGAAACATTAAAATATAATATAAAGTACTCAGATTCATGTATTTGTAAAACTCCATATACAGTAAGAAAGCCTATTTTGTTAGTTTTTATTATTATTTTTAATTGAATTTGTTTGTAATGCATGCTTACGACTTTCACTTTTTCAAATGTATATTTTTCAAAAGTATAATATATATATACATTTAAATTTCAGTTAATATTTGCATTTTTGAACTTTTTTTTTTTTTTTTAGATGCAAATTATTATAAACTGAAATATAATAAAATACATATTCCCACAAAATAAATAAATAAAAATGTATAGCACACTATTATGCTCAGTCCATTCCCAAATTTACTTTGGAAAAAAAGAATGGAAAAAAATACTTTGTAGGTTAAAAAAAAAATAAAAATATTTCATATTGCTTTTAATTGTTAAGATATCAATTTAATTTTTTTTATTTGAAATGTAATATGTATAATGATTGTATGCGGTATGT
Organism: Ecdyonurus torrentis; assembly: GCA_949318235.1. NCBI lineage: Eukaryota > Metazoa > Arthropoda > Insecta > Ephemeroptera > Heptageniidae > Ecdyonurus > Ecdyonurus torrentis. The sequence continues at coordinate 5,737,107 of OX439134.1, read as the reverse complement.
CTTAAAAAAAAAATAATGGAAAATGTTTTTGATTTGGAAAAGCTTATACATTATTGATAAAAAAAAGAACAATAAATTTGTGTGCTTTTCAAAACTGTGTATTCTTTACTTATCAAAAATCTTATATAAATTACATAAGTGGCTATTCTTTAGTATTAAAAATATTTTCTTAGAATTTTGGTATTAAGTTTTTCGGCTTTCATATTTTGCGGTAAGTGACATTAATAAATCAACAATATATACACCTACAATACTTACGTTATGCCCGAGATCAGCAAAATTGTATTTAATTCCGCTGGTCTTGACAGGCCTATAGGGTTAACATTAACACCCATCATCCCATATTACAGCCTAACAAAATTTTATTATGGCTTACTCTGTAGATGATAATTAATTATTTAGGCTTAGTGTTGATGCACATATTTTAAATGTTTGTAATACGAGTAAAGAAAGTTCTATCAACCATCAACTAGGGATGAACCGTATTGTTATTGGTCACTAAATTGCTATCTTTCTATATGCCTAACAAAAAAGTTTTTACCATTAAAAATCTGCAGTTTCTTAATATTTACAAATAATGTATTCTGAAAATTGTTTTGATCACTTTGTCATTTATTTATAATGTTAGAAAGTTATCCTAAATGATGCTGTTTACCGTTCTGCTTCAGTTCATCACATTGAGTTCATCAGACACCGCCCTGATATATTTAAATTTGCCGCAAAAAATGACAGCCGAAAAACATTTTAAAAATACAGCTGATATTTTTGACAAGTGTAAAAAGTCAAGAAATTAATGAATATTGACGATTATTGAATATTTTATGACCTCTTATCACAATGGAGAGATAGCTTAAGTATTAAAATACCTTTAACATTATTATTATGGACCGAGAAGAGGAATATCTTGAAGAGGAGGCAGGATTAGGAGCGAGTGCGCTAATTAATTTCCCACCCGAAGTTCAGAGCGCCATCGAGCAGGTATGTATACATACCGGTTATTTGTTATCTTTTCTCTCTATAGGTTAACTTTTAACATCATAGACTTAAATGATAATATTGATATTTTGTGAATTTTATATGTATTTATCATCAGCTAAAAATATGTGTATGTATGTATGCATTATGCATATGTATATACAGTATGTACATACCGGTACTATGCATACTGTACTGTATGCATACCAATATATATTTATATGTATCCTCTTATTGCCCTTTACAGGTGATTCCAAGTGATGATCCATTGGACCAACCAGAATTTGATGCTGTTGCATACATCAACTCTCTATTTCCTACAGAACAATCTTTAGCAAATATCGATGAAGTTTGTTCTCGTATGGAAGCCAAAATACTTGGCATAGATGAGGAAATTAGAGCAGTGGTTCGAGGACAGACAAATGTTGGACAGGTAAAACTTTATTTGCATTTTTTTAAATCCCATTTTATGTCAAATAAAATCTTCTGTAGTCCGTATCATTTTAACAAGAAATATATGAACATACTGTAATACAGTCATGTGGAGTAACATTTACCAACCAATCACAATTAAGTGCAGTTACATTCTTATTCTGAAAGCGCATAGGTCGGGGACATTCCCTGCTCACATGCTCAGGGATAACCTATGTCATTATCTCATTATAGTTGCTTGCATTGTAAAAGTTACCTTTACTTGAGTTTAACAGGTAATGGGACGTTGGCTGGTGGCAAGATTGCGAAATAGGGCTATAAATTCACATGACGATCTTGTTGCGAACAAAATGTGTATCTCGTTTTTTATCACGGGAAGCAAAATGTCTATCTCGTATTTTATCACGCGAAGCAAAATGTCTAGCTCGAGTGCCATCTCTATAACGTTCGGGAACGAGATAGACATTTTGCCTACAGTGACAAAAAACGAGATAGACATTTTGCTTCGCGTGATAAAATACAAGATCCACATTTTGTTCGCAACAAGATTGATGTGTACTTTGTATGCAATATTGCACCTCAGGACTGTATACTTATCCATGGCATAAAGGTTACATGAAAGAAGATATGATGCACATCTTTCAATAGGCAGGGCTTAAATCTGAGTTCAGTTAAGTTCTGCGTTGCCAGCTCTGTATTTTTATATTATTAATTTTATTGGATTTGTCAACTAGTGTGGCTACATAGGTATATTAGCACTCTAATTGAAGCAACTAAATTCTAAATTGATTTAAATATATATTTTAGGATGGTCGAGCAGCACTGGCAGAATCCCAAAGAGTAATAGCGCAATTATTTCTTCAAATACGTGATATAAAAGTAAGAGCAGAACAATCGGAAGCTGCAGTACAACAAATTACTCGAGATATCAAACAATTAGATTGTGCAAAGAGAAATCTTACATCGGCTATTACTGCTCTTAATCATCTTCATATGCTAGCTCAGGGAGTTGATAGTCTTAAGTAAGTATATATTGACCAATAAAAAAACAACGATTTTGAGGCGGAATTTAAGTGATTTTGATCAATCCATTTCTGTTTCTATGAACAGCTCTGGACAAAAGTTCCCGAATGGGGCAGCGGCTGCCGCTGCGTTTTCTCGTAAAGATAGCATAGTATCGTTGCGGGTTGCCTATACAAATTGTTCGGGAACTTTTGGCCAGAGCTGTATTATGCATACGCAGAACATTGAAACAAACACAAATGTGAGCAAAATGTCTTAAAGTCAGCCTCAAAACAGTTGCTTCTTTATTATTCAATACACTTAAAACAATTTTTAAATGTATGTTGGTGGCTGAGAGTGAGGAAAAACTGCAAGAGGTGATTGATATGATAAAATAATATTTTTTAGATTACTCACAAAGAAGCGTATGTATGGAGAGATTGTAATGCCTCTACAAGGAGTACAACAAGTGATGCAACATTTCCAACATTTTACTGACATTCCACAAATTAAAGACATGGCTGAACAAGTACGACAAATTCATATTGAACTTGAAAGACAAATAACCGCAGATTTCCATGAAGCATTTGAAGGACCAAATGCTAAACACTTCTCTCCAAGTAGACAACTGGCAGAAGCTTGTCTTGTTGTTTCAGTTCTTGATCCTAAAATCAAGTATGTACTGAAGTGTCACTTTTTTATGTTGATGATTATTATTATGCCAATTGTCAATTCAGCTTCTACCAATTTTTGGATCTTTATTTTATTTTTTTGATGATACTACCACTGAATTTTAAGTGTAAATAAATATACATGTTGTTAAAATTATTTCAAATCATGCAAGTTTTCATGATAGCGCAGTTTGTTTATAAATAATATAAGTTGCTTAAAAAACACATTAAATGAAGAAGAATAAAAAAATTAGAGAGTAATTTTATTGCATATTCTAAAAAAGGATGCATTGTCCTGAATTGATGAATATGCAAATTTCTAATTTTTTAGTTCATTATGTATTTTTAATTAATTTTTGAAAATTGAAAAATGATGTCACAGGCGGCAGCTTATACGCATGAGGATATAGGAAAAAGTTGCTACCCAATTTAAAAATGACCTAAAAAATGAATTAAGAATTCTTAATGAACTCAAAAATTAGAAATTAGCATATCAATCAATTCAGGACAATGTCCTGTTATAGAATGTGCAATAAAATTAACCCCTAATTTTTTTTTAGCTTTCCTCATTGGAGTGACTTTGTGTGCTTTAAGCCAACAGGAACATATCTCATTAGAATTTAGGGGGTGAAAACAGTTTTTGCAAGTATTTTTCCTGGAGGATTCAACTATAAGTTAATAATTTACAGGACTGATCTACTAGACTGGCTATCAGATCTCCAACTTGCAGAGTACAAACATCTATTCCATGAAAATCAAGAACCAGCATGGCTAGATAAAGTTGAGAGAAGATATAGTTGGCTAAAGAAACATCTGATTGAATTTGAAGAGAAATTTGGGCCTATGTTTCCACCAGATTGGGAACTATCTGAGAGGATTGCGGTCAGATTTTGTGCTGTTACAAGGTAAGCTTTTAAGTTATTAATTGCACTTGTGTAATTTATTATATTTTAATTCTGTACAACCAAATTATGTACTCCAAATTATATCTAGTATTAATGTATGAGATGTTAAACAAAATAAACGATCACGGTTAGGGGTGATAAAACTAAAAGAAAAGGATAGAAGAAACCAGCAAGGGCCATACCATAGAGAAGAGTGTCCCATAGTTTGGTAAAAATCTTACCAATTTTAGAAATAAATAAATAATAATAATAAAAAGTAACACACATTGGAAATCTTTCGACACTATAAACTTGTAGTGAAAATAGTATGTGTTTCTTGGAGTCTAGTGCCAAAAGCTATCCAATGTGTTTGTAATTTCTGTGCTAGGAAGATTTTCACCAAACTATGGGACTCTCTTCATTATAAGGCCCTTGCTGGTTTTCTTCCATTCTTTTCTTTCATATTTATCATACCTGACTGGTGGTTTATTTTCCTTAATCATCTTGGTGGATTATCACATTAACTGAAGTTATGTTTATCATCATCTATAGGACTCAGCTGACTCAAATCATGAGCAAACGCCATGCAGAGATTGACGTCAAGTTACTACTCTATGCAATCCAACGTACTACCTCGTTTGAAGGTCTTCTGAATCAGAGATTTGCAGGCACCACGTTGAGAGGCATTCCTGGTGTTTTGCCACGACATCAGGTATGACAAACTCTTCAATTATTTGCCACTTCCATGGGTTTATATTATCATGTGACTTCCATTGTTTACCCATAACCATATTGCTGTATGAGTTCCCTCAAACAAGCCATAGATGGTTTTTTGAGGTTTTGAGATCTGTATAATATAAGCCATCTGCTTCTATGATTTAATATGTTATTATTAAATTGACTCAAGAGTTAAAACTGAAAGTATACTGGGGGTATCAAACAAATGCTTTCTATTAAAAAGTTTTTTTTTTAATGTAGTAGGTAGCTTAACAAAATTAAAATAACAATCTTTAATACTGTACTACAAGTTTCTTAAAGGGGAAAAAAAAAAAAAAAAAAAAAAAAAAAGGAAATTTGAAACGCATAAAAGGTACTGAAAAGTGCAAGACAGTGAGTTAAATTAAAATTAATAATAAAAATGAGAAAGATTATAATGCTTAACATTAGTATTTTGATATTTTCAGACTGAGCCAATGAACACAAATCCATTTGAAGAGGATGAATCCAAGGCACCCAATCCATTTGAAGAACCTCATAGTTCTCAAAGCAAAGCAGCTCCCAAACCTGCAGCAGCTTCATTCCATGGGTTGATTGGACAATGTTTTGAGCCTTACCTCAATATTTACATTGATAGCATTGACAAGTAAGCCACGGCACTTAATCTTATGTTAAATTAAATATAACATGTTATTTACCTAAACTAAGCTTGTGGCACAGTGGTATGCATGTGGGTTTGACATGCAGAGATCTAGAGTTTGTTTTGCGTTGGGTATATGTGGCTTTTTCGGAGACAGTGGTATGCATTGAATATGCTCTTGTGTTCTCCACACGTTGATGCCCCCAGTGTGTATGCATGCCAGCATGCGTGTGTGTGTCAAAGGTAAAATAGTAGGAGATGTGCTTGGACTTGACAGGTCTAGTAGTGGTAGTAGTAGCCCACGTCAAGTCAGAGGTATCTAGGGATGGTTAAACCAATCCGCATAATCTCATTCATATGTGTTAAATCATGTTGTTGGGTTTATCCTGTTGAATAGCATAACTTTTTTTTTTTTTTTTTTTTTTTTTTTTTTTTTTAAGTACGTAGCATGGAAGGCTTTTGCTTAAAATTATTTACAATAATTGTAGTGTCTCTGAATATATATTTCTCAGTTTCTTGACATAGGCCTATATAATTAATATAATTGTAATAAAATATCCCATGATTATTGGATTATTGAAGTACCTATATAAAAGTTTGTATGCTCAAATATCCCAATATCTACATTTTGAAACACCATTATTCAGTTTTTAGAACATTAATTCAATTTTTAGTGAAAATAAATGCTTGCTTTTATATTTACTTGCAACACCGCACGTTTTTCACTTTTATTAATTATATTTCTTCTATTTATTTGTTCAGGAACCTAGCAGACTTAATGGAACAGTTTGTTGCTGAGAGCAGAAACACCCCAGCACCTTTGGTGACAGAAGGTGGAGCAGGTTGTGCAGTATTACCAAGCTGTGCAGACTTGTTTGTCTTCTACAAGAAATGCCTGGTCCAATGTGCACAACTATCTACTGCACAACCTATGGTTGATTTATCAAAGACATTCCAGAAATATCTTAGAGAATATGCTCTCAGGATGTTACAAAATGGATTACCAAAGTAAGTTATTATCTCAGCCAAGATACTATAATACAAGTTAGTAACCCCTAAGTTTAGTATCGTACGTGGGCAGCCACAAGTTGCTATTAAATGGCAAGGCTCAGAGTGACTCTAGGGACATCCGGCAGACAATCTGAGAAGCTCCCATGCTTTAACATTTGGCCCGATTTGACACTAATGTAAGTACAGTAGATGTCTAAAGTAGTAGAATCCAAGAGGATTCTTGCTGAAAAGTAGTGGTCAGCTGGAGACGTGTATTGAAGTTCAAAATTACATTGATGAAACGGGCAACTAAATGGAACTTCCAGGTATATATTCCAGGTTTCCATCTGGAAACTTTCTGGAAACTTTCCAATCTGGAAACTTCCAGGTTAGGCCATCTACCTATCTTAGAAGACGCTATATCTTGTTGGTTTAGTATCATGTCTCAGTAATTCACAAGGTCAGATGAACACCCTTATACTCCCTTCACTAACTATAATGGCTTGTAACAACGTGACTTCAGGATGCACTTTACATGTGCTGCATAGGAAGTGCAGTACTGTATCTTAGAAAAGCTTATGAAAATCTGACTTTAATGATCCCCTGGGTCCACCTTCACTTTTCCTTCTCACAATCTTGTCTAGTGGCAGCTTTCTAACTCCTCTTGTCTAAGGATCTTGCGAGTCTTGGACCTGGGGGCCACCATAAAAACAACACTACACTCAGGTTATACCCTATTTTCACACAAAGTGGTCCTGTCCTACTCTCACAGCCAATCTAACTTATAATTTGTTTTATATATTTTTAGGTTAGGAGGTACAGGATCGCTAGCAAGCATGTCTAATCTAACTAGAGATTTGAGAGACTTGTCTTCTGCTGCTGGAATTATTCAGAACTTCAGTTCTTTGCTCAAGGAGGGAGAACAGGTGGCAAGATTTACAAGAGAGGAACAGGCTAAGGTTTGCAGGTATGATTTTGAAAATAATCCTTCTTTCACCTGCTCAATATGCATATTATTGTTTTTTTTTTTTTTTTTTTTTTAATTGAACCGAACCTACAAAGTTTTAAAATTAATTGCATCGTACAACAAAACTTTACATATTTGATTTTTCTTTTTTTTCTTTTTGAACTATTGTTGCAAGCATTATTATGAAGAAACTTTATTTTTACTTTTCAGTGTGCTGACAACAGCTGAATATTGCTTAGAAACGACACAACAATTAGAAGAAAAATTGCGCGAAAAAGTTGATCAAAATCTTGTTCAGCATATTAATCTCTCAGCAGAGCAAGATATTTTTCATAAGTAAGTATCAGTTGTAGTTACATCATACAAAACTTTTGTATGACTTTGTAAAATAATGTTCTCTTTGTCTTTTAGTGTGATTTCCAATTGTATTCAACTTCTAGTTCAAGATTTAGAAACTGCATGTGAACCAGCTCTCACTGCTATGAGCAAGGTTAGTTGAAATTCATCAACATTAATGTACATGCACATATTACATATGACATATGTACATATCGATTGTGTTGCGAACAATATGTGTAACTCTTATTTTGTCAGGTGAAGCAAAATGTGTAAGTCGTTTTTTGTCACGTTAAGCAATATGTGTATCTCGTTTTTTTGTCAAGCTAAGCAAAATGTGTACGTCGCAAAATGTGTAAAAAAAAAAAAAAAAAAAAAAAAAAAAATGAGGTTTATGGCAAAATGTAATTGAATTTAGGTCTCATATAAATAACTAGGTAGCCTTGAAAATAAAGTTTGTTGTAATGTTTATAACAGTGGTTTGAACCTCACTTCTAGGTCAGCCTAAACCAGTCAAGTGTTTTGCTGATTTAGGATCTCGCTACTTGTCAGTACAGAAAGCAAAGCATCTACAATGGCTATACTGTATATCCTATACTTGATCTACAAATCTCTAAACTAATAAATGTGATAATGTCCAGTTAGAAAGGGACGTGTTTAGTTAACTTGATGTTATATTACAGATTCAGTGGCAGAGTGTTGAAAGTGTAGGAGATCAGAGTGGATACGTGACAGCAATTACTGGACATCTCAAATCTACTGTACCCATCATTAGAGATAACTTGGCATCTTCTCGCAAATATTTCACTCAGTTCTGCATCAAGTTTGTCAAGTAAGTTATACTGAAAACTTTTTTTTTTTTATTTTTCACAGTTATTATTCTTTGAGATACAATGAGTGTAGCTTTCAGAGTACAGTAGTACTGTACCTAAATTCATATTAAATTAAATTCATACTAAATTACATAATATTTTAATTTAATAGATTTTGTTATAATTTATAATTCTTTTTCAAATCTAATTATCACATAGTTTTAGTTGGTATTATTTTAATATAGACATGATACATATAAAAGAAAAGGACAGGAGAAAACCAGCAAGTTCCGTAGCATAGTGAAGAGAGTCTCATAGTTAGGAAATCTTGCTAGAAACAAACAAACAAACAAACAAACAAACAAACTATGTAATACATACCTAAAGACAATTATTAGTTTAATTCCCCAGAAGACTGGGAGACTCTAATTTTATGTACAATTGCAATTTTATTAACATTTGATTTAATTTTCTGCTGCTTGTCTAAACTGAAAAATTATTATTACATAATCGTTTTGTTAGGCTTAAACTATAGCAATGAGTTAATGTTTTTTTTAAATTGTGTTTTAGCTCATTCATCCCCAAGCTAGTCCAACATCTATGCAGATGTCGTCCATTATCTACTGTAGGAGCAGAGCAACTATTATTGGACACTCACATGTTGAAGACAGTACTCTTGGAATTACCTTCTCTTGGATCTGCGGTATCACGTAGAGCTCCTGCTGCTTTTACCAGAGTTGTTGTCAAAGGTACGTACAATTTTATCATTAAAAAAAAAAAAATTATCTTGTGAAATGCTTAGATAAGTCTACAGCTACACTGATCATAGCATAACCTAACTACTGTGAGCTTACATTATAAAAGGGAGGGTCTTACCAGCTTATACCTGTGAACCGGAAGTTACCAAGTGGTAAGAGTATGTTGGGAACCAGTATTCATTTGATATGTCATGCATAACTGATTGTGCTGGAATTTATTTTACCCTTCTTATTGTAAACATATATGTAAGAGTAATAATGTAATGAGACCTATCCTTGTTTGTAATATTGTATTACCATTAAAGAATTTTAAGGAGGGAAGTGCATTCTCACAAATTTAGACTTCCTGTGCTATATACAAAGGGTCTGAAAGAATGGCCTACATTTGCAGGCGGCTACAACTAATCAAAGTCAGTAATTAGGGAAACCAATCAGATTGCATTACATACTGCATCTGATTAGTTCCCCAAATTTCTGTGCTTGTGGCAACCATAACAGATAAGTGGCAACCTCATGTTTTAGGCAGCCCCACAATACATTTGTCTTGGAAGGTCAGTTAATAGTACCAAAATTATGTAGCAGTCTGATTGGCTACCCTAACAATCTCTTGAATCTGATTGGTACTGTCATAGATGCGTTCCTAGATATCTGCTTAACTCTTGATGTATTACGGGTTTGCCTAAACCATAAGTTTGTCACTTCTCTGTTCAGTTTTCTATTTTTGATTAGTCATACAGTGCCATCTGCAAACTTTCAAGCCCTTTGTTGAACAGAAAGCCTTAATTTTCTGGAACACGTTTCTCTCCTTAAAATACCCCATTTACTAAATAGACAATCAAATATTCTAAATCAATATAAATATTAAACTTTTTGGTTTTGATTTTTTTTCTGTGCCCTTAATGATTTAATTTCATGCAATTGAAAGTTTACTGTACAGTACAACGTTATTAACATATTGTAATAGCCAACTTGTGATAATATTTGCATTCTCTGTGGCATTGTTGTATTGTATGGTTTGTGCTGAAAAGAAGAAGAAGAAAGGCATAGAAAACATTGAAACAACATGTTCTAAACATAAAATAGGATCTACAAAACTCGTGATATTTTTTACCAGAATGTTAATGTAGCCCCACAAAAGAGCTTGAAAAAAATGTAAAGTATGCAATTTGCGTGAATATTCCTGTTTATGACGTCATTAACAGGCAAAAACTAGTATGAAAATGTTTTGCGGGTTGCATAAATCAAAATTTTCTGATCACTGCTACAGCGTAATGCAAGTAGATAACCTATGTAATCCAGAGAGGATTCCCGCTGAAAAGTAGTGGTCAGCTGGAGACGTGTATTGCGGGTCAAAATTACATTGATCAAATGGGCAACAAAATATAACTTCCAGGATAAAATAAAATTAAAGGCAACAGAAAATTGAATAACGATATTCTCTTTGGATTACCTATCTATAGAAATGCCTTACTACGGCGCTATGGGTTTTGAGACTAACTAAAGTTATTTATGTAAGTCCTATCAAGTGTTTTGTGATATAAATGCACATGTTTTCTATGCCTAGAAGCAAATGTTTACTATTAATGATTATTTGATTACTCAAACTGTGTAATCATTATTTTAGGTATGACTCGTGCTGAAATGGTACTGAAAGTTGTAATGGCTCCCGCAGAGTCTCCTCAAGCCTTCGTTGAACAGTATGCAAAGTTGCTACCTCAATCTGATCTCTCAGAGTTCCAGAAAGTACTTGAGATGAAGGTAAATTTTTCCTACAATTAAATTGAATATTTAGGAAAATAAACCATTGCGGTTATATATCATAAATTTAAAAGGAAAAGATAGAGAAAACTAGCAATGATCTTAACGTAGTGAAAAGAGCCGTTTATTTAAATAGTGTATTTTGTTGTTAAAATAGGATATTTATTTTTTTATGGTACTAATTTTTTCTTATTTAAAAATCTCAAAAATGAAAATAGTTGAGGAAAAATGGAGGAAAACAAAACAAAAGACATAATGGTTGATAAATTAGATGTTGTAAAATTAATAATAGAAAATAGTTTGAGAGAGATTAGAGTACACGGAATTGAAAATTTTCAATATCTCTCCTACTATTTTCTATTGTTATTTTTAATTTATTTATTTTTTGTAGGATTGATAAGTTGATAACTTTATAATTTTTCTCAAACTAAATACACGAAAAAATGTAAACTCTCCCATTATGAAATGTGCCATGTTATAATATTAGTATATTTTTCTGTGTCTAAAATTTGAAAGCATTTAAAATTGCATGAATATAACAAAAATGTTACTGGTATTTACATTGCAGGGCCTACGACGCCAAGATCAGAGTATCATGCTTGACTTATTCCGTATTCAACTGCAAAGACAACACCATTCCTCTTCCTCTGCAGCCTCACCTGATGATGGTAGTATTACATCAGCTTCTGCATCACCTGGTGACCTTCGACCTTCACCTTTATCTCTACTAACCAGCCCAGAGCATGAGTCATCAAGAATCAGAAAACTGGAGAAACTTATAAAGAAGAGACTATAATTATGGTATATAAGCTCAAGGTATTTAAATTGTGGTCATTTATATATTATGAGTTTGAAGAAATAGAATTTCTTTTTCTTTTGTTATTATTGTATTTTTGATCAAATTGTGTTGTTGTATATTTGAGGATAAAACCATCATGGCTTCTTGTATAAATGTTAAAAAAATAAATACATATTGATTCTTCTGTGTCAAAATAGACTGTCTGCACTTTCCACCAGCGCGGCAACTAGAGAATCTCGATATTGTTGCGAGCAATATGTGTAACTCGTTTTTTTGTCACGCGAAGCAAAATGTGTAAGTCGAGCGCCATCTACATAACGTTCGGAATGACTTACACATATTGCTACGCATGACAAATAAGGAGATAGACATTTTGCTTTGTGCGAAAAAAAAAAAAAAAAGAATTAATAATATTGATCGCAACAACATCAATCTGCACTTTCCGCTGTGGAGCATCTGCAATACTAAGTGTACATGGCTACTAGTCCACTCACCGTGCTGCGTGGAAATTACAGATGCTCCACTCGCCGAGCTGGTGGAAAGTGCAGTTACTCTATTTTGACGCGGAAACATCGATATATAAAAGAAAATAACACTTTTCTTTTATATGTATTTTTTTTAAACATTTATATAAATTTTATTCTTGGGTATTGTTTTATTATAATAATTATAGTACATATTAACAATAAGCTAGAAAATAGTAATGTAATCAAAATACCTCTATATGTGCAATTGATAAACTTTAGTGCAACTATAAAAATAAAATATAGAACACATAAAAGTCATCCAAATACATTATGGCCTTGATGCAGTTAATAGAAGGAATCAATATAAATGGCAGATGTAAAATGTAAAAAAAAAAAAAAAAAAAAAAACTATATATAATCTTGTGAACTAGTAAAGCTATACCAGTCATGGAGTATCGGTATCGACTGCGATACGATATTCGATACTATACCGATACTTTTATCGTATCGGTATCGTATCGGGACCTTTTTTAAACTCAGTATCGAATATCGGTATCGGTCACCGATATCAGCAAAATATCGTCGAATTTCGATACTTTTTTTCGATACTTTGAGACTTTTGCTCTCTCATAAAATAAAAGTAAAAATACAAAAAAAAAAAAAAAAAAACTTATGAAGCAACGAGAACTTATTCCATTAGTGATTACTGATTATCTATCTTTCGTACTTGGACAATAAAATTCACTCCTTTATTTTTCATTGTGCTATAACAACAGGGTAGGGCGCCGTGCACAGTATTTTTATTTTATACTTTTTATAAAGCCACCAGGTAAAAAGTATTTTTTTTTTTTTTTACATACAATAAAAATAAAGAAAACGGTGTTAAAACTTTTTTCTTCTTTTTATGAAAAAAAAAAAGAAAAAAAAAAAAAAAAGAGCGATCGACTGTCGCCAAGTTTCTGAGAAATCCGTCGTGTGGTCGTACAGTACTATCTATGATCTCTCCTAATGACTAAAGCGCCGGTAGAAATCACAATAAAATATAGTCAATGATTGACATTTTAAATCACTGCAATTGTATATAAATTCAAAGCATTACAAATTACAAAAGATGTAGCATACTTCCGTTAATGTCTTTGCACAAATTTTTTACAAGGTTAAATTTTTAAAAAGTTTACAAAATCAAAGGATTTTTACGACCAGAGGGGAATTTTGGACTTTAACCCCTTTGGTTTAGCGGGGATGATTTGAGCCAATAAAATAAATACGAAAGCTAATGATACCTGTTTACTTTAGCAAATTAAAAAAATACCATGAAAAAAAATTCAATTTATTAAATATTTGAAAATTACTTCCATACGAAATAAAGAAATTGCTAATTTGTAAATAATTAACAAAAGTGCTTGGAAACAGTAGAGGATATTCTAATCGTATAATTTCATTAAACGAATGAAATATGTATTTTTTTAAAAACTACTATAATTTTTTTAGTCATTTTAGTTTAACAAACGAACATTAGAATAAAATAAATAAATAAGTGAGTAAATGAGTAAATAAATGAATAAATAAATAAATAAATAATAAATGTGGCAAAAATATGCATGGATTTTATGATACCAATTTATGTCTCAAAGGTGAAAAAAAAAATGAAACTTATAGTGCAATATTTATTGTATGAGATATAGCAAAAATATCGAAAAAGTATCGGAAAATATCGGTATCGTATCGGTATCGTATCGGAGCAAATTTTTTTGAGCAGTATCGTATCGGTATCGGTATCGGGAAAATTTAAAAATATCGGTATCGTATCGGTATCGAAAATTTCGGTATCGACTCCATGACTGAGCTATACTAATAAAACTTGAAAATGTAAATACCTAGGGTGTCTAGTATCGAACTTGATCATGGCATCAAAATTGCACCTGACATTAATATTTCTTAAAGTGCCATTTATTGAGAATCAACTTTCTAAATTTAAATAAACCATCTATTAGGCTGCTATTAATTGAGTCAAGATCATACGTTTAGATATAAATTTAAAATTAGATGCTTTTATATATTACTTGCAAGTAAAACATGCTGCAGGGTCAAGTTAATCATACCCTTTTGTCCAGCTCAAATGACCTGAAAATCCAGGTTAAAGGGTGTCTAGAAATCTGGCATTTACACCTGTGTTTTGCTCATTAATATTGTGTACAGTAAACATTGAAGGAAAAAAATCATTGTTAAAAATGCTTGTAACAATGTGTTTACCAAACTTATTTATATAATATAGGTAAGTATCAAGTCATAAAATTACTTGCATTTTAAATAATTTTTAAGCAATGACCACAACATCTTGTATCGTTAAAAAAAAAAGTAATTCAAGTCATTCAAGAGAATATTTGCAATGAAAAAAACAAAATAATAATAAATAAAAATTTGTTAAATCATGTTCAAATATGGTGCAATAGTTTCAGTATGAAATAATTGTGATTGCATGTTATAATTTATTGTTTTACAACCATTGAATTTTCTTATCAAATCTATTGCATAATGCAAAATTATATTGCTCCGTAATGTGAATAACTTCTTTTTACTTTGCTTTAATTAAGATACATTTCAATTGTGTGAAAATTTTAGTTCAAATTTATCACAATCATCAAGACTAAAAAGACAGTAACTTTATTAACAAGCTATTTTGAACTTTTCACGACTGTAAAACCCGATTTAAATGGGACTAATTTAAATAAAAACTCTACCTATTATTCTTAAAATATTTAGAAATTATCTAGCAAAGTTTTCACTAATATTTAATATATAAATACTGTAGTTTAGTGTTAAATGTAAAAAATAAACACCTCAAATTTTTTAAATTAAGACATAATAATATGCAGCAGCTAGAATTTTTCTTCCATTTTATTCTTACTATTATTCACAAATAAAAAAGCAACTGTTTTGAAGCTGCCTATATGCGATTTTGATCACATCCATTTCCGATTTTATTTGTTGTGTATGCGTAGTATGTTCAGACGGGAGAGGATTTCAGTGAAATTGCTTATAGTAGGCCTCAAAACAGTTGCTTTTTTATTTGTCAATATACAAACATAATATACTACGTACTATACAAAAAAGTTCACTAATATAATATAGACTATAGATGTAATCAAGTTTCTAACTTATATTATTGATATTTATAAACATGACGTTATTGTGCAAAAATTATCTAAATGTTGTGAAAATTTGATAGAAATAGAGTGTGTTAAAAATAATAGTGTTATAAAATATTCAATTCTTACATTTCTACACAGACTGTATAATTAATTAGGAAAGGTTAAACCATTCCGGTTTGAATATGTAATCAAAGAAAGGATAGGAGAAACCAACAAGCGCCTTACCATGATGAGGTCTCGTGAAAGGTCTTGGTGAAAGTCTCGTTGTGGTAAGGCGCTTGTTGGTTTCTCTTATCCTTTCTTTGATGTCTACACAAACTGTACATCATGGATATGTAGATACAATAATAACTGTTGACAAAGTTAAACTGAAACTTAAGTGCTCTTTGTTAAATGGAATGACTTTTTTTTTTCTTTTTTTTTTTTCTTCTTATAAGTCTAAAAAAAAAAAAAAAAAAAAAAAATTAATTAAGCCCACATTTATATATTTTAATTTCTTAGCCTATATAAATTACTTGAAATGCTTTTGTTACCAGCAGTAATATTAAACCAAAAGCATGCTGGAAAATGGTAGGGAACTCCTACTTTCCTATATTTTAGCATTGCGGGGTTACCCTTTTAAATGGTTTTTGAGAATACTACTGCAGTAAAGACCAAGAAGCTAAAAAAATAAATAAATTAATACATACACTAGAGTATACATGCTTTAAGCCAATAACAAAAAATTACTTAACCATTTTCAGCAGCACTGGTTCAGTTTTGCCCCAACTCTAGGGATAGAAGTGCTGCGGGACATGGTACATTATCCTGTCATAAGAAATATTGAGCATATGGAAATTCCCTTCGTTTTCCCCCTTTTTTAAAGTCCCACCATAAGAGTCAAAGCCAGTTCTATCCCTGCGTAACTCTACGTATATGCATAATCCTGTTCATATCAAAAGTGCATAATTTGCAGAAAATGTTACTGTTCTTCTCACTGAAATCATCTTAATGTATGATGCAATTTTTATTGAATGAATAAGTAGAAACTAGAAAGACTCATATTTAAATGTTCACAGAATCCATTTTGATACAAAATTTTACTCTATTGCCTTATACTCTATTGCAATTTGTATTCTTATATGGAGACTTTATAACTAATATTTATTTGCTTATAAATACATAAACAGAAAGGATAGGAAACTAGCAAAGCCTTAGTGTAATGATTTTCTCAGATTGGTAAAAAATCTTACTAGCCCAGAGATATAAAAAAAAAATAATAATAAGTGACAACTTCTAGAGAAAACAGAGTGTGTTATGCCTTATTCCAGTCCTTTCAGACTCTGTGAGAAACTAATGATGGTTCTCTCCTTGTCTTCTAATAATTGAGGCATAACAAACTCTTCTTTTTCTCTTGAGGTTTAGTGCCGAAAGCTATCCATTATGGTGTTAGTTTTTTTTTTTTTTTTTTATTTATTTTTTTTAATTTTTTTTTTCCTCTGTGCTATTAACATTTTCACTAAAATCTCTTAGGGCCCTCTCTGGTTTTCTCTTATCCCTTTTCTTTCAATTTTATCATACCTAATCATGATGGTTGATTTTCCTTCATATCTCGCTCCATACTTATTATTTATATACCCTACAGTATTGACTGATAAAGGAACAACTGTTTTGAAGCCAACTATAAGCAATTTCGGTCACATCCGCTTCTGTTTCAACTTACTGCGCATGCGTAGTAAGTTGAAACAGAAGCAGATGTGACTGAAATCGCTTAAGGTCGGCCTCAAAACTCAAAACCGTTGTTCCTTTACTAGTCAATAACACAATCAAGTCTAGAGTGAAGTTTTATATCACAAGGTGTCTGAACAAATTCACTTGTAATTTTTTTTTATCATACCACAAAAAAAGGATTGAAAGATCTAGATTTGGAAGGATTAATGCAAAACGTTTCTGAATTTCATAATATATTATGGTGATATGTTTGTACTTTAGTATACTAGTATATGTATATGCACCCTGCATAGATTGCATTTTATTTTGTTAATTTTGTTTTCTATATCAAATTGCTTTGTAAAGAAAGAGGATATCTATAATTTAAAGAGTACAGTATGTTATTATATAAGGATAAGGCAACATAGTAGGTATGAAACTATGTGCCGATGAACTTTTTCCATTAAAGGCGTAGAACACCTTGAACAAAAAACTTGTGTAATAGCCTAACAAACCTGAAAATCAATGTTGATTTGGCAAAAGTCATTGATTTCTTTTTTTTTTTTTTCACAAAAATGCCACTGGCGGTCACTGACGTCACAGCTTGCTTGTTGTACGCGCGTGTAAACCAGGTGAGCTGTGACGTCAGTGACCGCCAGTGGCATTTTGTGAATGCAAAATAAATTAGAAATCAATGACTCCAGCCAAATCAACGTTGATTTTCAGGTTTGTTAGGATATTACACAAGTTTTTTTTGTTCCAGGTGTTCTACACCTTTAAAACAATATTTTGTGTAATATTTTTGAAATGATAAATTTTTGTTGGCATGGTATTGGGTCACCCTCTCGTTTGAAGAATTTTTTTAGCATATTGTGAGCGCCATAAGGTTCAATGTATTTTAAATGGCAAATTCTGTGCTCTCGTTTGAAGCTCAGTCCCTGGTAGGTCTATCAAGTTCAAGCAAACTTCTTTGAGGCCGTATGAATCAGGTCACAAAAATTTGGAACCACATAGATGGTGAACATTGAGAGACCCGCCCGAACAAAATAATGACTCGAGCAAGAGGGTAACTCAATGCCATATAACTTTAATATTAGAGGGGGATATGAATCTTTCTATGCCCTAGCTCGACGCTCTCGCTTCTTTATAGGTAAAATACGCGTTAATAAGCGAGAAATGTTTCCCTCTTAATAGCGAGAATTACCTGTAACTTCACGGGTAAATTTTTTTTCGCCTATCTAAAAGCATTGAAATATATTACCCGCTAGTTCGCGAGTAAAGTGTCTTGTGCTTGGCTATTACCTGCGTGTTTGCGCGTTACCGCAAAACAAGCGAGTAAGTTGCGCGGGTTGCATACCTAAAAACTGCAGGATAAAACAAAAATTAATAAAAAAAAAAGCGGGATTTTTTTAAAAAATAACAATATTTTTCTTCTTTTTTCCCCAACAAAATATTTTTAGCTTTTTATTTTTTTAATAATTCACAAAATACAACTGTTCTGCCCTAAATTTAAAAATATATTTTTAAAAAACATTTACAAAATATTAAACAGATTTGATATTCATAAAAATAACATTAAAAAGTCTAATAACATAAGAATAAATGCATTATTGCTATCAGTTTAGTAATCACACAACATAAATATATATTATTACTAAATGGTAAATGCAGTTTTTAAATCCAAAAAGGACATTACAAAAGTTAAATCACAATGTTTAATAAAAAATACAGTAAAATTTAATATAAAATCACAAAAACAGTTAAAAACAATAATTCACATACATATTTTAACCTAATGAAAAGAAAACATACAAGCTTGCTGATATGTTTTTGCGCTTAATTTACTGTTAAATTGTAAATATGTAAGAGCAAGATAAAGCACAAAAGAAGCAAAATTACATGTTTATATAGTCTTGACAGTTTCAATTAATTCTCGGTATCGAGATCCATAAGTTCTATCAATAAATTTGGTACCAAGAAGTGAATTGAGAGCTTACGGAAAAGCCCTCCTGTACTTGTTAATATTTTACGTACATTATAAATAACACTCATTTTTCAATAAAAAATATCTGTATCACTAACTTGCTAAATATGTTTACTAATTAAAATATCTCTCATCTTCAAACTAAAATACTAAGTTTATATGTTTTGTTTGCATGTATCATCAAGCTCTTATACACATGATTAGAGCATGTAAAATTGAATATCATTGCTTGAGTATTTTTAAGTTAATTTAATAATTGGGATTTTGTTGTGAGAGCTAGATTGAAATGGAGCTTGAAAATAATAGGGATCATGGGTGCATGCGTTGAGTGCAAGTGAGAACACCAACACATTGCATAATATGCATGTTTATATATATGCATTCCATGGTGACGAATGGTCGATGTGAATGCTCTGCCGCTAGCCTGCTTAGTGAGTGAGTTTTTTTTTTGCCATATTGTGATAGTAGCTCTAATCTCTCTCTCTCTCTCTCTCTCTCTCTCTCTCTCTCTACTTACCATTTTCTAGTATACCGGTAACTGTTTTTTTTTTTAACTTCATGTAGTTGCAGTATATTTTAATATCTTTTATATATTATTCAACACAGCACAACATGATCTAACTTGTTCCTCCAACTTTTATAATATATCCAGTCAAAGATTTTTATAATATTTACTTCAACTAAAGCAATTGCATTATTTTATTTTAGGTAAAACAGTGATATACTGGTAATACTTTTGTCGAGTCAAAATAGTACCAACAGTTTTGTGATTAATTTACAGGATTATGTAATATATTTTTATGGTAGTTTTATCCATAATTAGTTCAGTCAGTTTTTTTGAACCAGATAAAAACACACAATAAATTTGCTCATTTTTAATTATTTATAAACTCATAGGCCTATATTAAAAAATAAGAAAATAGATAAAACTACCATAAAAATATACAATATAATCCTGTAAATTAATCACAAAACTGTTGGTACTATTTTGACTCGACAAAAGTATTACAAAAGTTTTTCCTAAAATAAATTAATGCAATTGTTTTAGTTGAAGTAAATATTATAAAAATCTTTGACTGGTATATAAAAGTTGGAGGAATAAGTTAGATAATGTTGTGCTGTGTTGAATAATACATGTTGAATAAAAAATGCTGCAACTACATGAAGTTAAAAATTTAAAAAATTACATTTAAATACTAGAAAATGGTAAGTAGAGAGAGAGAGAGAGAGAGAGAGAGAGAGAGAGAGAGAGAGAGAGAGAGAGAGAGAGAGAGAGATTAGATCTATTAGCACAATATGGCAAAAAATAAAACCTCTCCCATTCTCTAAGCAAGCTAGCGTCAGAGCATTCACATCGAGCATTCGTCATCATTAAACGCATAAAAACATGCATATTATGCATCGTGTTGTTATGCATACACTTACACCTTACACTCAACGCATGCACCCATGATACCTATTATTTTCAAGTTCTATTTCAATCTAGCTCTCATACACCAAAATCCCAATTAATAAATTAATTTAAAAATACTCAAGCAGGTTTTAATAATATTCAATTTTACATGCTGTAATCTACAAATACAAAGGACCACTTGCAATGATGAACAAACATATTAAAATAATTTGAAATATTCTCAATAGATGTATTGAAAAATAGTTTTCACTTACACTTGTTGCAACAATTAAAAACATATTTCATTGCAATTAGTCCATTTTCGAGTATAAAATTTACATTTTGTTTTTAACACAACATTTTATAATTCATAATAGGTTAATATTGTTGTTATTTCTCTCATCTTAATATATCAAGGCAAGAAATCACACTGTGGGATTTATTGACTAAAAAATTGTAAAGAAAGAAAAATGTTAAATTTCCACCAGTGATACATTAGAATAATATGGTATCTTCAAAAATTTAAAAAAATTGAAGGGTCATCATGCTGGATTTTAAATTACCCTATGATTTTTTTGAAGTGTTAGTCCTGTATATATAAGAGCCCATGTTAATTTCATTATTTTCTCTCTTATCTGATGGTTACGGGTTCTGAAAATTTTATCATAGGTAGCTGTTACTGTTGACTTTCAAACGGCATAATTAATATTCAATTTTTTTTTTTTTTTTTAATTTTAATTTTAAGATACAAGCCATCTATACAACCCTTAAATTCTAAAAACAGTATACAAATAGCAGCAGCGCTGGCATTACTCACCACATGTGAAATTCTATGGCAAAGTTGAGGTCTCACATGGCACACAGGTGTGACGTTTGAATGAATGCGGTTTATTCATTGCCCTAGCTTGACTATGGAATTTTATATACTAAATGAAAAAATCACTTTACTTTCAAACAGAAGAAACTAGAAGAATGTCCTTTTGTGCATGTATCTTCTCCTCATATACACTTATTATCAGTCGAGGGATGATTGTAATGAAGTACGTAGAACGTAGGTACTGTGCTTCATCTCAGCTATCCTTGCTTTGTACGTTAGAGCTCCAGAGTTCACATCCTGAAAAATTAACACTGTGAGTTAATATTAAGGCACTATATTTTACATTTGACTTACGTGAACATCTATACATATGAAACAAGCATGCTTATTTGTGATCGTTGATGTGATACATAGACCAATGATTTTACGACAAGCATATATATTGTACAGATTTTTTATTGTGCTACGTTATTTGTTGTTTTGTTGTAATACAGTGGCTTTTATTAATTGTTTTACTAAATTTTTTTTAATTAAACAATATATGTACATACATTAGACACACAAATTAAACATTGTTTGTAAATGGGTATGTACCGGTAATGTGTTTACATATACATACGTATACAAATGCATGAGGCTCATTTTTGAGGCATTTACTTTTGGTTTATTGTATGAATATTCTGGCCAAAACATAGAATATAATACATACCATAGTTTAAAAGTAGAAAATGCTCCATGTGTGCCGAGGCTTGAAAACGTTTGTAAGGTCCACTTGAATTCAAAGTTGATGGCCCATGCTGCCACAATGCTGGACTGAAAAAGACAAATAAGACCACAAAGTACACACATTCTTATTCAAAATATATATTTATTATAAATAAATATTTACTTCCCGTGACTTGATACCCGTTGATACCCGAAGAACTCTATTAATTTTCACAAAACATAAAAAAGCTTCACACAATCACATTGTCGGTGGCGTCGGTGCTCCTTTTGTTGACAAAAAGTTCGTTATCAAGGTCAATTGCGCCAATACCGCGAACTGTTTGAACGTTTTTATTTGCAGCACTGCTATATGTGGACTGGTACAGGAGAAGTTCAGCAGCAAAATTTACGCGCATTCTACTTTAATTCTAATAAATAAACTTTTAGCACAATTTAAAACTTTAAATTAATATTATATATATTCATTAAAGTTTTAATAAAAAAAGGATGCAGAAAACAGAAAAAAAAAAAAACAAAAAAAAAACATACAAAATTTTTATTATTTTTTTTTATTTCTTTTCTTTTCTTTATTTATTTTTTTTTGTTGCAAAAGGCAATTAACAGTTAACTCAATATTAATGAAGTTATTAAATTAATTTATAAATTTATAAAAATTAAAATATTAAAAAATTAATGTAAAGAAAAAAAACTACTTTTATTTGATCCATTAATTATGCACATTTCATAGCATAATAATTTACTATGCTATTTTATTTTAATATAAAACAATATTTTTATGCCAATTTTTGTTTATATTAATTTTAAAGATATATCTTTAAAATAAAATATTTTATTTTATTCGTATTCGTATTCGTATTTTTTTTTTTTTTTTTTTTTTTTTGCCGCAATATATATATTTAAATATTAAATTTTTAAAAAATTTTATTAATGTTTAATTTTCCAATTAAAATAAATACATTTTTTAGCTTTTATCTGTAAAAAAAAAAAAAAAGATTGTACATTTTTAAATTATAAATATTTATTCAAATTATAAAAAATATTAATAATAATAAATATCCTACAATATATGCAACCATCGCTACATCATTTATTAAAAAAAATTGTAAGTCCGCTTATCCTGAAAGGTATGCAACCTGGTGCTACACACGTTACCGTCTATCTAGAGAGTAATTCCTACAAAGTTTGCGAGAAATTGACTTTACCCGCTAAGTAGATGGTAAAGAAATCTTGTTAGCAGGTAATATTTAAGTTACCTGCTAACAAGCGCGTATTTTACCTATAAAGAAGCGAGAGCGTCGAGCTAGGGTGGATTCTGTATTTTATGTTTTTGTGTGGATATAAAAGTTGTTAATTGTTATGTATATTATAGTAGGAATTTCTTTCTGGTAATTGTAAAATAAAGCGAGATAAGAAAGAAATAATTAAATAATTGGAATTTAGTATTGTGACTTGTTAAATTAATTTCTATAGTTTGTTCTTTTATAGTCATTATAGAGAAGAGAAAACACATAATAAAAAAAATTAAAGAAATTCTTTATGGCGCAATTGATCACTCTGTTTTAATTAATGCGGTGATACAACATACACCTTTTCAATATTTATTTTGCATGTTTTTTTTACAGGTATAATAAAAAGGTTCAACAATATTTGTTGAACTATATAATGTGTCATCGTATAATATGTTATGTTTATTGTTATTTACATGTATTTTGATCAATATATATGATTTGTCAAATAAAAAGTTATAAGTTTTTAACCAGAAGCAAATTTGTTAATAAATGAAATGCATGTATCTAAATGAAATTAAATATTTATAAATATTATTAGAAAAAGATGGAATGGGCCTGTCCGGGATTTGAACCCGGGACCTCTCGCACCCGAAGCGAGAATCATACCCCTAGACCAACAGGCCAACGTTTAAATGTAGGCTACGCTTGACGTTTTTAAAAGAAAGCACAATTTTATGAAAAAATTATTAAGTTTTATATTACATTTTGAGTTTAATAAAGTTGAAGTCTCATCAAAGTAAAAATTAGGATTAATATAACAAATTTTAAACATCAAATAGCATAAATTAACTTTTTTTAGTCAATAAATTTAAACTTGCGCTTTATCTCCATATTGAATTTTTACTGCAGCTGATGGAGGGAAAAGTGCCGGGATTGGATGGAAACTGCTGGTATTATATTTTTATTTTCTTATTTTTAATCGATATTTAATTTGCTATCGCTATAATTATGTGTTTATAATGTGCATTAAGATGTTAAATTGAGCTGGAAGTTCAATATTTTTTGTTTTTTTCTTTTATTGATGTCCATGCATTCCGAGGAAATACCAAGGTACCAAACTTATGACAATGGACACCTCTCCACAATCTTTTTATACTGTGTATTGCATGATTACCTCAATAGATTTTTACTTCTTATCTTTTTAGTAGCCTTGATAAGCAGTAAATTATCTGTAATCTATCCAAAAAATTATTGGTCAATGGAATCTGTAAGTTTTAGATTACTATAAAGTCCAGATTATGCTAAAATAGCGGATGAAAAAAAAAAAAAAAAAGATAAAAATTCTGATTGATTTTTTTTTCAATATGTACATATTAGCTGTGTGTTAGTTAAAAATATTAAATAATTTGTTACTTTTGTTTTCTGTGTTTCAAAATAGTTAATTATAAAGTTTTAACCATGGATTTCATTTATTTAAGGTTTTGTATTATTTTATTATTTAGTACTTGTAATATTTGTTAATTAAAGTGGCTTAAATAAGGCGTAATTTTGCTTTCCAACTTCATTTTCCTACCAGTAATCGTATTGCATAGTTTGGATTAGTAAGAAATGTGTTAATTTATTGAATTTTATTTGCGATAGTAAAATGGAAAATGCTTCTTATTTACTTTTATGATATTAAAAAACCTATAATTTTGTAACATACTCCATGCTTTACAGTATGTTTTGTATACATTATGTACATACATACATATAATCACACTTACAGTACAGTCAACCGGGGTCAAATTGAAAGGCCGGGGCGAAATTGAAAGGTAGCAAAGTGAACATTTAAAGTTGTATTTTAAAATTTCTTGGCGGTTTTCGTGACAAAAAATTATATTAATAGATGATGTAGGTATTCATCTTTCGTTTTAATTTATTTTTAGACACAATAACATGTGTTTTTGGTGAGAAATAATTTTTTTAGAGAATAAAGAAATTTTGTGCAAAAAATGAAGCTCCAGAAATAAGGACTCCACAGGGTAAGTAAAACTATTTTCAATATTCTTACAGTATGTAACTTGCCACAAATGTTCTTGTGAACACTCACACCAATTTTTTTGTTAATGGGTTCATTAGTTAAAATTTTAGGAGTGTTAAGTTCCTCCGGGGTCAAATTGAAAGGCTCTCCGGGGTCAAATTGAAAGGTTGTATTGTTAACATACAGATTGCCGTTTTCTCGAAAATCTTAAAATATTCATTTTTATTTTACAAAATCTGTTAAATAATTTATTTAAGATACTTGATATTGATATGAGATATTGATTTGCATATATTTCAGGTCCATGTGGTATACAAAATGCCCCGGCAACGTAAGAAAGAACCAGGCAAGCGATCCTATAAAAAAACTACACTGAACTATTTCTCAACCAGGCAAAGGAAAATGTACAGTCTGGTCAATTATCTCTTGCCAATGCATCCAAATTGTACAGAATACCTTTAGGGATATTGCACAATAAGTTAACTGGCAAGCACACCAAGAAGAACGGAGGACAGACTGCTCTCACGGAGACGGAGGAAACTGTCTTACTTGACTGTATCCTCATTGCTTCGGATTGGGGATACCCATTGAATTTACTTGACTTTAGAATGCATACCGAGTTGGTATGGCCAAGTGTTGAAGGTAGCTGACTTGTAACTCTGTACTCCTCACCGAGTATAGGTTCGAGCCACTGCTGGGTCCGTACTTGAAGTGTGAGAGCACAATGCATTGCACGATGCATGTTTACATGCATTCCATGACAACGCACAGCATTCGGGAGGTGCATGATTGATGTGATTGCACCGACCAGTTTACCTAGATGTTTCCACGGTTTCTCTAGGCTGTCATATGGCGAATGCGGGGCTTTGTACTTAGGCCGTGGCTGGCCCGTGTGTGCTTTTCCATTAATTTGGAAAGTCCTTACTTGTCGATAAGACAATGTCTTGACTGGGACTGGGATTGGTGTGGCACGATAACACAATATGGCAAGCAAGCAAAAAAAAAAAAAAAAAAAAAAAAAAAAAAAAAAAAGGAAAAGAAAAGAAAAGAAAAGAAAAAAAAAAAAAAAGAAAAAAAGAAAGAAAAAAGAACAAAAAAATGAACACAGGCGACAAGATCAAAGCCAATATCCTCAGTGCATTGCATTTAGAGGTACAGGAGATTGTACCATACAACTTAAGTGAGCTACTGGAGCATCTCCCTGGTCAACAAAGATGATCCTAACAATTTCAATCAGAGACCAATCAAGCTCTCATCAGTTTCTGCAAGGAGCAAAGAGGTTTTGGCAAGCCACCACCCCAGAAGAAGCGCAGGAGTCGCCTGAACATTGTGCCTGGCAAGAGTGTGGCTGCCACACAGGATCCTGAGAGTGAGAGCAGCAATGGGGTCACAGGTATGATATAACTTGCTCTTTTATGTATGTACTGGAATTAATGTTTCAACTTGTATAGGTGTCAGCAGCTCCGACAGCAGTAACTCTGAGGGAGGTGATGATGATGACAACGATGATGATGAGGGAGCAGGAGAAGAGGAGGAAGAAGCTGCTGACATCCCACCAATTAGACTGATCCCCCCTGGTAGCTACCTCTTGGCCCGCTTCCAAGGTGGAAGTGGCCGACACCCAGTTTGGTTCCATTACGTGTGTGTGGTAGAAACTGGAACCTCTGATGGTCTCCAAGTCATGGGATTTCAATCCCTTAATGGAAGCAAGACTGTTTTTGAACCTAAAGCAAGGGATATATCAGTCATAAGTCATAACCCATAGTGACATTGTGGCTGTTTTACCTCACCCTACCCTTGTGAAAACAAAAAGTAGATTGCACTACCAATTCTAGAAGACAATATTAAGGAATTGTAAATATATGAATGCCTCCTGTTATTATTTTTTAAATATTATATTACAATTTAAAGGCATAGGCCACATGAAAACATGCATTTACATCACAAAAAACTTGATGGGGCTCGCATAAATAAGGTAGTTGGTCTCAAAACCCCCAACTGTAGCACCGTAGCAGTAATCAGAAAATTTTGATTTATGCAACCCGCACAACATTTTGATACCAGTTTTTGCCTGTTTATGATGTCATATTCAGGAATGTTGCATAATTTAAATTTTTTTGAAGCTTTTTTTGTGAGGCCACATTTACATTCTGGTAAAAATTATCATCAGCTTTGTAGATCCCATTTTGTGTTTAGCATGTTGTTTCATGTTTGCTATGCCTTTAAGGTACAGTATTGTAAGTATGTGTCATTATTAAATCTGAAATTATTTTATATGTTTGACATGAGACATACATTTTGTTCATTTTGTAATGAATTTTATTGATTTAAATGTTATCATCATGTAAATTTGGAAATTTAATAAATATAGATTTGAATAATAATGAAAAACTTTTTCTGGGGGGATTGGGGTAGGAAGGGGGGTGGGATAGGTGGTATGGGTGGGGGGAGGGAGGGAAGACACATTACTTAAATACAGTTTTAGCTTATAATATAAAAGTTTTAAAGTTGAAATGTACAATTAGGTGGCTACAACTATTTGTACCGTGAAACCTTTCAATTTGACCCCGTTGCCGGGGCGAAATTGAAAGGTCTGTTTTTATTTTTTTTTAATTAGGGAGTTTGGCCTAAATTTCAAATTTCAGCTTTTTTATGTAGTACTAACAGACCTTTGTCCTAATATATTTTTTTTGTTTCTGTCAAAAAATTATTTTTAAAGTTATAACACAAAATGTGTCTAAAACCTTTCAATTTGACCCCGGTTGACTGTATTACATATTTTCATTTGTATGCCTTATTTTTTGTACATAATATGATTTACGGAGTCCAAAGATACCTATCTAAAATTCATGTGTACTGTACACTGGCCCCGAATAATTCTGACTACATGTTCATCTCCAAATGGTATATATTGATGCCACCGCGTCAAAAGCGAGCATCTACACTTTCCAGATTTCCGACAAAACGACTATCTACACTTTCCGCCGCCAAGCATCTGCAATGTTAAGCTTATGGCCGATAGTCAAGTTACAGCGCTGCTACAGTCGTTTGGTCGGAAATCTGGAATGTGTAGATGCTCGCTTTTGACGCGGAGGCATCGATATGCATAATATACATATGGGGAACAAAACTAAACGCAAGTGTTCAGATTTTTTTTGGTGCCATTGTGCATTCTGTATGTTGCATAAACAAGTTTTATTGAAATTTTGAACTAATTTATCCATTCCGTTTCATGCACTCTTTAATAATTAGCAGGCAATTTGAAAATAGTAAATAGATAAAGATGCACATAAGAAGTAACAGTAGAGTTAGTGGTATTCATTTGGGAAAATCATAAATAAACATGTGAGTGGGTATTAGGTGGCTTCACTACCACTAAAAACTTTAGAAAAGAGGAAGCATTTCTGTCGTCGGCAATCCAAATGCGTTTAGTGACCCATTGAAGAGTGTCTGTTTCTCTTTGTTCATCTATAGTACATGTAGCATGCACCAGGCAGGCAGTTCTGACAAACTTCCTGTGTGATGTAAAATGACTTCACATCACAAAGCAGTGCACTGTCTTCAGGGTCGGACTGGCAATCAAGGGGCCTCGTCCGCAAAAGGGGTGTAGCACCCTCTTTAGGGGCCACAAAGGGGGCGTAACACCCTAGTTACGCCCCTTTTTGGGCCTTTGGGGCCTCCAAACAGGGGGGGCCACGTCCGCAATTGCGGACTTGCTCTTATGGCCAGTCCGAGCCTGACTGTCTTTACTTTGTATGTTTCTGTATACTGTCTTGTCTGCTTGCAATAAAGTAATATTGGACCCTGGAATACAAGTAGGAGGAGGAGGAGAAGGAGGAGAGAGAGAGAAGAGAGAGAGAGAGAGAGAGAGAGAGAGAGAGAGAGAGAGAGAGAGAGATAATCTGCAAAAAAAGCTAATATATAGGGCAATGTAATACAATTGTTTTGGTTAATTATGCCACTCTCTCTCTCTCTCTCTCTCTCTCTCTCTCTCTCTCTCTCTCTCTCTCTCTCTCTCTCTCTCTCTCTCTCTCTCTCTCTCTTATATTTGCAACGCCCAACATTGTTTTATCAAATTGCGACAAGACTGCATGTAGTGCACTTCATGATGTATGGTCATAAGATCAGCCTGGAAGATTTCTCATGCCACCCAGCTGCATGCAATGTTCAAGTGAACAAAAAGAAACAGATGCACTCATACATTGGTCTCTTAAATAAAGTGGTTTGCTACTGTCAAAAATGTCTACACCTTTCTTAAATTTGTGGTAAAAGAAAAGCCACACTCCACATATGTTTATATAGGTGTCCTTTGTAAATGCTGCAAATCCAATTTTATGTCACAGTATGTGTACAATACATGTATCCTATATTATAGGTACACCTCTGGACAAAAGTTTCTGAATGGGGCTGCGACGGCCGTTGCGTTTCCTCATGAAAATAGCACAGTGTTGTTACTAGTTACCTATACAAATTGTTTAGAAACTTTTGTCCAGAAGTGTACTTAACTAATCCTGCAAGATTTGCTCTACCCTTACAGTACCCCTATATTTAGTGATTTACAAATGAGATATTATTATAATAGAGTTAAACAATTGAAGCTGTAATAGTTTTCACTGGGATTCTATTTTTGCATGTCTCCTGTCTGATAGCTTGGGTAGTACTGTAACTAACGTAAGGGCTAAACAACTTTGTACCACCTTTTGTTATCTATTTTTTTAGATTTTGTCACCAAAAAAAAAAAAAAAAAAAAAAAAAAAAAAAAAAAAAAAAGAAAAGAAAGTAAACATTACTAGACTAAGTACTAGTGTATTATCACTTACAACACTAAATTTATTTTAAGTGAGTAAAACAATTTATAAAAACAACTACGTATCAAAATTAAGTAAAACAGTGGTCCAAAGTTGGCTTACGTTACACTATTGTAGCTGTTTTTTTGCATGTTCTCAGCATGATTTGCATTTTTGATCAAAGTTTCTCTTTATGTGTTGATAAAAATTATTAAACACACAGTAATATTCATGGTATTATCAAGAAAATTGCTACTGTAACTTTGCGTATATGCTATTTCACGACAGATCATAAAGCAATGCCAACGTCAGCATAAAATTTAGAAATACAAATTATTATACGCCATATGCAAACATTTTATGTTGCTATAGATTTATGGCCTAATTAGGACAAGGCGTAATTCATTTTTCGTTTGAGATACTGTAAATAATTTATTGTTATTCAAATATACAAAATTTCTAAAAGTTGCTTTCTACTTATACCAGTATTTTTTGGCTTCCTGATTTCTTGATAATGCCATCAATACTACACTTTTGTTACTGTACATTATATCTAATTAATTTTTGTTTTGTTATATTTTTTTCTTCTCTCACTTATACAGACACCCTGACAATGACTGTATTGCCCAATGTGGATGGCGGAGGTACTCCGCAGCCCAGCAAACGCAAGAGGTTATCACTGAAATCTCACAGTAAACTTTCCCTCAAATATCATAATAAAACCAGTGAACCTACTGCTTCTACCTCTACGTCAACAACAACAGAAAACATGGATTCTATGACTGGAATTACTGCTTTTTTCCCAGCTTCACATAGGATTGGACCTTATGCTAAGTAAGTCAAGGAGAGAGAAAAAGAAAGAAAAAACAAAACAAACAAAAAAACAGCAACTTGGGAACACAAAAATATAGATTAGGTAAAATTGGGGATTGGGAGATATTAATGAGCTTACACTGATAGGGATGCTGGGGCAGAGAAAAATGTCTAACCCAGGCCAAAAGGGAATTAGTATATTCTAGTTTATGCAGAATATACAGTGCATACCGCATACTGTACTTTTGCCTTTTCTGTTGCAATTATATTATTATTATTATTTGCTGCTACTTGTCAACTTAATGATGTTTTCTTTTCAATTAATATACATATTTAAACCTACAGCCACATTATCATGCCTCACAATGATTGGCTTCCACAATTTATGCAATTCATACATATTTCAGTGTAGGTCGTACAAAAGCAGTAAAGATAAGGATGGACATCCTCATCCCTTGATCCTTGGCTTATGGAGCCCTCAGAGGAGCTTCCAGGAAAAAATATTTTAAAAAAGGCATTTGATGCATAATACAGTAAAAACTCGATTTTATGAAATCCAAACTTATGAAGTTTTCGTTTTTATGAAGTCATGTTTTAGGTCCAAGCCATTGAGTTACATAGGCGTTTCAATGTTAATAAACTCGATTTTATGAAATTCGATTTTATGAACTAGGTCATTTTTTGGGTCCCTTGTGACTTTGTAAAATCTAGTTTTTACTGTATGTGTTAAATTATTTTGAATTTGTTAAAATTTGTAGATGGAGAGGGGGGGGGGGGGGGGGGGGAGAAGCTTAGGATTGACTTTAAAACGTGATGACTGATGAGACTGTACCATAAGATTTTAAATTTCAAAGGTGTCAGTTTTCTTCAGTTTTCATTGAAAAATAAGACATGTTATCTATGATTTAAGCACCTAAAATTTCCTTGGTATGAGTAGATAAAAAATGAATGCAAAATAAAGTATTAAAATATTAAGATACTTTGGTTATTTTAAAAGCAGTGCTACTAACAAGTGTGCAACTTAATTAATTGTTTATCTTGTTTTCATTATTAGTAACAAAGCTGATTAGTGAAGTGATTCTTATTTTTTAGGTATATTTATTGATAAGAATTAAAATAAACATAGATATGTGAATCATATCTGAAGGTCATATTAAGCAATTGTAAATCATACCTATTGTTAATTTGAATTATTTTTTATGATAGGTATTATAGATTTGTAAAAAAAAGGGCAGGAGAAACCAGCAAAGGCATTACCATAGTGAAGGTAGCCCCAAAGGTAGCACAGAGATTAAAAAAAAAAAAAAAAAAAAAAAAAAGGATAGCTTTTGGCACAAAACTCTAGAGCAATGGAGTGTGTTATGCCTTCATCAATCCTTACAGACTCGGAGGGAAACTATGAATGATGGCTATGCTGGTGTTGCACCATGGTTTATGTACTGTAGGTATATTAAGGTTTAGGGAAGGATAGTGAGCATTGAGCAAGCCTAAAGCCCAGGACAGCGGTCGTTTCTTACCACACTTTAGGCTCCGCCACTGGGATAGCGTCCATAAAGTTAGCACAGGTTAAACTCCTATCACTGCGACAAGAAGAGGGATAAGAAGGACTGCTGTTGTGAGCTTAAAGTAAGGAATAGAGGAATTAGGAGTATAGATAGAATAGCTATGGGGGATAGGAGTGGGGGTGGTTTGATTGTGTTAAAGGCGTAGAACATCTTGAACAAAAAAGTTGTGTAATATCCTAACAAACCTGAAAATCAACGTTGATTTGGCCGGAGTCATTGATTTCTAATTTATTTTCCATTCACAAAATGCCTCTGGCGGTCACTGACGTCACAGCTCGCTTGTTTTACGCGCGCGTAAACCTCTATCTTCTATCTATGTGTTTCTATCAAATCTAGAGTATTAATTTGATCTCTTTTAAATTTTTAAACCTCAGTGCTGTAGTTTTTTTTTTTTTTTTTTTTTTTTTTTTCCCCAAATAACCTGCAAACTAACAGTGAATGGTTGCTAAAGAGACAGAAAATTACTGTTCATGCTAATATGATAACATCCATGAAGCTTTGTTATTGTTAGTTATTCTTGAGTCTTGGTGATTGTTTAGATATGAACCTGCAGACACAGGTCGAGGTTCTGGCACAGATGACAGTCCTGCTTCAGAAAACACAAGCAGCTCGGACAAGTCCTGCCCACCAGTGATTGCTACTTTAGCCAATCTGGGCAACACATGCTTCCTCAATAGTGTACTGTACACTCTGAGGTGAGTGAAATTTTTTTTTATTGCTATTATTAGGCCTATTGTATGTACCTGTATATTTTGGTACACTCAGCCTTCTCTAAATCTACCTATCATAGCGATGCTGCTTTCTTTAGAAAATGGTCAACATGCCATCTTAAGTGACAGCAGCATTGCCAGATTTAACCTTCACTAATGGAGCTGCAGGTGTTCCGCAAGTTAAATCTGGCAACAATTGACATGTTGACCATTTTCTAAAGAAAGCGGCATCACTTTGATGGGTAGATTTAGAGACGATTGAGTGTACTTACCTCCTGTAAATCATTTTCTCTTTCACAAAGCATCCGTGTTTACGTATTACATTTTTTTTATATGTATATAAAAGTAATACCAGTATTATAATTACCCTCAGAAAGTATGCAGTATGTTTTTACTAATCCAAGCAAAGAAAAACATCTGTCTATATCATTAAAATGTTCTTAACCTATGTTCTCACTGTTTATTTATCAGGTTTACGCCACAATTTCTACACCAACTGCACCACATGGTTATGGAATTAGGCAACATTCGACCCCCAAGTTCAGAGGATCTGTCAAGGTCACAGTTGACCCAGATGGCAGTTGAAACTCTACATGACCTTTACCAGGCTTTGAGAGGACATGAGGAAAATAGAGATTTGTCAGTTGTTCCTCTGGAGCCTTCAGTCTTTCACATGGCTCTCAGGTAATTTGAAATCTTCTGGCTTCCTCTTTTTCTCTTCCCTTGCATTTCAGTTTTTCAATTTGCAGTTACAATTTAACCCATTAATATTTTTGTTGGCAAAGTTTTCAAGTTTTCAAGTTTTTTTTTTTTTTTTTTTTTTTTTTACTGCAGAAACTAGATGTTTAAGCAGATTGAACCTAAAAACCTAAAAAAAACACACAATAAAATAACTGTGTAATTTGTTTATTTACAGAGAAGTGAACCCCATGTTTGAGACCCACCAACAACACGACGCACATGAATTACTAGTCTGTCTACTTGACAATGTAAGAGAAACATGTCTTTCTCTAGCAGAGGCTCGTAATCAAAGTCTACAGGATCAGTCTGAGCAAACTAAGAGTCCAGCTACACGTAGTGGAGCCTCAGGATTCAAGTCACCTTGGAGTAGGAATGGCAAGAAACGTAAAGCCAAGGCTAAGGAAGAACAGCAGGTAAGCCATCCTAAGTGTGGCTTAGAGACCCTTAACAGAGCAATCACAACTGCACAATCATGCCATACCGTAACACAATAAGTAGTAAACAAAAACATACAAATTGGCTGTGCAGTACCCAGAGAACCCAAACTATATGTATCTGAGGTATCTTTTAGTGGTTGTCACTTCTCTGTGGGTGTGTTATACCCATTTTTTGGTTAAAGGCATAGACAACATGAAAACATTAGCATTTATATCACAAAACACATGATGGGACCTACATAAATAACATTCATTGGTCTCAAAACCCAAATGTAACGCCGTAGCAGTGATCAGAAAATTTTGATTTATGCAACCTGCACATTTTCATACTCATTTTTGCCTGTTTCTGACGTCATAAACAGAATTATTCACACAAATTGCATACTTAACAGTTTTTTCATGCCCTCTTGTGGGGCCACACTTACATTCTGGTAAAAATTATCATCAGTTTTGTACATCCCATTTTGTGTTTAATGATTAAAAAGAACTTGTTGTTTAATGTTTTCTATGCCTTTAAGTAGTTAAGTAGTTCTGAAGATTTAGTTCTCATACCAAATGCAATGAAAAGGAGTCTGTGTAGGAATTTTAACCTGAATTCAAACAGAAATAAACTGTATATTAATATTTCAGGATTAATAATTGGGAGTTAGAATTTTACAAGAGATAACCATTACACTTTAATTGACCAAAATGCACTACACATACACATAGATCAAATTGATGCCAGCAGCCAGCTCCCAGAATAATGTCGCATATCGTCGGTGGTCCTTTATAATCACCGATGTCCATTTGATCTTTAGACATATTTTTTACTCCAAACGACCTGGGAAAAATCCAAAATTTGGGATCAATCAGACGATTTTTTTTTTCAAGGTTATTTGGACAATATAGCGGAACCATAACAATAAATTGAGTTCAACCAAGAAGAAGAAAAAAAATGTAATAAAAAAAGTCCTTGTGTGAATTTATTCTCTTCCACAATGCAAAAATTCAGATTTCTCTTTCTTTGATGTACTGTAAGACTATCAGCTGGTTGAATTAATGGAGATTATAAGACAAATACATTGTTGCGGTTAGCTATGATACATTTGAAAGAAAAGGATAGGAGAAAACCAGCACGGGGTCTTACCATAGTGAAGAGATAGTATCATAGTTTGGGGAAAATCTTGCTAGAACAGAGATATAAAAACAACTAAAATGATCATTCATAGTTTCTCTCTGATGTTTTTAAGGGCTGACACTCTGTTTTTCTCTTGGAGTTTAGTGACAAAAGCTATCTATGCATTATGCATTTTTTTTTTTTTTTTTTTATCCCAGAGCACAAAATAAAACAAAACAATTACTAACAATCCTGTAATATAACATTGTGAATTTTGTTTCATCAGGCTGCTGCTCTCGAGGCTGCTCCCAGTGCTCCTCCTATTGATCCAAACTTCATTGCACGAGATTTTGAAGGTGTTATGGTTCTCAAGACAATGTGCTTAGAGTGTGAGTCATCAACAGAAAGAAAGGAAACTTTCAGTGACATTTGCTTGCCAATCCCGCCTGCTAATGTAGAAAGTGGTAAGTTAACCTTCTTTTATACACTGACAAACCACCCCTCTTCTGTCAATGCTAACAATTTTTAATAGTATACTCAATTTGTTTTGATGTGAGTTGGTTTTCAGAAAACTTTAGTACAGTATGCATATGGCACTTTACTACAGATAACACATATAACATATGTCCTCACTGTGTATAAAAGTAGAAAATCCTAACTCTTTGTGGTACAATTTTCTATATCGAGGGCTACGCGGCATTTCGGTACTAGTGCAATCTCCGCGGGTGCATTTTTGGCACATGTGCATTCTCCGCGCTCACCTTTTTTTGAAACATCTCTATATGCTTAGCCTGTACAGATGTGCCATTAGTAGGCATGGCATAGATTGCACATTTGCCAAAATTGCACCCGCGGAGATTGCCCAAGTACCGAAATGCTGCGTAGCCCTCGATATGTCCTCCAGTATGGTAATTATAGAGTAAAGAGTTAGTGTGTTTTATTTTTAACATTCAAGTTAACACACACACACATATATAATAATGCTATGCAGCCCTTTCAGGGTAAGCCAACTTAACTTCCTCTTAACCTAGTGATTGATCTCCAACGCTTTATATTCTAGCATACTTTCCGTGCTTCACCAAGATTCATTATTTCATAATATAATTCATAATTCATAATTGTTTTTGCTGCAGGAGAAGAGACAGAGATGAACCCTAATGAGGTGTTCAAGAACGCACTTCTCAGCAGTGACTTTGTGCGAGGTACAAGCAAGTACTATTGTGAGGAGTGCATGCACATGAACGAAGCACGACGCTGTACGAGATATGAGACTCTGCCTCGTATACTCACTCTACAGCTCAAGAGGTTCACGTCTACCTTTGGGTAAGTGTTCAGTCTTTGTACTTTATTTCTTAATTTATTCTGTTATGTTAATGCAATGTGCCATTAATATATATTTTTTTATTAATTTTATAACATTGCGTATATAGATTATATGCAGTGAAATTTTTACTAATAATATACTCAAATTAATTTTTGAACTTGCTAGGAAATTCATATTATTATTATGAAATCAAGTGGTTTACAGTATTTATTTCCCCAGGCAGTTATTAAATGCAGTATAAAGATTTACTAACATGAATATCCAATTTGCGACACAACACAAGAGCTTGTTTAGACACTAGCAAAAGCTGTGACATTTCAAGCTAATGCATGCATTCTTGCTAATCTATGTAGGGGGAGGGGGGGGGGGGGGTCAAAGAGCAGGTTTGAAAACCATTAGTAAGACTTGGAAAAACTTTTAATATAATAGGAAAAAGTTTGCACATTATAATTGAACATTAAAGTTTACGAATATTTTACTCTGGCGCATCGTTTATTCTTTAGTTTACCAATGATTTATTTATTTTTTTTTTTTAATTTTTAAATTTTTTTTTACTTTTTTTTATACTATTATTTTTTTCCCTACAGAATAACTAAAAAATAAAAAATAAACTTTTTTTTTTACAGGTCGATGTTTTCCGTATCAAAAGTCAATGATTACATGCCAACACCTTTAGAACTATCGTGTTTTTGCGAGTCATGTTGTGGAGAAAAAACAAATGAAGATGAAATACAAACAAATCCTGCTCATACCTACAAATTATTTGCCGTAATTATGCATTTGGGTATAACAATGGCATCGGGTCATTATGTTAGTTACGTACGTGCAAATGATAATATTGTAGATTACTGCAATTGTGACAGAAACAATACTTACTCATCAAGTAATGGTAGTAGCAGCAGTGGTGGTATACTTAAATTTTTGAAGTCAAAAACTGATAAAGTTTCTTCGTTAGGTGCTAATGTATGTCGTAGTTCAGATTGTTGTGGAATTAGATTATCTATTGAGCAAGGTAATGATTTTGCTGTTCCTGAAACTTGTTGGTTAGAATGTGATGATGAAAATGTTAGTGTTTTAACTACTAGTGAATTTGAAGATGTTTTATCGAGAAATCACTCAAAAAAATCGTCTCTTACACCTTATTTATTATTCTATGTACGCTCACCTTAAAATTAAATATTATGTTGTTGTGTAGTAAAAATTAAACAAGTTTTACATTGGTTGTAACTTTGAGTTGCATGAGAGTAAAAATATCAATGGAAATTTGCATTATGTTAAATATGCAGTTTGTAACTTGTTTAACTTTTTCATCACAAACATATTGTACAAAAAAAGCTCTGTACATAATTTCAAAAAGGGGGCAAAGTAAAGTTAGTAATTTTTTTTCTTGTATAAAAAGTAAGGTATATAAGAGTGCCTATACTCAAGTTCATTAGCGTCTGCCTCACTGTCTCCTCATACATATTCTTGGGTATGAAATAATGTCATGGTGTACACTCATGACCACCGTAAACATAATATCAGAAGTGATACTGCTTTGTATAGAAAAAGTCTGAAAAGCAAGTTTAGTTAAGTGCTTTGTTGGCAGCTCGCAAAATACCTACAAAACTATAGTACCAAAAATGTGCAGGTGTTCCGCAAACTGTCCTCAAAGCACTTAATCCAACTCGATTTTTAGCCTCTTTCTATACAAAGCGGCATCACCTTTGATGATAAGTTTACAGTGGCCGTGATTGTACACTCACCAGTCATCACTAAATAATGTACCCATCAAAGCGATGTCGCTTTCTTTAGAAAATGGTTAACATGCCATCTTAAGTGACAGCATCGTTGCCAGATTAAACCTCGTAGAACACCTGCAGCTCCAGGGTAGGCTCACTAGGCTGTTCTGACGTCACATGAATCGTTTTGACCATATAGTTCACATAGCTGTTAACTATACGCGTGACGTCACAGCAGCTAGTGAACCCCCCCTGCTGCAGCTCCATCAGTGAGGGTTAAATCAGGCAACACTGCTGTCACTGAAGATGACATGTTGACCATTTTCTAAAGAAAGCGGCATTGCTTTGATGGGTAGATTTAGAGAAGGCTGAGTGTACCTGCTGCGAAGTATGTTCTAGTGACCCAACCAAGGTGTCATAGCCTAGCTATGTAGAATTAAAATAACACTAGGATGTTTTAGGACATTTGTGTATGGCAGAAACAAATGAACTGAAGTATATAGGCCCCTTGTTTTAGAATTAATTATCAGAATTGTATTCTATGCTAAAGTATATTGAAAACTAAAACACCAGGTGCATCAAATATTCTCTTCGTATTTAAAGTATTTAGCACGCTTTTTTTTATATATATTTTTATTATTATTAGCCTATTTTTTTTTTCTTTTTCCATCTGAGTATTCATTTATGGAAAATGTTTTTGTAAGTAGAACTTTTGGATGTAGTTCTTGTTCCTCCCCATAAAAAAAAAAAAAAAAAAAAATTAAAATTGTGCATGACTAAAATTTAAAACTGACGTATGGGTAAATTGAAATAAGTTTAAATATCAAGAATATAGTCGCCCAGAAAAAAAATATATATTATACATTATATATACGTAAATGAATCAAATCCTAGAATACAGTATTTACTTTGTACTTTTTCTTCTATAATAGATAATTTAAATATGTCAAAGAATTTTTGATGCACATATATAATACCAGTAAAAAAATAATACAGTAATAAAAAAGGTCTATATTCCACATAAAAAAAATCACTAAAAAATGTGTTTTAAATAAAAAGTAAAAAAAAAAAAACTATTATTAATTGCAAAAATTTAATTAAGAGAAGGATATAAAAAAATTATTACTCACAAGTCAGTCCATTCCAATTAGTATTAAAATATAAATGTATGGATTTATTAATCTAGCCTTTAATTTGGTGCACAAAAATATGTATAATGGTAAGGAATTATGTTATTTGTATAAAAGTATGACTTTGAATGGGAACGTAAATTTTATGATGTCTTTTGATACCCATAAAATAATGTAAATAAAAGACATGCAAATAGGACGGTGGGTAAAAAAAAAAAAAAGAAAAAAAAAAAAAGAAGAAGTTTCCAAAATTTCTTACAAATCTATAGTCAATCTTTGGTCCTATCTTTATTTTACATACTTTCTAATGAGGAATTAAGAATTTATAACATGTATTAAATTTTTTGTCTAAACTTGAAACTTTTTCTGTGGTGTCTTTCTGGATTCCTAAGCAACCCCCCCCCCCCCATCCCCCTCCACAAAAAATTAAGTGTTTTGGATTAAATTAATATTTTTATCTACATAGCTTCTGGAAAACAAAAAAAATTAAGGTCAAGAAAGTGACAGTAAAAATGTAAACTTAAGGAAAAATGTGTATTTCTTTCATTTCCTCATAAGATAGCATGCAAAATTGAGACTAAAAATTTCTGCTACATCTTCTGCAGCAATACTTGTTCCTTTTTTCTTTTTCTTTTTCTTTTTTTTTCTTTTTTTTTTTTTTTTTTTTTTTTTTTTTTTTTCTGTCAACTAAACACACTTTTGCAATTCTTCTATTGACTAATATAAAAAATGACCGAAAAAACATCAATTGCCTAACATAAAAAACTACAGCTACTTATATAAATGAGGTCTGTAAAGAACAAATATCTTAATAACATGGTGAACACAAGTTTTTACAACCAATCACAGTGCTTTTCAAATTGAGCTGCTTAAAAAATAAGTTGGGCCGCATCCTAAACTCTCCCTTTTTACTTTACCCTCTGCTTCCCTACTAAATATGGGTGCCATAGGGTGCATCAAAAGCACACTACTTGGCCTAGGGATGACACTCACACCACTAGCAGCTGTAGGGTGAGTTTGGATTACAGCCGTTTCTATCACCATGTGATTAGTAAAGGTTTAGCCGGCATTAACTTTACAGAACCTACTTCTCTTCTAAATTTGTTAAACATCTGTCCTTGTGGCTAACATACTTCTCTGGCATGAAGATCAGATTTTGATAACAAGCCTATGCTGGCTGAACTAGTAGGTGTGTGGTGTTAAGAGTTGAGTCTGAGCATGTATGTTACCAGAGTTGTACAGAGACAGATTGTTAGATCACTGCTCATTAGAACTGCGGTCGTAAAGATAAAAGTTGGTTTAAGCCATACAGGTCTAGTTTTACGAGCCTGTGAAAGTGTAGAGTTTCAGGCCTGTGGTCTACAGCTTGTAGCCTAATTACTGTAAGGGATTAACCCTGGCCCAATCAAAAAAAAAAAAAAGGGGGGGGGGGGGGATCAGGATGTCAAACATCAAAAATCTAGAAATTTACATTCAAGTCATAGTTGTTTGTTGCATAGAATATTGTAACCTGTTAATTACAAGGTATGCGTTTTTTTTTGTTTTTTTTTTTTTTTGTTTTTGTTTTTTTTTTTGTTTTGTTTTTTTTTTTTTTGCTGATATAAAGAGTTTAGATTTTTTTTTTTTGCAACAGCATTGTCATTACTGTTGTGAATATCTTTATCAGGCTAATATATTTTTATTATTATTGTATTAAGAAAGCTAAATTGTTTTTAGCAATATTAAACAAAATAAACAATAACACGTTTCGGCATGAAAGAAAAGGATAGGAGAGGTAAGGACCTTACCACAGTGAAAGAAAGTCCCATAGTCCTGTAAAAATCTTGCTAGAACAGAGATAATAGCTGTCCAATATGTGTTGGGTTTTTTAACTTCTGTGCTTGCAAAATTTTCACCTAACTATGGGTCTCTCTTCACTATGGTAATGCCCTTGCTGGTATTCTCCTATACTTTTCTTTCAAATTTATCATAAATAATTTACATATTATAATGATCCATTTTATGCAATATTAGTACGTATTTATTTTTATTTATTACGTGTAAAAAATTGTAATAAATAAAATAATAAATAAACAATTTTAATTGCAATGTTTTTATAAAATCAAGAACCTGGTGGGAAATATTTAGTATTATCTTCAATAAAAATAAGTTCATTGTATATTTTAAAATTAAAATAAAATAAATGTATGCAGGGTTGTTAATAAGAAACTGATGAGGTTAATTAGAATTAACAGGGGAAAAATGGAGAAAAGCTGTGATTTTATGATAAAAGCTGACACGATGGAAATAAAAAATATATAAATATTCTAAAATGCCCTTCTACTATAACAAAACAATATATTATATTGACCCTACCTCTTATAGTTATAAAATACAATAATAATTACAATTTATAAACAAACAAATATACAATTATTTATTAGATATTTAGTGACAAATAACATCTTTTTGAAGATGTTGATTTCTGGACAAATAAAATAAAAATGTAATTAAAAAAAAAATCTTAAATGTCTATTTGTATGTAAGAAAAATGCCTGAATTCTACAAAAAAATTATAGTGGTCTAAAGTAATTGTACGTCAAAAATAAATAGAAATAAATATATTTACTAAAATAGATGATTTTTCCAAAGTATGTACATTAGGTTAAGCTTTTGTCAAACTAATGCTATTGTTTTTTGTCCCAGTGTCTTAAAATGGGTATTTCTTTGAAAACAAATAAATTATTATGTAGGCCTATATTGTTTTTGTTTTTGTTTTTGTTTGTTTGTTTTTTTGTTGATTTTAGCACATAAAAATATTCCTTAATTTGTTAAAGAGAATAATAATATATTAGCACCAATATTTTTTATTTCCAGAGAAATTTTATTCAATATCATATAAGAAAAACTAGTCATATACACACAACTTTCATGAATGGAGCTTTTGCAAATGCAGAAGATTTAATTAATTAGTGTAATATAATATGGGACTATTTTTTTTTTTTTTTTTTTATAAAATCAAATATTATTTATTTTAATTTTAAAAAATAAATAAATATGAGTGCTAATATTGCCATATTGTTAAGTGAGTATTGTGTTTTAATTCT
This sequence comes from Ecdyonurus torrentis, assembly GCA_949318235.1. Classification (NCBI taxonomy): domain Eukaryota; kingdom Metazoa; phylum Arthropoda; class Insecta; order Ephemeroptera; family Heptageniidae; genus Ecdyonurus; species Ecdyonurus torrentis. Next base: position 5,694,473 of record OX439134.1, on the reverse strand, counting down.
TAATTCTAATATTTCTATTATTTTTGTATAATTAATTTTTTGTTAACAGTTTACTTATTTTTGGAAATATATCTTTTACATGACCATTTTCTTTGGTATATTTAGCTTTATTTTTGCAATTTTTGCAGTTTTCACAACAAAAAATTTATAGTTATAGACAGTAAATTATATAGGTTGTAAAACGTAATTACAGATGTAAAGAGAAAAAATAAGGTATTTTTTGTGTAGAATAGTTAATTTGAAGTATATATTATATGTAAAATAAATAACATATTATGTAAATTAAAAACAAAATGTATATTATGTCAAATATGTTTTGTGATGTAGATATGGATGGTAACATACTTATGGGAAATTTAATGTATATCTCAATAAAAAAATATATAGCTCAAATAATATAATCTATATTAATGTCTTTTTTTTTTTTCTTTTTTTTTTTTTGTTCCTTCTGCTCGAGTCGATATAGTCTGAACAACGAACTAAAATATCTGTCATTTTGAGTGACAGTACTGTGAAAAACTAGAGGAGGCTAGACAAAATATTATGTATAATTAGATGTATACTATATAGGGTGTATGCGGATTACGTCATATTTATTGCGCTTGGAGGCCATACTGGAGTAGTGCATAACATTGCTCAGCATAGGACAAACTTCATTTAAGCCAATTTTCTTTGGAAGAGAGATTGAAGCAGAAGGCGATTATTATTATTTTACTATTTCTAGTTCTTTTGCTGCTGTAAAATCCAAAGCGGAAAGTGAGAGAGAGAGAGATTTGTCACACGCGTAGAATACTTTTGAAAACATGACCTTTTCAACTTTAATACTTTACAAGCGTTGAATAGATTTTTTTTTACAATTTATATACACAATGCGATCAAAATTATAATTGCAACAATGAGGAAGAAGATCTGATCAAGACCAACAAATTTTAGCGAGTAATTTTATTGTATATTCTAAAAGAGGACCTTATCCTGAATCTATAGATAATGCGAATTTGTAATTTTTTTAGTTCATCAAGTATTTTTAATTAATTTTTGAAAATCGAGCGTCAACTTTTTTCTATGCCCACATGGATAAGTTGACGCCCGTGACGTCATTTTTTTTGTTCAACAAATTATTTAAAAATACTTAAAGAACTCGAAAATTAGAAATTTGCATGTCAATCGATTTAGGACAATGTCCTCTTTTAGAATATTTTTAATAACATTTTTTTCATCTTCCTCAATTCGTCTTCTAATTCTTTGTTTATTATTATTTATTACGTATTTTTATTCTTTCTTTCTAATTTTAAAGCAGCTATAACTTATAAAATTGAAAAATATGTTATGCAGAGTTTATTATTGTAGCTTAATTTTTGAAATTATATGGAAAGGATTTTTAGTGAACTAAAAAAAGAAAAATACAAAACTCAAAAATTACAAACAAATATTTTTTTATTTATTTTTATGTTGATATACAGTCTAACTTCTTTTACATATTAGTTGGCAATACTCAGACTATTCCTTATTAAAATAATAAATTTATTATTTTGTTATTCATATACTTATTATATAATATTTTTTATTTTAATTTATATATTTTAATAAGGAATTGCGTATTATATAATTATAAGATAATATATTAATTTATTTACTTTTATAATATAACATATAATTATATTTCTTATAATTTTCTGTTTTTTTAAGAAAACATCAATAGTTAATATTGATTCTTAATTAATAAAATCCAGAGCATATTTTCAGGCTGGTGTAATTGTAATTAATAATATAATTAAAAATGAGGTCTTTTTAAAGAAGAAAATTTTTAATTATCATTATTATTCTTTTTACAAAAAGTTATAGAAAGTACAAAGTATTTTTGAATAGATTTAATAATTTATGTGAAATATGAAATTAAAAGTTGACCTCTCGAATTTACAATATTTTTTTTTACTATAGTAATATTTAGTATTTTGTGCATTATATTTTAAATATTTTTCTTTTCTTTTTTTATTTATTTATTTTGCACACATATATTGCACATATTTCTTATTTACCCATTTTCCTATACCATTTCATTTGAAAACTAAAGCAATTATTATTTTTTTCTTTTTTACTACATAAAAAATATTTCATCTATTTCTGTTTTATTTTTTTCTCTCTACAATATAATGGTTAAAAATTTCTAAATATTTTCTGTCTAAATGTTTATATTTAGAACAAAAAGATAGAAAACATTTTGAAATTTAGTATTAATTGCTTAAGTTTTCTTAATGAACAGCGATAAAAAAAAATAATCGATACAAAAACTTGTTTTAATATACAAAAATATTTACATTACATTTGTGTTTACTTTTTTTTTAGCAAATACTTATTAGGTTTATATTTTAAAAATATATAATTATTATAATTTTTTATTATAACATTTTTGGTAGCTAAAAAAATATGAATTTTTTTAACTACCCTTGGCAACATTTTTATTATTATATTATTAAAAATATTTTAATATATATATCTATAAACTATTAAATAATTCTTGCAATGTGTACAATATTTTTTTTTTTTATATAAAGTTTTTGAAACTATTTGTAATAAAATTATTATCTCTAAAATATTCTGATTCAGGCACCATTATTTTGAGCTTTTCTTTCATATAAATTTTAATTTCAAATAATTTCAAAAGCATTTCAATATATATTTTTTTCTTCGTCTTCTTCTTCTTGCGTATATTATGTATAGAGGGTTGGGGAAAAATATTTGGGAACCAGCACACTTGGATTAAAAAATTCCTTGCAAAAGTTCCTGAGCAAATTGTATAAGAGTTTTTTTTATATATATTACCACACTCTTTTTAATTATATTTATATTGTCCTTCACCTCTCCCGGAGGTATGATTAATTATTAATTAAATGATTAGACGACACAATATTTTATTATTAGTTTCTTATATAAGTCTTCACAATGAATCAAAATTGGATACATCACTTCCTTGACCCTGTGAACAAAATTAAAACAAAAAATTAGCCATATTTTAATTTAAAAAATTTACGATAGAAAGAATTGGAGTGTAAAATTCATGTAAATAATGGGGTTAAGAAATGGCATTGTAAATTAATTCCGAGTTTGGGGAGGGAGGGGGAGGGGAGATATGAAGAACAAAATCAATAACCTTCAATTGCATTATAGGAGGGGGGGGGGAACTGATTTAAGGTTAATGTTAATTTAACCCACAATGGTTAAAGGCTTAATTTTGTATGATTTTAGATCATTATCAATGTATTTGAGTGGCTATTTATGCATCACGAAAAAAAATACTTTAAAAAAATTAGAGGGGTTTCCAGCGTTCTATGACAAAAAATGGTAAATTTGTATGTTATAGGTTTTTATATTTTCATCTAAATTGACATATTGTATTTGATTTATATTAATATACTTACCCTTGCGGGTTTATAAAGTTGTGACTGAGGCATAACAAACGTGGAGCCTATATCACGCTCCGCCATCGTCTGGCCCTGCAAAATTCAGAAGTAAATTTTAGTTTAGTGACGAGGAAAAAAATCTTTACAATGTAGTAATATCATTGCAACCTACTGTAAAAAATAATAATAATAATAATAAATTTATAGATGCACTTATTATACAGAAGCTAATGCTCAACAAACTATAAGGGGCCTTTAATTTCTTTATCTTTTCGTATTGTGAAACTTTTTAGCATTGTTTTTATTATTATTATTGTGTTGACAAAACTATTCTAGACTGAGTTCCAAAAAATTGAAATGAAAAACAGTATACTGGATCATCATACCCTTTTATATGTTATATGGAGACCCCCCCCCCCTCCCCTATTGATAAAAGTTTATTATAATACCGGCGTTCTAATAAATAATTGAAGTACCGCTACTAAGGAATTGCTTAATATTTAATATATATATATATATATATTATATATATATATATAAATATATATATATATATATATATATATATATATATATATATATATATATATATATATATATATATATATATATATATATATATATATATATATATATATATATATATATATATATATATAAAATGCAAAATCAAAAAGAGTTAAACTCTATGCCATCACATGGAATTATTATTCTTGGATTCTTGTTGTTATTTTATATATTATACTTACGTCATTTCTAGATGATCCAAGTTTTGAACCATATGTACTACTTGGTTGAAGTTGTCCACCTCTCATCATTAAACTACGAGTTGGTGGTTGAACTAAAGTTTCATCATAACTCCGTGCCTCCGACACGGTCCTGTATAAATTTTAATAATTATGGAATTAGTACATGATTATGAAATTATGATAGAGAGGTGTGAGAATAGAGACAGAGACGCAAGAGTGTGCATAATAGAAATAGACAGATAAGATTGTTTTTTTTTTTTTTTTTTCATTTTTCCCCCCTCCAATCTAATAAGCCCTCTATGTATATTGTTTTTATGTATTTTTTAAAATTCTTTTACATTTGTTATTTTATATTTATTTACATGGGTGTTTAACAACGCTTATAGTGTATATAGATAAATATATAAATTAAAGTATTACTATAATTACAAAAGTATAATAAAGTAACAAGGCTTAACAGATCTATGCGAGGTCGCTCTTTAATTTTGGTAACGTTTAAAGTGAGTGGGCTAATAATGAATTTGATCCCATATAAATGCGCCTTTCATAAATATGCAATCTAATAGATGTATAGATAGGGTGCTTATATCCTCAACCAAATAGCACTAGCAATTTTCTAAGCCCCAGAGCATTCAGCTAAATTAGTAACTAAAATAATGTCACTAGAAATAAAGCAATTTATCGCAAAAAATTTACTAATTATATGTTTGTTTTTTTAATTGAAAAATTGCTTGCATTTAAATGTATTGTATATGTATAACACGCAATAAAAAAGCTTCAAATTTGTTTCCAGCACGGATAAAATATTTCAAGTAAATTTATATTTGTACCGATCTAAAATTTTAATCTTTTATTAGCAGCTAGATCAATATAATAATTGATACTACAAAACCAACCCTTTGTTTTAATTAAGATTAAGTAATAAATTACATAATTAATTGTGTGGGTTGACATTTCGTTGTGATTATTTTTTAATTAACACTTTGTTTTTCATTAACTTCAAAAAGAATTAAAATTACAAACAATTATTCATTAAAAAAATGGTTATGTATTACGTGTAGTAAATAAAATCCTACAATTATTTGGTGCTACGTAACAATAATTAAGGTGCATTAAGTGCATTTTTGAGAAAGACAGAGAAAGAAGATTTTTTTGTTGTCTTACATTGGGGGAGGCGGAGGGGGTATCGGAATTGTTGAAATATCCTCCATAGACCTTGGCGTCTTCTCGATGTCACTGTAAGCCAAATTAGTCGCTTATTAATTAATATATTTACATATTTTTTAAATAATACACATTATATTACACATATCATATTGACAAATATCAATGAATTTCTTTAGCATATAATTCTTTTACTTTTTTTTTTACGTCAGGAATATTACAGATTTTATTGATGTCCAAAAAATATTGTCATTTATCTTCTGTTTCTTTTTGGGTTAAGTATTTAACTTTCATAAAACTGTCAACAGCTAAATAAAGCATTCAAATTATACTTTTACAGCGGCTTGTTTAAGATGACATGACTTTTTTTATTATTATTATTGCTAATATTCTGCATTAATTATCACCTGAATGAGTTTAAAGTTAAATTATAATTTATTATATATTAATAATATAGATATAGGATCTTATTATATCAAATAAAAACTGAATATATTTATTCAAAAATTTATCAATAAGAGAGAGTTTTTTTTTAATGTTTTATCTTAGTGAAATTGATGTTTTGAGAGCAAATTAAGACAAATGGTTATACACAATAAAAAAATAAACATGATTATTTTTCAGCTATAATTGGGTTTGTTTACACGTGGCAAAATGTATTACTTTGTGTAATAATTTTCATTACTTACAATTGCTACATTAAAAGAATAGATATTGCATAGTATTAAAATAATTACACGTTGAAAATATTGCTCAGTGTAAACAATGTCACATTTAATATAAACATAAATCAAGCAAGCAAGCAAAAAAAAAAAAAAAAAAAAAAAAAAAGCATTTTAATCGTCAAAATTGTTTGTCGTCTTTTTAAGTCATTAAGAAGACAGATAACAGGCATTAAAGACAGTCGGTTTGGGAAGTATGATCTTACCTATCCCCTGTTCTTAGGGTTGTGAACCCTGAACGATGACTTGCCAGGGTTAAATGATCTGGCTGACTGGCTCTTCGTGGGGCGGCACGCGTTACTTGCGCTGAAACCTCAAAACCAGCCGATACTAGCGCACCTGAAAAATTTATCTTTTTATCAGTGTCATGTCTTAATAATTAGAATGAAATAATTTTAGTTTTGTATATTTTTATAAAGAGTTTAATTTTTTTATTCAGTTATAAATAATTTACCGAGGTTTTTGCTATTAACGCTCTCTCTCTCTCTATCTTTCGCTCACTCATATGCATATACACACTCACTCTCTCATACACACACACATCCACAAAAGAAAACAGAAATAGACAAAAAAAATATAAAACTTTAATTTAAATTAATATTTATACATAAATTTACAATGTGCATTAAAACGTGGTCATAGTTTAAAAGTCAGAGTGTGGTAAAATTATCTTAATGAAATTTGATTAATTACACATAAATATTTAATATTCAAAAATTTATACACAGATATTAAAATATCCCATCACATTGTTAATGTTAGTAATGACTACGCATTTTAAATTAATTCGCTCTTTGTAAGCCGTAATATAAGAGATGATTTTATTTTTTACCTGCGGAAGGTCTTCTAGGTGCAGAAGTTTTTCTTGAATGTTCTGGGTGAACAGCTGAACTGCTACTCTGCTTTCTTTTACCTCCAGAATTTTGTTTATCCTAATAAAAAATAATATATTAATTATGAATTTGCATAATAATGTAATATTAAAAAATAATGGTGCAAGGAAATAGGCAGTTTACGACTAAACAAAAAGCACGATACAACACTTCGCCCGAAATAGAAGATATTTGTAGGGTATGCAACTTTCGCTGCATTAAAGCTAAAAAAGTTGCATACTTTTAAGGGGCTTAAATAATTACAAAAGCATAAAGAACATGTATAGTAATTTGATTTTATACAATTTTAAGTGTGCTTATTAATTAAAAGTGCTGTATAATGAGGTAAGAGGTGTAAAACGCAATTTTTTTTTATTGTTAAGGAAATTTCAGACGTTTTTCTTTTTTTTCTTTTTAATTAAGAGATTTTAAATCCAACTAACCGGTGATCCTCCGGATTCCAAATAATTAAGAAGTTTTTGTTCTGATTGGCTGTTAGGACTTCCTCCTCCTACCCCACCTCCTCCACCAGTTTGTCTTGTTGCATCAGGTGCAGCAAAAGTAGACATAGATAAGACTGAACTTGCTGGTGGTACAGGGCGATATTTGGCACGTGGTATCATCACTGTTAGAGAGCGATCTTGTTCAAGAACGTAGTTACCTTCTCCATGAACTACCATAGAAGGATCCATATTTACACCACGACGTCCTCCTTTGCTTCCCGACTAAAAATATTGATAGAATTTATTTTAAAAATATAACTTAAACTTTTTCGTGCTATGTATATGATATTTTATTAAAAATGGCTGGAGATAAACTATAAAAAAAAAATAACGTTCAACTTTTAGCAATGGTATATATATACGTCATAGCTTAAAGCACAGCATTATATTATCATTGTGTTTATGAATGCTATCATATTTTGTAAATATATTTATAATATAAAGAAATAAATAAATATTTTTTATAAAGATTAAATTAAACTCGTATTTATGAGTTTTATAATAACAATAATAATGGCAGTCCATCTGATAAAAAGGGTGATAGTAAAAGTGCTTCAAAAATGTGAAATAAATTTCTTACATTATAAGTGCAAGTTTTAAGAAATAGTATTGCATTATAGAGAAATTTTGTGAACTATAAAATTATATTTTGTGCTAAAAAAAACACGTCAACAAGAGAATTGTCACAAAAAGAAAATATATTTCAATACGAAAAAAAATATATCTGCTATAATAATTTAATATGTTTACAATTTATTAATTTTATTATATTTCCTTTTCATGGCTAGGTTAAAAACTTACCGGGTGTACAGGTGTCATATAAGGCAAAGGACTTGTTGTACCACTGCTTTCACTGCTTGTGTCCTGTAGCATAGCTGCCTTATCTAGAGTACCACGAACTTGGACCCCACCTGGACCACGATACCGCATAAACCCAGGTCCTACGTAAGTTTATTAAAATTCAAGGTATGAGGGTGCAAATTTTTGTGCATGAATATCAAGTAGATATTATAATGACTTTTAAATATTTGTGCTTCTATAATATTTAACTTAAAAACTCTAAGACATAATATTTATAATAAATTCAAATGATAATTTTATTGTTATTACTAACCTGGTCCTTCATTATTATTTCTTCGTTTTTTAAGACAAGTCAAAATTAAACAGACGAGGAGAAGCATCAGCATAACAGCACCAAGCGTAACAAGTGCAATGAGGAGAGCTGTAAATTATCGTATAGTTGTATTATGTGTTAAATTAGTATATTTACATGATATATTTAAAACAATATCATTTTATGAAAACAAATTAATTCTTATACTTATAACACATTTTTATTACTCTTTTGAAAATTATATTAAAAAAAATCATTACAACTACTAATAAATCTATATGAATACGCATGCTTTGTTATATTATTATTATTTTTGCAACAATAAATAAAAATCTTATTTTTATAATGCTTTATAACATTCATTAGCTTACCCTTCAGATTAATGTTACAGTTGTCTCCTGCATACCATTGGAAGCAGTCACAATATTGCTTGTTGTCACCACGACCTAATGTATAACAAGTACCATGGAAATTACACTGTTCACAACCTAAGAGTTCAGCAGAGCAAGCACGGCCAGGGAATTTCGAGGATGGTGAAAGATCAGAATAACCTTCATTGCAGCTGCAAGTGTAAGTACCTCGAAGATTAAAGCATTGAGCATGTTCAGCACAATCATTGAAATCTGGACTTGAGCATTCATCAAAATCTATAACATCAAACAAATAACGCAAACAATTATTACTTAAACTTTAAAGAAGAGTTTTTATTAAATGCTGTAATATACTAATAATATATATATATATATATATATATATATATATATATATATATATATATATATATATATATATATTTATATATGTATATATATATATATAACACAAAGAAAAAGGTATTATATGAGAATAACAATATGGATTTACTAAATATTAGGCAATTCTAAAAGGAATTAAACGTTTATTATATTGATAAAAGGTAAAAGATTTTATACCAAAAGCTTGTATGCCAGTTTCTCTTGCAGCAAATACTTCGGTGCCTCCAAGACTATAGTTGGTGCTCTGGAGAGATCTTTGGAACTTTTCTTCTAATGCAGATTCATCCATGTTTTCTGACAGCTAAAAAAAACATTTATATGAATGTAATAATATCTTGCCATATTGTTTTTAAATCTTAGAAGAAGGGAGATATAATTTTTACTAACCTGCAAATAGAAATTGAGCATTAAATCGTCAGCTTGATCTAAATCATCACTGTCTTTGGCTCGTTGTTTTGGCTCAAATCCTGTTACAGCTGCACCATGGAACATATCACGGAGCTCAGACCTCATAGCTGCACGCTTAACACCTTCTCTTGCAGCATCTGATAGACGTCTAAATTCAGGACTTGCAGCATCACTCAGAGTAGGTAGAAATCGAAGTCGATTGTTGCCTTCCTTATCCAGTAAAAGCTTCAGTCGATAGGTATAAGTTGCTAAATGGAAACAAAATTTGTTAGCAAAACGGAATTTTTCATTCTGTATTTTTAGTATTGGGTGTGTTTACTCATAGAATAAAGCTTTCACCTCGACGCCATATTATTTGAGAAAAATGAAATACACAAATAATTAGAAATTTTTATTACTGAAATTATATAAAACAAAATCTTTTATAAATAAGTATGATAGAATTTTTTTTAAAAATAATATCAAAAAACTTAATTCACAGTTTTTTTTAAAAACAGTATATACATAGCTATGTAGCATACACTACATTGTATTGTAACGTTTTCGAGAGCGTATATAGAAATACACTGACACTCTAATGCTTACTGATGGATCAGTAAGCAGAAGAAGTGTAACAGACACAGCATATTTCTGTATACGCCCTCAAAAACGTTACAGTTAGTTAATATTTAACATAGGTATGTATATGATTTTTTTTATAATTTGAACTTATTGTTTTTATTAACTTATATGTAGTGACAATTAGATGTTATATAATATTTTATTTTTAAATTAAGTGGTGAGTGATATCATAGTGTCTTATAGAAGGCAAGATCAAAATAACTTTGCATCGTATATATGTGTATATATATAATTAGATATATAAATATATGTATATATATATATATATACATATAATATACACGTTACACTTGTTAATAACATTTAAAAAACTTACGGTTACATGGTCTATCAGGGAATATTCTTGCAAAACCAGGTCTGCATATGCATCGTAAGGTATCATCTCTCTCCTGGCAAAGCTCATTTTTGTTGACATCACATTCTGGCTGACAAATTGCTGGTACTGATGGACGTTGATCAACTGAGAAAGGTTGGTCTAGAGCCTTGTTATCAGTATTCAGTTCATCTGTATCTAACTCCAGACCGTCATTTATGTCATGTCCATGATCATTCCTATCATTGTCTTCGGAGCTCAGAACATTAATTTTCTTCGGTGGTAAACTGTCTTCAGGTCTAACCGTAAATGAAGGGAAATTTTCTGTATCATATTGGGGTACTTGTGGATAAATTGTTGTTATAATTTCCACTTCTTTTGTTGTAACTGTAGCTGATATGGTGGTCGTTATTGTCCTTGCATCAAGTGTGTGAATTTCAGTAATAGTTCCTATTATTGTAGAAACAACAGTGCGAGGAGCTTCTGTTTGTGTTAATATTACTGTTCTTGTAATTGGATGTCCCCTACTGCGTAAAACTGTTGTTTCAGTTGCTGTAACTGTGTGAGTTTCTGTGTGAGTTACAAATCTTGTAGTAGGACTAAGTGGTGCAGTTAATACAGAGGTAACTGGCTTAATAGCTATACTTTCAACTTTCTCTCGTTCAATACTAGAGTATTGTCGCAATGTGGAAGAGGGTTTTGGTCTTGCAAATACACCAGCTCCTAATACAACATTTGATTTGGAAGGAACATTTGAACGAGAACTTGTTATTTCAACTGTTTGAGTTATTGTTGGGGTGTACTCTATTTCAGTGTTTTCTGGCCAAAGAACTTGACTGCTTTCAATTTCTATAGGGGATGATATAATGGTAGGTCTCTTAACTGTTGGTCTTGTTCTATGTTTATATGATGACCTAGATGGAGTCAATCTTATTGTTTGCGTTGACTCAGTTTCTAAAACAGTTTCAAATATTGTTACAGTTTTCGTTGGCCTTACTGATTCCGCACTATAATCATTAGAGGTACTAAAACTGTTTTCATTTTCAATTGAAGATATTGTAGCTTTCATAACGGGAGTTTGTGGCTCAATATTTGGTGGAGGACTAGGTGGTTCCAATACATTATGTGGAGGTAACCTTACGGGCCTAGAATTTAAAGTATTGGAAGGGCGAGACGTTCTAACAGATGGTCGTGGAGTTGGCCTTGTAGGTCTTGGTCTCAATGTTGGTCGTTGTGCTGGAACTGTTTCTTCAACTGACTCAGTAACTTGGGATGAAATCAACGATGATTCACTTACTTCTGGATTTCGGTCTTTATTGAAATTTGGAGGTCTAAATGGCGTAGGCCGTTGAGGAGTTGGAAATGGAGGAGGTTTGACGTCTCTCTCAGGTATTTCATACTGATAAGGTGATGAAGGTTTTGGTCGTTGTGGACGTTGACCAATCGTAGGACGGTGTGTTGAGTCTTGTAAATTAACCTCAATAACAGGGAACCTTTGTTGTTTTTTGGGTGGACCTGAATATGCGTTTTGCTTGTTGTTTTGATTTGAGATAGTAGGTGGTGGAGGGGGTGGGTTCATTTCTTGGTCAGGTAAAGGCAGTGGAGGTGGCTTCTCGGACGTAGGTGGTCGAGGTGGTCTTATAATGAAGGGTCTTGGTGTATTTCCCTGTGATTCAAATTCAAATCCTTCGTTGTTAAGTATAAATGCAGGTCTCTCCGTGTCAGCAGCTTCATCGTGTTTCGTAAATAGAGGATTATGCGAAGAACCTGATGGTCTTGCAGTAACAATATCGGAAACTTCAGGTACAACAATGCCTTGATTAATAAAAGTTAACGAAGGCCTTCTTGTAATGATATCAGATTCTGGTAAATTAAAATGAGGCCTATTACCCGAAAAAACTTCGCTGTCTTTAAAGTTATTATATTCCGGTGCAATGGTTACACGTACTCTGTTAAAATTTGGTCTTTTTGCAGACAAATCTTCATTATCGTTATCTGTAATAGATGGTCGTTCACTTACTATTGCAGGTGGTATCTCATATGGTCTCAAAGGATGATCAATTGACTCTTGAATTACTTCCCCTTCCTTTTCCCCTTCCTCAATTTCAGGTTCATCAGGATCTTCAATATTTTCCCATTTGATTATAGGACTAATTATAACGTCATCAGGACGCTTTTGGTCATTGCTATTGACATGTTGGTTGAATGGAATAACTATTGGCGCAGCTGTTTGACTTGGTCGATTGTGATTTTGATTTTCTAAGTAGATATTTTGACTGTGCTGTACAGAAAATTGTGATGGTCTTTGACCATTCTGTGATCCATCATTATTGTTTGGTATTGGTGGAGGTTTCATGTCAATTGGTGTTTGTTCAAACGATGGTGCTGATGGATGACGTTGAATATCAAATGGAGGCCGAATAAAAGGTGGGTTTTTTTCATAAACTGGTCGTTGAACAGGAACACTTTGTTGGACATGGATATTTAGATTTTCATTCTGAGGTCTATATACTGGCCGTGGGTTATTTTTATTATTTTCAAAAGGTATCCTATGTACATTATGAACCTCATTTTGGGGCCTGTATACTTGACCGCTTGATTGTGGGTTTTCATTTGAAGGTCTATTGTAAAATATTTCAGAAGATTGACCGGTGCCTACGCTTTCTTGTTCAGAAGAAACTGGGAAATTAAGTTTAGATCCAGGCTGCAAAACTGGCATCGTGTCTGGTATTTCTAGAATAACTTCTCCCAAATGTTGTGGACCTGCTGGTGGTTCTCCTACCGTTCCAACTACAATATGGTCTTTGCTATTGTCATAGTGGTGATGATGCACGTGGATGTGCTGATCTGATACCCCAATATTTGAAACACCTATGAAACCAGGTTCTGGTAATGGAATAGGAACATTATCATTGTAGCTAAAATCATTTACAATTGGTTTTCCATCATTACCAAAAAATTGAGTAGAAGCACCTTGTATGACAATTGGTTTTGATGGACGAATTGTGCCTGTAGATCTCTCAATATTATTTTTTACAAATGTTGGCTGAATAAACGGTTTTAAATTTTGATTATTAGGATGGTGCTGATTACTACCTACGTTAACATGTGTTTGTGGATATCTGTTACCAACAAATATTAATTGCGGGTTGTTAGGACTTGATACATGTGTAACGTGATGAGCAGGCTGTTGAAGATTTTGTTGTTGGTGATTTATTTGTTGCTGTAGATGAGGTTGTGGTAGTGGTGGAGGTCTCATTCCAATAGGAGTATTTGAAGTGTGTTTATTGTTTGCAGCTCCTTTTGGTAAAGAAGGTTTACTCGGATAGTTATTTGGTAACGTGTGACCATGAATTTCATTAGGTATTTGAGGATGATGCACCTCATTGGGTCTGTTGAGTGGTATCCTCAAGTCTACTGGTGGTATTGGTAGATTTTGAGTAGGCCTTGGGCGTGGACCTAATACAGATGGTTTACCAACGATTACATCGGAATTTGCTGTAATGACTTGACCAGGTTGGATTGATATTCCATCTTGTAGCAAAGGACTCTCCATTGTTGGTCGACCTAAAATGATTTGAGATTGCGGAGGTCTATCCATTAGAGGAATTCTTTCAACAACCTCGCCTTGAATCGGCAGACTGTCTACCCATGATGTGCCAGCATTTTCATTGTCTTCAGGGAGATCCGGCCTAACACTTTCAGAAAATCCTGGGACATGCTTTTCAGAAGATAAGTGTGCATTGTTAGCTAAGCTACCAACAGGAATATACACTGGCTCTCTTTGGGCAGATATCTGAGGCTTATTATTCGGTGTTTTGGGGTGAATAAAATGTGGAACTTGAGTATTAGTGTTTCTTATTGGTGTTTCTGTAGAAACATTTCGTTTAGATTGACCAGTGTTTAAATTACTTTGAATTAAACCAGCCATAGCATTTATAACTGGACCAAGAGCATTTAAACCATTAATGCCAAGCTGTCCGAAATTTAAAAGATCACTTACACCAATTTCAGCTGCTAACGAACCATCACTTCCTGATAAACCTGGAACTTTAAGATCACCTTCATCGGAATCTGCGTCTTCTTCATCCTCGTCATCTTCATCCTCGTCTTTATTAGGACGCTTTTTAACTGGATCAGAAACTGGAATCATGGTAACATTTCCGTCTGGACGAGTAAGTAATACTACTTTATCTCCAGGTACAAGTGTTGTTGCTGGTCCATTTGAATTTTTAATCACTGTGGACGCAGATATAGTACTAGTTAAAAATTCAGGTTTTAATGTGGTAGCTAAGTTTGATTCTAAATTGCTTAGTAAAAATTCGGGTGTGTCAGTATTATTCAGTATATTTTTCTCTGGAATAAACACAGTAGATGCTCCTGTAAAAACTTGAGTTGATGGAGTAGTAGTTTTTGTTGTATATTTATTTGTAGCTGTTGTTGTTTCGTCTTCCAGAAATATAATAGTAGATCCAGTAACAACATGTTCAAAACTAGGAGAAAGAGTTGAGACTGCTGTATTTTGAATACTTTGAGATGATGAGGTTGGCTGAATTGCTGTTATTTCCAGTGCTTCACCAGCAAGCATAACTGTTGTTGTTATTGGTTCGTGAGATGTTTGTGCAGCAAATGAACTTCTAAGAGAATCTAAATACAAAGAGTCTAAACCACTCGTTATAGCTTCTGTCACAACATTCAGGACAAGTTTTGTGCTCGAACTAGTGACTGTATTTTTGCCTTGCAATAAAGTAGTGAAATACGTAAAAGTTGTTAAGTAAGTTTTTGTGGCAAAAACATTAAATGGTTCAATTGAAGTAGGTGCAATACCTATTACAGCAGTTACTTTAGTACTTTCTGGGAGAGGTGTTCGTTTAGGTGAAAGATAAAACTTTTCAGTGACTACGTCGGAAGAAGTGGCTATGTTTGTTTTAATTACTGTGCTACCTTTTTCCAAAAAAGTATTAAAGTATGTATACGTAACAAAATAAGTTTTAACTATATCCGTTGTTGCAGTTGGTCTAACAGTAGGCTTAATTGTTTCAGAATGCCTTCCATTAAAAGTAGGAGCCTCAGTTATTACAACTTGTGTTACAATATTTCGATGCTTAGATGTAAATAAACCACCGTTTTCATTTTTTAAAGACTTTGTAAAAGTTAGTGTATTAAAATATGTATTAGTCTCGAATAGTTGTTCAGATGGTAAAAGTTGAGTGGGCTCAAGAATTTCAGTAATGGTATTGGAAATGGTTTCCTTTGATGTTAAAACAACAGGAACATCGCCATCAACAATTGTATTAAGATATGTGTATGTTGTATGATAAACATTTGTATCATAACTTGGTTTGTCGTATCCAGTTTTTATTGTAAAATGGTTAATTGTTTTAGTTGGTGCAATACTTTCTTGATTTGCATTTTCAGCTACTCTATTATAAACAACTTCTTCCCGACTATTGGTTGCAGTTTTACCTCCCTTTACAAAAGTTGTCAAGTATGTAAATGTAGTGGCATAGGTCTTGGTAACAAAATGTGCTGTATTGGACCTAAGTGAAGATATTAAACTAGCCTAAAATAAAAAAAAATCAATTGTTACAGTTTCATTGTCAACAAAAGTAATTTGAAACAAAGGTGTAAAAAATAATATATTTACCTGCAGTTCATTTTCAGGAAGCAACGATAGCATTTGCTCACTTATAGTACTTGGTGCAAGTAATGATTTTTGAGTTGTTGGTGCAATTCTCAACACCTCACTTGGAAGAGCAGAACGATCTGTGTAAAGGTACATATATTTAATTTATATTGCAAAAAAAAACATATATTTTAATTTGAAAAAATCTATTGTTTACGTTTATAACATATATTTACCTGCAACGATAACTTCCACGCCATTATTCATAATTCGTGTTGCAAGGTTCATTCTCGCTTCTTCAAAAATTATGCGTCCACCGATGCCTCTTCCAGAAGAATCTGAAAAAAAAATTTAAGTATACCTCTTCTTTACAGAATCTTCCAACAATGTTACAATTTATTTTACTTAGTTAATATCTTACCATTTGCATCATTAACTGATACTACGGGGGTAGATATGACAACTGCTGATGCTAAAAAATAAATAATACATAATATACTCATTTGATTTGCATTGCAAAAGAAAAAAGTAGTGAAATTGGTTACTCTTTTTCAGTAAATTCTAATTATTATTTTAAACATTGAACAGAAAGTCTTTGAGCACAAATTAAAACTAATTCACTAATTGTTATAGGAAAACATTTTTTAGATAAAACTGAAGTTAAAGGAAAGTGACAGAGAAGAAATGAAGTTATTTAAAATTACCTGTTGTTGGCCTAACCAATTCCGTATATTTTAGTGTAGTAAGCAGAGACTTCACTTCGAGTGTAGTTGATACTACTCTCTCGTTCCCGTTCACTCTTGTAACCACGTGTGTGTATGTTTTGGGTAATATTTGTGTTTCTGTACGAATTGTATATACTTCAACCACCGTTGAAGCTGTTTTTGTTATGTCTGTGTTGTCAATTTTTCCCTCTAATATATGAGTATTTGAAATAATGTTATTGATATGAATAATTTGTTTACTTTGTTTGTTGAGGTTCTCAGTGGTTAGTTTATCATGCAGTTTTGGAATTGACGTGCTTGCAAGTATACTGCTTGCAAGTGTACTTGAACTAAAGGATTTACCAAAGAAACGACTTGGTAGATGAGCTTTTGCGTTGGTTCTTAAGCTTTTTATTCTTTTAAGAAAAGCATCTGATGGCTTATGAGTTACACTGAATCTTGTCGGACGAACAAATTTAGGTCCTTCATAAGTTGTTTGTTCAAGTAAAATGTCCGTTAGCAAAGGTGTTGTAATTATAGAAGATTCAATATAAGTATTTTTGTTTGTATCAAGTGTTTTAGACTCATTAGCAATAAAATTGAACGAAGATTCAATAACAGGAATTGAAATCTGCTGAGTCTCATTTGTACTGTATAAGTGGACAGAATCTGTATTGGCTTTTACTTCCACTTCTAATGTGCTACTAGGAAGAAAAGATGTTGTACTCAGTTGATTTAGAAATGCAGTTGTTTTAATAACTGGTAAATCTTGCTTTTTCGTAGTAGAGTCTATTTTATCGACTGGCCTTTTTTTTGTTATAGTTATTCTGTGCCGCGTAGAAGTTGTATGTACATTTATGGTTTCAATTGGACGTTTTAGTGTGACTATTTTTTTTCTACGACCTTGAGTCGAACTAGCTTCTGTGCTTAAGTTTGGAATAATTTGAAAAGTAGGTAATATAGTTTCTAAGTTTTCGTCTAGTAAATCTGTTCTTTTTCGCTTTGAAACTAATACACGCTTTCGTTTTGTATGGTTTTTGGGATTTTCTACGTTACTAAAATTTATATTAGAATTAGTATCATGTAACACCTGATTAACAGTAACTGTTGCATTTTTATATTTGCTAAAGCCTGAATGTTGAGCTTCAGCTAAAAGAAGATCCTTTTTGTGTAAATTAGTGTTGGAATCTCTAAATCGTGGAATTCGAATAAGAACTCGTTTTCTAGATGTGTTATTACCATTGACAAGAGATGGTATTATGTCAATATTGCCCCTATTTTGGGTACTTCTGGCTTTCCGTTTGAGTGGGGCTAACTCAACGGAGCCTTGGAATAAAAAATGACCGGTCTGGGTGGTTGAAGTTTTAGATGATGCAGTCGATGGATTCAAGCTACTACTGGAGACAGTAATTGATGTGTCAAAATGTTTGGTTATGTCTCCTATTATGCTCTCCAAGCTCTGTGTTTCTTGAGATGATTCCATTTCACTGCTTTCTATATCATTCATTGCTGACATAATAAATAAATCTAGTTCTTGATTAGGTTTTATATCATACAATATTTCTGACGGTTTTATTTCCACAAAAGCAGGAGTAATTGCTTCGCGTTTAACTAATGATGCACCAGCTTCACTAACTACAGTTGACAAAACAGTGCTGAATTCTCCGGGGTTTCTTCCTGATACATATAGTGTTATGATACTTGTTTGCTTTGGTTTTTCCACTGGATGAAATTTGTGTTTTTTCCGTGCTGACGGCTGTGTCCTAGTGTTAGCTTGGCTTATTTCTTCTTTGCTTATAACGTCAAATTCGGAATCACGAGTTAATCGTGGATCTTCTTCCTCCAAATCATCCTCATGTATTTGTTTACTTTGAGTATTATCTTTTGATTTAACGGTACTTTTAAGATTCAGTAGTTGTTGTTGCTGCTGTAGCTGTTGTAACTGCTGAGCTTGTTGCAATTGTATCAAGGGATTTTGTTGCTGAGTTTGAACTTGTTGGCCAGCAAGTTGTGCTTGTAATAATGCTGGCAACAATAAGGAATTAATTTGATTATTGGGTGACTGCGTAGGCGTTACAACAATTGTTTCAGTCACATATTCAGTGGCAGTAATAACATCAACAGAACTTTCGATTATGGTTGTCATTATTAATTTTCCACGCAAAGTTATAGGAATAACAGTAGATTTTGAATCTGTAACGGTTGTAACATAAGTTGTAGATCTTGTTTTGTACTCAGTTGTAGGTGTAGCAGGAGACGCTTGTTGATTCAATGCTAGAAGTGGATTTAAATTTTGCTGAATTCCAAAGTTGCCCAACAATAGTTGTGACAGTAATAAATTTGCAAGAGGTGCACTGGGATTTAAGGAATCAGATATGGTATTTACCACATTCTCTACTTCATAAACTGTACTCGGAACAATGTGTGAAAATGATGTTTTTCTACCCCGAATATTTGTAGGAGTAAATGTTACGCTTGTTGTTGGAGTTTCTCGTAAAATGAATTGTGTCACTTCTGTTATTCCTGGAGTTGGCGTAGCCGTTATTTCTGAATTAATAATCAGAACTTGGCTTCCTGATATTTCAGTGGATGTGTACTGGTCAGGACGCAGAACTTCAGTACTAGGAGTATTTCTTATAACTTGCTTATATTCAGTTATTTTTCCATTTACAACAGGAATAGTTACCTCTGTGGGAACCTTGTGTGTTACAGTAATGGTTCCATCAAAGGTACTTGGTGAATATGGAACTTCTGCGTAATCGAAATCACGAAATCGTCCCCGTGTTGTTGTTCCCCTGCCTCTGTTAGTAGTTGCTGTATTTAATCTACGCCCACTAGAGTTTCTTGAAGAGACTGTTTCTGGCTTAGTCTGTGTGCGCAACCTTGGTGGTTTTGGACGTTGCAATGTGGTTCGTGAGGATTCAGGTTCAGGACGACGTCTTCTAGACGTGGTCGGTGCGCTAGTAGTGGTCCGCTTAAAAGACGATTGTGGTGATCTGTTATTATTGTTTGTTAACGTAAATTGAGAACGAGGTGAAGCTGCTGTAGGTCTTACACGAGGAGCTGAAGAAGTTTGAGATGCGCGCGTTCTTCCACTATACCTAGGTGCAGGTGTAACTATATCCGACTCATAGTCGTCTGTATCTTCCTCAACTACAACGGCTTTTCGCTGTGGAGTTGGTCGTCTTAATCTAGATGCCAATGTTCGACTTGGAGACCCACCGCGGTTACCATACTCTGTTTGACGTCTACTACGCCTTAGTAGACGTGACTGAAAAGGGCGGATATGAATTTTTGGAATTTCTTTACGATCTACAGATTTTTCTACTGGTTCAGAAGCCTCGTAGTCATTATCACCTAACTCCTCTTCCTCAGCGGGATGACTATCTGCCAAGGGCTCATCTAAGAGTTTCTCCTCGTCTGATTTTACTTCTTCGTCAGTTTTACCGTCATCATCTCCTGGACGTCGGAATAATCCTCGTGGTGGAAACAAATTGCTTGTGGGCCGCTGCCTTAAAGTTTGTGGACCATTAGGTCTAGTAACTCTTGATCTTGGAGGTACAGGCGTTGTTGAAGTTGCTCTAAATTTTGGCCTATCTGTTTTTTTGTTTTCAATATTTTCATCTTCAGATATTCTTGAAGAATTAGGTCTTCGCAATGAAAATCGTCTTGCTGCTGATGTTGTTCTAGGTGCAGACGTAGTTGATGTTGTTGGTGCGCGAGTTGGCACTGGTGGACGCCGCAATTTGAAAGGAGGTGGTCTTTTAAAATTAGTTGCTTCAGTTACAGTAGTAGGACTTTCATTTAAAGTAGTGTCAGTAAAATCAGTATTTTGTCCTTCTTGTTCTGTTCTACTATCAGTTACGTCATTATCTACTTCATGTAGCGCATTATCATAGATGTCTGCAGAAGCAGGAGTTACAGAAGAGGTTGAACGACCCAAGAAAGAAAGTGATGATGTTGGTCTAATTCTAAATCTTGAACTTGCTCCAACTATTGAAGCTCCTCTTGTGCTATGATTATCTAGTGAGCTTCCTGACCTTCCGGGGGTTGAATATGCATTTCGGCCACTAAAACTTCCACCTCGTCTAGATGAACTACCAAATGGATAAGCTGATGTTTGCGTTGGGGAAATTCGGCCACTACTTGAACGTCTGGCGGGTACTGAATTATATCCAGATGAAGATGATGGAGAAAATCCTCCTGAGGTGGAACCTCGACCTCTAGAGAATTTTCTTGATGAGGTAGGTTTGACCTCTCCTGAGCTTGAGTGTACAATGCTAGAGCTTGATACTCTTCTATTGTTAAATCTTCCTCTACTAAATGGTGTGGTTTCCACCCCTGGAGCAGATGCTGGAGTTGCTGTTACTGTAGGAGTTAATGTTGTTCTGGTTATAGTTGTAGCACTTGTTTGCCGTCTTCGTGGGTTAAATGTCGGGCGATTTCTTGATGCAAATGGTCTTATGACAGGAGTAAACGTACGTTTTCTGGACTGGAAAGTAAGGCGAGATTTAACTCGACCTTTGCCTCCAGACAATGATGAATCATCATCTTCTTCCTCTTCTTCCTCTTCATCATCTTCGTGTTCTTCAGAATGATCTTCGTCTTGTCCCGATGTTTCTCCTAAAGAGCTTTCTAAGATTGGAGTAGAAGTAGCCACTAATTGCGTTGCATCTACGGTTACGGATGATGATGTCGATGGTACTATTCCAGTCTTAAAATGCGAAGTACTCTCAATAATCTGTGCATATTTTCCATCTACAACTGTTCCAATGACTCGTGACTCATATGATGTTGTTATTCCATCTTTTTCGATTGATCCTTCTATTAAGCGAACTAAACCTGTTCTAGAAGGCACGACTGGTTCTGGCGTTCTTTCAGGATCAACGTACAATGATGTTGTACTTTCAACAACCTGTGCATATAAATTTCCAATATAAGTGCCAATTGCTTTTGTTGTATAGTATGTTGTTGTGATTCCTTCAACGTCCACTATACTACCAATATTAAGTGAAACAACACCGGTTGGCTGAACAGTGACACTTGGTGCTGGAGTAATTGGCGTTAGTACTTGAGTTGAACTTTCCAATACTTTAGCGTATAAACCATCTATATAGGTTCCATAAACATCAGTAGATAGTAAAGTTGTCGTTCCATCATTGACTGTTGTTGATCTGATTGTTGAAATAAGCCCCGTTGGTAAGAGAACTGGAGACGCTGTAGGAGTAACAACAGATGACTCGATCAATTGTTCACTTGGTGCTACGTTTCCAATAGCTCTTCCAGTTTGTGATGGTGATATACCATTATCAATTACGGACGGAGTTACAATATTTGTAACTGTTTCCAACCTACTGTTAATAACAGTACTTTCACCGACATAGGATGTGGTGAAATAAGTAAATGTAGTGTAAAAAGTTGTGGGCTGTAAATCTAAAGTTGGTGTAGGTGTTGCAATAATTTTAGATGGCTCAATTTTTTTGGCAACAGTTGAGATTTCTTCTTCTGTTGTGTCAGCGGTAGGTGTGACAACATTTGAGACTGTCTCTTCTCTACTAGTAACCACTGTATCGCCGTCTTTATACGCAGTAGTCCAATATGTAAACGTTGTGAAATAAGTTATTGGATATAGCTCCTGAACAGATGTAGCATCTAGTTCGTTATTTTCCACCTTGGCTCCAGGTAACACTGAAGCGGAAATTGGAGAAATTGTCTCCGTAGCTATGTTTGTAACTGTTTCGAGCCTACTTATTATTTCTGAAGTGCTTCCTTTATAAAGAGTAGTAAAATATGTGAAAGTAGTATAGCTTGTTTGAAGTAACAAAGTAGGCGACGGATCAATGTCTGTATTACTTTCAAGACTTATTTGGTCATCAAGACCTGAAGGTCCCGTAGGACCTGATGGCAGCTCTTGCGTTACAAGATTGTTACTCGAAGACTCTGTGCTAGTTTCTCCTGTTGATGCTTCAGTTGTAACTTCAGATATTTCTGCTGTTGTTTGCGTATCACTGCTTGCTGTTAGAAGATCAGGTGTAGTTATTGCGTTCTGTGGAGTTGTTGCTTCTTGAAGTAGATCAATATTTTCCTTTTGGAATTTAGAACGTATTGCAGTGCTGTATTTATTAGCATAGTTTTCATTTTCAATTGCTTTTGCTGATTTAGTTGCAATAATGTCTTCATCAATTCCAATTACTTCACTTTTATCAAGTGGTAATCTTGTAACAGCAATTGTGCTTTGTGTTCCGGTACTTGGAACACTAGTTGGAGTAATAACATTGGTATAAATTTCTGTTCTGCTTGATACAGTTGTTTCTCCATCAACAAATATAGTGGTAAAGTATGTGTATGTTGTATAATATGTTTTCATTGCATTATCTGGCTGATCTTGAATAGTAAAAGGCTCTGAATCGGACGGAGCTAGTCTTGCAGTGGGTTTAATGCTATTTTCATCCATTTCAGAAAAAAATTTAGTAGTGGGCCGGCCAACTCCAACGCTGGTTGGTAAGTTATCTCTAGGGGCAGAAACAATAGAATCTTCACGCGCAAATAAACCAGCAACTGCAGGATCTGAGGCAAATGAACCTGCATCTAAAGTTGATGTAATAATATTTGTTACTACCTCTTCTCTACTTGCAATACTTGAACTTTTATCATGGAAAAATGTAGTTAAATATGTATAAGTTGTGTACTGAGTTTTGAATATAAGTTCAATTTCTTCTTGCTCATTTTCAGGTAGAGGAGTTGTAGGTTGTGTGCTTATTTCATTATAGGTTGTATCTTGTGTCATTACTTCTGGCGTAATGTTTGTTGTAATAGTATTTTCTTCAGTAGTAGTTTCATCATTAACATATGCAGTTGTTGATGTTTTTTGCTGTAAATTAGCCACAGCTGTAGCTAAAATTTCTCTTATATCAACCAAACTTGTTGATAAGCTTATTTCTGAAGATGTCACTTCACGTGACTGAATAGACGTTGACGTTTGTTCACCATCAGGAATGAAAAATGTTGTAAAGTATGTATAAGTCTTATAAACTGTGCTTGGTATTACTTTTGTAACATATTGAATAGTACTAGTTTCCTTTGTGGGCACTGCTGAAATCTCTTTGTGTATTGAAGAATCTAATTGAGGTTTATCTTCTATTATCTGAATATTTAAATTTGAAGGTATTCTTCTTGCTGTATCTACCTCATTTCCTAATTCATTTTCAGCTGAAGAATCTGAAATTGTTGTACCAAACAATTCAACAGTTGTTCCTTCGGTTGTAGAGTCAGTATTTGCTTCCGTCGTTGAATGGATAGACTCTTCAGTAGTTATTGTCATTTCAGATTTAGGAATGTCCATACTTTCAGTAGCATCAATAAGCGGTTGAAAATAAATGCTTGAGGTTGTTTGAATAATCTGAGCATATTTACCTTCAATTCTTGTTCCATAAAAAAGTGATGTAAATATTGTAGTTGTGCCATTGTATGCTTCGGTTCCACCAACTGATTTAACAAGACCAATAGGGAATTGGTTTATTGTATTAAACAGCTTGGTCTCTGTGGTAGCAAATGTCAAAGGTAGTGTAGGTTTAACAGAACTTACTTCGTGTAGATCTGACTGCAGGTTTTCAAAGATTTCACTGCTACTTATTTCAAGTTCAGCAATTGATGCTATTACCTCTGAATAATTGTCATCAAATGATATTGATGGTTCAATATCTAAAGAAGAAAGCTGTAAATCCAAAGACAATTCTGCATCAATTACATGAGAAGCTTCTACTTGTTCCTTTCTCAATACATTAGAACGCATATCTTCATAATCTGTTGGTTTCTTAATAATATCTGTTGGAACACTTGCACTTAATTCTTTCTCTTTCCGAACAGCAGAAACTAGCATTGTAGGTAGTGATGTTTGCATTTTTAGAGTATGACCAGTAACAGTTTTAGTTACCATTCCAGGACTATTTGAAAATAATGTCTTAATTTTTGTCATCATTCTTGTTGTCTCTGTTTGTGAGCCAGTTGATACAGTTGGTAATATTGCGTCGGAAAGTTTCGTTACTTTTAAATTTGTTGCAATTGATTTAGGTTGTTGTGAGGCTTTAGTATGTGGCATAAAAACAATGACAGTATTACCAACAGTTGTGGTAAAGTCAGCAAATCCAACGTAAGTGACTGTTGAAATTTGAGATTCTACATGCTGCAAGTCTTCTTTGTCGTGAATTACTTGGAAATTACGAAAAGATTTTCCTGGTCTTGGTCTGTTGGATGTAGCCAAAAATTTAAAGTCTTTTCTTGGTCTGCTGCCAATAAAAGCTTCCACACTCTTGTTAATATTTACAACCAGCTCTGTAGTATCTTCGTGTGTAGCTGGTAAGCCGTGTTCATAGTCCACATGACCAACAGTGTATGTTGGTAAATTAATTCGTGGTTTGCTAGGTCTGAAATCAATTTTTCTGGCTTTGAGTAAATTTTCATTTTCTTCCTCAACATGGTGACTAGTCGATGTTGTTACTCGACTAGAACTACCTTGTCTTACTCTATCACGGAAAGGTAAAAATTTAAATACTGTTTTATCACTTGCTTTTACAGCTGAAGGTTGTAAGCTGTGGTCTCTTAAAACTTTAGTGTGTGCTACGTTTTTGCCAATTGTCACTGTTAACATTTCAGTCGCAACGTTATTACGAGATCTTTGAGCACCGTGTACACTGAATCCGGAAAGGTCTTCTGATCCCTCAATGAAAACGCCTCCTACATCTTGACCTTCAATTTCGCCTGAACCTGCAACTGCGTGAGATGTAACTTGCTTTGGTACAACTAAGTTGAGTTCTCTGTCTACATTTACAACAACACGTTTACCAGGAATTGTACCAGATTTTATTACAAGCTCTTGAGGTTCGGGAATAGATGTTGCATGAACTACATTTACCAGTGAAGGGCTGTATTGATCTGCACTGTTACCAAAGAAAAATAGATATGTTTTACTATCTCTGATGTAGGTTCCAGTAAATACATTGTACGTTGTTTCAGCATTTCCTGCAGGAGAGTTGACAAATGCTGCACGAGTACCTGTTACTGTAACAACATCTTCATTTGCAGCTGCAGGTACAAATTTACTATCTCCAAGTACAACTGAGACATGTTCATTAGATTTGTATGAGTTCGTTGGTTTTATCAAATTTGAAGCCTTGCTTGCAATTATTTTATCTATCGGTTTACTATTAATTGGAGATACATCAATGATGTGTCTTTCTGCTTCATTTAGAACGTTTAAAGCTGTCTGGTAAATTTGACCTGATTGAATTGAATTATAAGCATTTGTAGCTAAAATAGTGTGTGTAGATGGATATACTACCCTTGAATAACTTGATACCAATTGGGCATAGGTACCATCAATATAAGTACGATAGTAATCAGTAGTGTGTAACGTAGTAGCTAGACCTGAAACCCTTGTTGCAGTAACACTTGAAATGAGTCCTGTTGGCCTGACTCCTCCTAATGCATCTCCTGCAGCTGGTGAAGGAATCGCAAAGAAAACTCGAGAACTGGTGCTTATAATTTTAGCGTAATGACCATCTACGTGTGTTCCAAATACTTTAGTGGCAAATTCTGTTGTAGTTCCTTGTTGAATGAAAGTTCCTACCGTAGAAGTTAAAAGACCTGTTGGTCGTGTACGAATGCCTGTATCTACAGCTGTATTTTCTGTTCCCAAAAACATTGAAGTTGTTACAGGACCATCAACTCGTGTACTAACGTCTGTATTTGTGTATTTGTAATTTTTTAACGTGTGTTTGTGTAGACAGTATAAAGGAAGAAATGGTAACATGTAAAAAAAGAGACAAAAACAAATCAAAAACTTGAAAATAGTTTTTACAAAGATAAATTACAAAGTAATAAAATGCTACCGTTTTGGACTTTATTCTTTTTAATTTTAATTAATTATGCATACAACTAGTAACAAATTATTGCTCTGTAATCTATTAACTAACATTTTATCTAAGAATATTCAATTATTTTGTTATTACAACTATTCATCATTTTTATTTGCAACAACATTCTTAGAAAAAATGTATTTTTTGAAAGAAACACAAAAGAGAATAATACCACGTTAAAAAATCCATTAAATAAATATTTAATTACAAAAGGTAACATATTGTATAAAAAAGGAAAATTAATATAATTATTTAAAGAAACATTTGTCAACAAAAAAATAGAACTGTTTATATCTTTGCGTTAGTGTTTAAATATATATGATATTATAAATGGCCTATAATATTAGAAATCAAATATTTAATAATATCATTCATTTTTTTAAGTTTATTGTACCAATGCTTATAAAATATGCAAAAATTTTGTTCAAAAGACATTGTCTAAAAATTGTATAAAATAAAATAACTATAAATATATTCTGTAATTTTATAATAAAACAAGTAACAGGTTAAATAAAGTTAGGAACATAAAAAAAGAAAAAAAATAGCACGTACCTGTAGCCCTTCTTTTAGATCGTACCACTGGACTTGTACTATTTACTAGCTTTGAACAATCAGATTTGATATCGATTTCCTCGACTGTAAATGATATAAAAATATTATCAGTATTTTAAAACATAAATAAATAATATATTTTACTAAATACGTAATCTGTAAGCTTTTTTTTTATATACGTTATTGTTTAGTGTTTTTCTGTTAATTTCTCTATTAGTTTTTTATTTTTTTTTTATTGTATCTATTTTTCCCTTTACTATATTTGCATATGATTTTTTTCAGGTGCTACTGTGTCTTTTACCTTCATCCGATCCATCCTCGCAGTCCTTGATGCCATCCTTAAGATTCTCAGCATCAATACAGCGATGTGGTGCGCAAATACAACGATGCTGAAGTGGGCTGCACTCTGTAAGATTAAAATTTTTGTTTAATATTTGGCTAATGAATATTTATCTCTAAAACAGTAAATTGAAAAAAAAAATAAAAAAAATCAAGTAGAATTTGTAACATAATAAAGAATGCAAATTTTATTCATTAGTCTACAAGAAAAAGTTATTAAAAATTTTACTGCATTTTACTATTAAAAAGGTCGTGTTGAATGCTGTGGTAAACTAGTACGCAAGGGGTTCAATTAATGATGAAATGCTTTTTGTAAAGATATTGTATTTCTATATACAATGTACTTTATTGTGTTATCAAATCGTTAAATGCTAAAACAAATTGTATTTTTAATAATCTATGAAGACATGTTATCAATTATAATTTATGTCAGTTGCACGTTATTGTGTAGATAATTGCAAAATGTTCTACATGATTAAATTTGCACCACCCATTCTGATGTTTGCTGTTTAGTAAATTACATAGAAATTCAAATTTGTTGCAATAGCTAATTAAGATTTTTTTATTTATTTATTATTTTTTTTGTATTTTTATTAGTAAATAAATCAATGACTTAAACTTAAAAATTGTATTGAATGTCAATATTTTATTATTTACTTCTGATATTTACGGTTTCTATTTTAATCGTAAGTATATATACCAAGGCTGTTAAAAAAAGTATATTACAGTTTTTAAGCTTTACTAAATTTTCAGAAGTACATTTTATCTTGTACCACGTACGGTAAGTTTAGAGTGCCACGCCTAAATGCACAATATATTTTAATAAACTATCAAGTCAAGGTAGATATTAGTAAAAAAAAAGAAAGAAAAAAAAAAGAAGTTTTACCTTCGTCTGAGGCGTCCGCACAATCAGGCACTCCATCCTGTACTTTAATTGGGTCTATACATGACTTTCGATCTTTGCAGATAAACCAGCCTTCTATGCAACCTGAAACATGAGAAAATAGATTAGAAACTAATTATAAATAGAGCTAAACAAATAAAATTATTAATTATCAAATTCATACTTATAAATGTAATAAAATGACGTGAAATATTTTCAGTTTGTAATAAATATTGTTCTTGAATTGTTTTTATTTTTAAATTTAACTTTTCATATATTCACTAATAAACTAAAAATTAGTGCTGCAGATTTTGCTAAGAATAATATACTAAATATATTAATTCTGCTACATCTTTGCTTATCAATACGTTTAATTGAGCAGAAATTAAAATTCTTTCTATTATAACAGTGTAAAATATTGTTATACTATATATATATATATATATATATATATATATATATATATATGTTTAAACTTCAAATGATATAGTTTTCCTTCACTACACATAGTGTAGATCAGAACTCCACGAGATGGCGATATTTGTATCAAAGTATAATATATAAATATTTGAATAAATATAATATATATATAATATATATTATATATAATATATATATATATATATATATATGCACATGTAGTTTTACAAGTTTCAATGACAAAAAATAAAAATACATTTATAAAAAAACGTTCTCTTTAACATCCTGCTAATTTAAAGAAAGTTGTATTTTTTTAAATTTAATTATTTAACATTGTATTTAAAATAGGGCAAGAAGAGTATATTTGTCATATATGTAATAACATGTTATTCTATGAATGTTTCATAATTATAGTTTTTATTATGATCCAATATTCATCACCATATAACTATGTAGTATTGAACATAAATTCCAAAAATGTTCTATAATGAAAATGTTTCATATGACTAACTTATTACTTGTTTGAATTTCCCTTTACATTACAGATATAGAGTGAAAGCAAGGTCAGTTCAAGTATGTTTTCTTATTAAAAACTTTTTTTATGATAGTCTAGTCACCATTTTTTATATACAGGAAAATAATATCAAATTCCTATTGCATCTGTCACATACATTACCTTGATTCTACATAAGCCATAATTTAGATTGTGCCTTTTTTTCTTAACAGATAAATTTTAAAAAAGTAAAATGATATAAAATATGTTTCTGCTTTAATTTCTGTTTATTCAGGTTGACGTTTTTTTTTTAATACTACATATCTCCCTAAACATGTTATATAATTTTGTACGATATTTGTGGATCTATATATTAGTGCAGTAAGGTGATATAGAGAAATGAAAATAAAGTATTGATTATAATATTATTTTGTTGGAATGGTAAAATAATATTAAAAAAATCAATTCTCCTTGAAATTTAACTGCAGCACAAATTATTATATTTATATAATTAGTCTTTTTATTTCTGTAGTAAATAAATTTCTTATGAATTGTGAGAATTACCATCATAAATATTTATGTATTTTCTATATCTTACGTATATGAAGCAATTATCAATTAAAATAATTAAATTTATTCGTTGAATAAAAATTAAAATAAGCTTAAAAAATATATATACATAAAGAAGGATGTATATTTTCATCTTGATATAAAGTTTGTATGGCATAATACTGCAATTCGTGACTATACTTTTGTGATTTAAACATTTGAAGAATATAAATACGTAGATGATTTTTTTTTATTCTTTATAAATATAATATTATATGTATACAATGTTTATTAATTATTATTTTTATAGTATACATATATCACTTGCACTCTATTCTAACTGAATGTTTTTTAAATCTGCAGCATTTACAAAATTATCTAATTTACTTTTTACAATGTAATTTTAAAAAACAAAACATCATAATATTTTTTTTTTGTTTCAACGATGGAAATAATCAATGTAATTTACATTTATCATTAATTCAATTTTTACTTAGTTGTTCATATTGCAGAAATTAAATATAACTTAAAAAATAAATAGATAACTATACAGTACTGCACACAAATTGTATGTAAATTAACATGCATTATAAGTATAAAATAATCATAGTTTAAATACGTAACTACAGTTATATTACATCAATCAATTATTTGTTGTATGGAGAAAAAATAATCGATTTTAATTCGTCACCCTTATTTGTCCTACTGACTCTCAATCGTCTTCAAAGTATTTCTGTAAGTGTCATATTTGCTTATAAAATTATATAAATTTAAGCTTTCTGTATAATTTATAACAACTTGGTTTATGTGTATGATGAGGTACGTACGGTAGGTCGTAAGAGTCACGAATTTTTAATCCCGTAAACAAACGTGATTTACGTGTTTCATAAGAAGAATAGTGACTATATATAATAATACAGTAAAATAGTTTTTAGAAAAACAAATGAGTTTTACTTGTTATTGCTCTAAAGAGACGATCAAATAAATAATAGTAATGAATTTGTTTAAAAGAAATCAAACAACAGTTTTATAAGCTGCATAATAATAATAAAAGTGGTTTGCATGTGCAAAATATTTTGTTCCCTAGTATTTCTAAATTAAACTAATTTTTATTACTCTTCGTGAATGGGAGTGACATTAATATTTTATTAGTTAATATTTTTTCTATATTGCTGTGTAATATTTAATCTAGTTGTTTGGTATTACATTAATTTTATGAGACTGTAATAGAGTCTTATATAATTATTGAAAAAAAATATATATAAAATATAATCATTGAATAATATGTTATTCATTTTTATTTTTTTATTGCTTGAAATATTTTTAATATCATATTGAAGTGCTTTGAATTATAGTAAAATTTAGAAACATTTATTAACAAAATGTAAATGAAATACAATTGTAAAACAAAAATTATGTTTATTTCCAGCGTGTGTTTTCATTATAGTATCACCTAAATAATACGTGTGATACCGGCTACATGCTTTTAAAATTTTATTTTGCAGTGCCATGTGTGATTTATATTGTTAATGTTTTTACAATCTATATTTATCAGATATTGAGAATACAATAAAAAGAAGAGAGAGAGAGAGAGTAAGCTCGTTTCCGGTCACTTTTTGTCGTTCATTTCTTATAGAAATAAGCAACCAGTCAACTAGTTAAAATAGAGTGCTGTCTTATACTATACAATATACAAGTGTGTTATAGTTATTTGTAATGAAAATTAGACAGTTTATACGTATTTAATTTATTTTATTAATTTTTGTAGCTTCATTTAAATTAATAATTGTATAGTCTGCATCACAAGGGAAGTTAGCTTCTTCATTTATATATTGGGCAAGTACTTTTTAATTTAAAATATATTACGAAAATTCATAATAATTTGTGATAATTCTCAAATCTACTCTGTCATTTTTTTTTTTGTATTTTTACAAACTTGACTCGTAAGACTTTCAATGATAATAAATAAATAATTTACCGTTGTATTTTTTTTAAACAATAAGAAAAAAAATCATAAATTATATTTATAAGTAGTCAAAATTTCACACGTAAAATTTGTTTGATCACGCATTTTTTTTTATTTGTAGTAGGCGTGCCAATATATAGATATATAATATATACTTTACACACCTTATATACTTGGTAATTTATTGTTAAACCTGTCATCAATCAAAAGTATTATTAAATAACATAGATTCCGTTATATAATACTCATTCTTTTATGCAAATACGTAATATAAAGAGAAAAATAAATTCACATCAAAAAAAACACATTCTTTGTTTTATGATGTATAATGTTCTTCTCGTTTTTATATATTTTTTACTTTATTCGTTCCATATTTCTATTTGAAGTAAAAAAAATGCATAGAACAAAACCCCCCTTTTTTTTTTAAATATAATTTTAAAAATAGTTTGTCTCGTCTTTCCGTATTATTTCCCGTTGCGTCCTTATCGTTTTTTTTTTTTTGTCCATTTCTTTTTCATTATGTCATATTTAACAGCATAATTATGAGACTGACATATATAATACATAAGATTATTGTAACACATATTTTTTTAATAAGTTATTATTTAATAGTATTAAATAATTATGTGTTACAAATCTCTCATGATGAGAAAATTTTTCATCATTATATTAATTATATAAAAAAAATATATAAACTTAATACACAATATAAAAAAATTATGAATTGGGTTGTTATAATAACTTTTACTTTTATTATTGTCGTATAATTTTTATGTAACAATTTAATTGTGTTTGTGTGTCTAAATATAACAATTAATTTTATTCGTATGGGTTTTCGTATATTTAATATGGCTTATTTATATTTAGATTAATGTAATTCCTTTGCGATAATTAAGTAATAATTGTGAATTAAAATTTAACATTTATTATTATATTAAAGTTTAAAACCTCATTTTCTTTAGAACGATCATAAAGGTAACTTTGTTGGCTTATAAAGTTATTTATTAATTTTTATGGGGTTCAAAATTGTCAAAATAATAATAGATAATCTCATAGCTTACATCTACTTTAGCTTTTAGGTTAAAAATTAATAGTATAATTTTTTCTTAATGATGGCATAACAAATTGAAAAGGAATAAAGAATCATCGGAAATAACTTAACTTCATTATTATTTTAAATGTAACATTAAAACATATATTATTGATCATTTAAATTTTATGATGAAATAATATTGCAATTTATCAACGAGATAATTTAAAATAAATAGAGTTAAAAAAAAGTATTTGACAACCGAAATAATTTTCAATTTAAAGGGAAAGCTACATGTACAGTATCTGTACTTTTTTTTTTTTTTTTACCAGTGTTGATATATACAATGACAATATTTACTTTCTAAGTATAGAAGTAATTTAGTGTTGATCATATATAACAGTATAATGAAAGAATGTAGAAAAATATATTATACCAAGTTAGCTTGAAAAATGTTTGGTCACGGGAGTATAGATTTAATCGTCTGATACTCTCGGTTATGCTTCAGTAAATTGTGTGCTTTAATCACCTTTATATATATAATATATATATATATATATATATATATATATATATATATATATATATATATATATATATATATATATATACTTAATATAGCATATTCAAGACTCTTTTTAACAAATTTCAACCTTTCAGCTTGATTACGCATATAATTGCAAAGCATTCGTTAACCGATGTTGGCTTTTTGTTCCACAATTAACGCGTATATATAAGCTATATAATTTTGTGAAAAAACTTTCAGCATTAAGCTTATTTTCTTTACGTCATATGTATATGTGTATGTTGTTTATATTTGAAAGTCTTACAATTAAAAATTGAATGTTATATACGAAATAGCAGGGATAAGGGATGTTTTCTCATTCAATTTAATTTATATAGTAGTAATATCAATATTAAAGATGTGTATTAAACATAACAGTGTACTTAAATTGCCAGAATGTGGAAAAAAAAGCTCAAAATAATGTTAGTCAAAGTTTTACATCTTTTCACTATACACAATATTTTAACTTGATAAGAATGTATTACCCATATGAAATTTAAATTTAAACTTTTTAGTGGTAAATTTCTTAAAAACAAAGAAATTGTCTTATGCGTAGAGGTGATCACGTTTTGGATCTCAAAGACTAAGGCTTAAAAGATTATTAATAATAAATAAAATAAAAGTATTAGAATGAGGGAAACTTGATTAAAAATTGAAGACAGATTGCTTTAAAATTGAAGTTAAAAACTAGATTTATAAAGAAATAAATGACATGTTTTAAAAACGATGTCATTTAAATGTAGATTTAAAAGCTAAAGAACTATACATATTATATTACATTAAAAATATATTCTAATCTGCTTTTTTTTTTTTTTTAAAAAGAATTTATAAAAAGTAAATTAATAAATTTTGTTTTTCTATTTTATTTTTAATTTAACGATTCATTTAATTCAATTTCAATAAATTAAACCACAATAAAGTTAATTTAAATAAAGAAACACACACACACACCTTAATTTTTTTTTTTAATAATCCGTTATTTTTTCTCTTAACGATATCAGTTTACATTACGTTCTGTATTTTAATCTCGTGTAATCATCTTTATAAACAACAACATGTTACATAAAAAAAAAATCATGGAGAGAGTTTGAATATATATATAAATTATGAAATTAAACATCGTGTCAAAATTGATACGCATGACTTGCTCATCTTCGTTTATTTTATTGTATTTTTAAATTAAATATATTCTGAGTTTGGAAAGTTAAACTAGTTTAAAATATTACAAAGAAGTTCTATTGTTGATAAAAAGTTGAAATAATTTATTCTATGAGAATCTGTCTTCTATTTTTTTTATATGATCAATATTTTTAATTATCTCTGAATATAATATAGCGTCATATGATTGATAAGAAGATTCTAAAGTTGGGAATGTTGAAATCAAAGAGTGTGAGAGAGAGAGAGAGAGAGAATTTATTGTTAAGTAATGTGCTGTAATTTTACTCTATTGCACTATTGCAACATAGAAATAGTTTTATATGAAGCAATACGTTTATTTATTACCTTCAAAAAAGTTCCAACTCTGGTCTGACATATGATACCAGATTACATGTTTAAAAAGTCGTTTCATGAATGCACTGTATTTCCATATAAGACAATTATCTATTATGAAAATTGATGTAACACAATGAATAAATCTATATATAATTGTTCTAATAAATAAAAACAAGTTCATTCTTATTTTTAAAATATTTTTTTTGATAATTATTTTAGATATTCCTCATAATTAACATAGTATACGTTCTTTCTTGATATAATAGGTCAGTTCACCGCATTAAAAAAAAAAGACAGACAGAATCATCAATAAAAATTGTTTAGACACAAACTTTATTTTATTATTATTTTGGCCGCAGATTCTTATAGAATTAATAAATTAATAAAAGAGTTCACAAAATAGAGTTGAGATAGACGGTTAGGTCAGGAAGGCGTGCCTACATGTTTCGCGTAACGGCGAGTTTCGCCTCATTCCTGACATTCAATGACGCGCACCTTTATAGAGATGAGAGAAACGTCAAGAGAGCCTTAGGCATACAGGCCATCATCATCTCTTTTAAAAGTGATTACCGTGACCATACAGTGGGCTCTTTTCTTTTAAATATCCGTCCATAGCGTCATGTCAATAATAATAAAAAAGTCGTAATGCACGATTAAACGAAATTATTATTTTTGATCAGCACCTTTCTTTTTTTTTTTATAAGAAGATAATTACTATTTTACAAAATGTTTTCTATATACAACAATAAAATTGCGTTGTATATATTTCATTGTCAGGATTTTAATCATAATTATTATTTACGATTTATTATAATTGAGATAAAGTAATTGTTGTTTTAAACTTAGGGTAATTATGTACATACATTATATAGATACAATAATATTTATGTATAAACAAATTAAGATATTTTTTCTTAATCACTTAATGTGTATGAGTAGAAAATATGATGAACTGTGTTTTAATAACAATACGTAGAGTTCTGAATAGCTGTGAGTAAATATTTTATTAAATTACTAAAGAAAAAAGTTGAAATATAATGAAAATGTCTTATTTTCTTCATCTTTTTGTAAATCTTGATCTTTTATTATTGATTTTTATTTTGCATAAATTTAACTTTCTTTGTCCATAAACTTTTTTATTATTTTAATTTTTTTGTTTAATTAAAATTATTAAATTTTCTGTGCCTTGTTTGAACTTCTTCTGTATAATCATTGAAAAATCCATTTTTGTATATAATAAATAAAAGAAAAATATTTCATGAAGCATTAAAAAAAATACTTAATTATGCCTAATAAGTCAATACAATCAATTTTACAAAAATATAACGTAATGCTTGAGATCTATTCTATATTATAG
The DNA here is from genome assembly GCA_949318235.1 of Ecdyonurus torrentis. NCBI lineage: Eukaryota > Metazoa > Arthropoda > Insecta > Ephemeroptera > Heptageniidae > Ecdyonurus > Ecdyonurus torrentis. Next base: position 5,657,962 of record OX439134.1, on the reverse strand, counting down.
TTTTTACAATGTACAAAATTACTTTAACGTTATCTAACCTTAATAATTTTATTATGCGCATTTTACTTAAATGTTAATTAATACAACATTAATTACCAATATATTTATCACACTATATAACACATTAAAAAAACATCATCAGTTTTATTACGTGCGTTAATTAGGAAAATCAAACGTGTGAACAAGAGAATGATAAAAACAAAGAAAAAAAATCGCTCTGATTCACAAAAAAATTGTCACTCAAAACGTTGTACATTATCTATATATCTTTGACATGGGTATTTAATTCCTAATTGGAGTATTTTTAGATAATAATTTTCTTTTTTTTAAATGTCTATTTTCATATTTTCATATCGACATATAAAACAATAAAAATGTAGTAATGAGCCTGTAAAGTTTTTTTTTTTTTTTTTTTTTTTTTTTTTTTTACATGTAGATGGAAAAAAATAATTGAATTTAATGTGTGTGTGTTTTTATAAATAAAAATGACTTTAACCCATATTATTAATAATGGAAGCTGAAGGTAAAATTCTATAGTGGTATTTTATACCCTACTTTCTGCTTTCGATTTCAATAATATCATTGTTATTCAACAATTATTGTATGGTTATTGTAATGCGCGCGGACTATTGAATTTTGAGCTATTTTTCGATCACACGAAGCATTTTATTTTATATATTGTTGTATTGTGATATACGTAGATGTAAACATAACACGTTTATTATAAAATTTAAAGTGTTATAGAGCACATACAAATATTTTTTTTAAACCTGGATAAAATTGAATATGATTAATTTTTTTTAAACGTCACGACTTTTACTTTTTTTTTTTAAATGGAGGATTGTTTTGTAGAACGTAATATATATAAAAAGGTTTTGTGTAATTAAATTAAAAAGTACGGTGTATAGAAATAATGTACGTGTTTTATACGTGACAGTTGGGGTTATAAATACCCAAAAATTGATTAGAAAAATGGGTAGTATCATATAAGTAAATGAAATATAAAACTCTTTCTCGTTTAGTATAAACATGAGACTGAATTGAAAATTATTTTCATTGATTTATTGATTATAAAATAATGACAATAGATAAACGCTTGTTATCATTTTTAGTGTTACTATATATGAAGCACTTTATATAGCCAATAAAATTTCTTTTTATACCATAGATATCAAACTTGCAGTGTTACAATCATAAGTCATATTCACACCATGCAATATTTTCAATGTGCAACAAATTTGATTTCCATAGAATTCAATTTCTTGCACAGTAATATTACACCGTGTGAACAGACCATATTAATATATGTCTATGTTATTGTCACTGTGATATAAATGTTTTATTATTTTATGACACTACACAAAATGCATTAACATGGAACCATTAGCTATAACGAAATGCCTAAATACAATCATTTATATAAAATGTTCATAAGACAATGGAATGAAGTTTTATTATATCGTGTACGTACATTGCAGTGCCGAAAGATTTATTATATTTAGCCATATTTATTTAAGATGCCCACTCGTTTAACATTGTATATAATGCAGGTCTTTACCTGAACTTAACAGGTAACCTGAAATTGGCCAGTGGTTAAGTTAAAGGGATAACTTTGAATATTGCAATGATATTTACCTTCATCACTTCCATCCTTGCAGTCTATCCGTCCATCTTTCTGTTGTTTTACAGTCACACATTCAGGTTCTCCTGTTCGACATGGCACACTATCCTTTGCACATTCTGAAACAACAACAAATAATTCAAATTAATTTTATTATAACAGTGGAAGGTTAAGAATTGTAATCTTTTTTCAAAATTTGATGCAATATAAAATTATACCAGCTAATATATAGGGTGTATGCGGATGACGTCAGATTTATTGCGCTTGGAGGCCATACTGGAGTAGTGCATAACATTGCTCAGCATAGGAAAAACTTTATTTAAGCCAATTTTCTTTGAGAAATCGTTTTTTTTTTTTTTTTTTTTTTTTGTTGTTGTTGTTATTTTTCTCACATACTTGAGATACTAATTCAACATATTTACAACATCAATGCTCTTTAACATTATTGCATAGTGTTTTTAAACTGGCAAAACGATTTTTTTCCTATGCCACCTATGTTATTGAGTTATCCAACATGGCGTCGACTTTAACATGAATGCATAGACTCTATATAAATAATCTACATAATAGTCAATTAGTTCAATACAGTTTCCATTGGTGAAATATTTTTAATGGCATGCAATCTTCTTTTTCAAAACTTTATATTTAAATACAATAAAATTTATTGCATAATGTGCAAATATTGCTTCGTGTGAATTAGCCTTAAGTGTTTTCTGTATTAACACAAAAGTTTTGCATATTTTTTTAAAATTGCGCTCAAGTCTTTTCTTTATATTTTATTGTAGTTTTATTATAGCTTTAAAAGTAGGCTTTATATTATACTATTCAACTTTAAATTTCAAAATTATTGATATAATGATATTTCAGCCACCAGCTAAAACAATGTATGTTTAAAATAATTATTTCATTACACATAACCTTCAGAAATACATGAAATTAAAATTCAATAAAAGTATGAAGTCCTTAGGCTATTTATTACACATTCATTTTACAAATAATAATAATAAAATGCATGAACATGTTATAACAATTATAAAACATCTAGTTATATCAAAAATTTCCTTAAAGTTTCAATTATGTTAATTTAATATTTAATATAACTACTAAAAATATTTAATTTCTAAATTATATTACATGGTTTAAAATTTTCAATTAAAAAAAAATTCAATCATTCATTTTACAAGGCTTTACCTTGACACTTCATATTTAGATCATTTGTGGTTTATATTTTTAAACAATGTTATATTAATCAGGTATAGTTTAAAGCTCCATTTACACCATGATATTGATTCATGAGAATTAATTTGAATTATTATAAAATGCTTGATATATCCTAAATATAAAATCCTATTATACTTTACATTTTCGTACAAAATGTCTATCTATTTTTAATTGCAAATTATAAAGTTCTCGAAAAGAAGAGACGAAGTATTTAAAGCCATATACCACATAAAACAACATGTGCTTTTTAATGAATAAACACAAAATGGGATCTTCAAAACTGATGACAATTTTTACAAGAATGTTAATGTAGCCCCAAGAGAGAGCGTGAAAATACTGTAAAGTATGTAATTTGCGTGACTATTCATGTTTCTGACGTCAGGAACGTGCAAAAATTAGTACAAAAAAAAATGTTGTGTGGGTTACATAAATCGACATTTTCTGATCACTGCTGCGGAGCTATACAGTTGTGTTTTGAGACAAACTAAAGTTATTTATGTAAGTCCCATTAAGTGTTTTGTGATATAAATGCTTCTGGTCTATTCCTTTTAGTATGTTGGCTCGCAACTGTATACTCTGCGCTGCAAACTTAATTTTCACTACTAAAGAAGTAAACTGATGCTGCAAAGTATCTCTATTGCACTATATGCACATGATTTTAATTATATTTCTTTATAATTTCAATTTAACGCATAGTTTTTTCACATACATAGCATTGCAATTAAAGCAAGAGATTTTGATAATAGTAAAAAAATATATATATATTTTTGTTATCGTGTGCAAAACAAAGTAATACATTAAAAGCCTAAAAACTTAGAATTATAATATAGAAGTGAATAACTGTGATACACAACATAATATTATGTTTGCTTTTTTTTTTCTCGTGTATCTACTTCATAAAATGTTTAATTACAAGGACAATAGTTGTTACATATAATGACATGCAAGGAAATCTTGTTTCTGTCTCACCATAGAAATAATGTCCTTTAACTCTTATGTAACGGTTTCTTTGTTTAATATCACCAAAATTTAAAAAAAATATATATTAAATACATTTAAGTCATGTTTACATGGTGCAATATTTCCAATGTGCAATAAAATTGATTGCATATGTTATCTCTAAAACAATGAAATTGTCATGTAAGAAAATTGATTGATTCGTGTGAACACACCCTTAATCTAAGAAAAATAATGCTTTATCTTTACAGGATTTAATTTTGTTTTTCAGCTATTTTTTATTTGAAATGCGTATATAAAAAGTCACATTAATGATTTTTCTGGGTGAGATAAAATATTTTTTAATTTGCAAATTATTATTTTCAAAGCATGTCAAGATTCCATGCAAGATAATAAAATGAATATTTAAAATCCTAATGATAACATTATACCATAAAGTAATTTTATTAAAAATATAACCTTGTCATATTAAAAAAAATATAATAATAATAATATAAGTATAAGTATACATTATAAAATTATTTCTTGAAGTCTGAAAGAGGAAAAAAAATTATCTTAGTATAATATGTAAATAAGTAGTACACTTTTAGAATGCAATGTACTTGAGAACATTAAAGAAAGAGAGATGTTATTTCTTATATACAGACATGAAATAATATGCAATAGTAATGTAGTAATTGTAATTTACGTAATACATGATAAAAGTATATAAAATACATCACTTTACAAATAAATACTTTAAAAAAAATCATCTGTAAATTTAAGCGTGTAAATTTTTAAGTAATTTCATTCCTTGTAGTTTTTTTTTCCTCTATATGGTTGACTGATTTATAAATAAGTGAAATTACTGCAAAACAAAATTTACTTGAGATAAAAAAAAATTAAATAAATAAACTTTAGTAGGTTATGGGGCAACTTCTCTCTCTCTCTCTCTCTCTCTCTCTCTCTCTCTCTCTCTCTCTCTCTCTCTCTCTCTCTCTCTCTCTCTCTCCTCAATGACAGTACACCTTCAGTACTTGTACTCATCTCAAGTACACTGAAAAAAAAATACATGTATACGTACACGTATGTAATAATTTAATTGATCTTGGTCTGTCCTATTACTTGGTGGAAAGAAAATCCATAATAAAAGTTCATGTTATGAAAGTGATGTTTTTTTGTTTTGTTTTTATTCTCTCTCTCTCTGTCTGTCTCTCTCGCTCATTTATGTCATCAAATAAACAACATTCATATGTGACCAAGTACTCACACTCATGCGTGTTTTTTTTTCAGTGCATGGAAAACAATAGTTGAGCCAAATTAAAATTTAAACCCCCCATATTACTTAATCTATAGCAATGACACATTATCAATAGATTCTATAATTTCTGACATAATTTTATAAACAAAAGACGCAATAAAAAAGGCAATTTTTTTTTATGACTCCATGTAGTCGTGTATATTTAAAATTCTTTTTCAATGTGTAAGGTTAGTTTAAAAGTCATGAGCGTGATGACCCATAAAAATATATATAAAGATATAATATTTAAAAAAAAAATACAATAGCGTATTTTGTAATTGAACGTATAATTACATGTGGCATCATTACAAAAAAATAGGACTTGATTATTTATTATTTTTTTATCAGTATGTATGGATTGAAATTACAATGATTATTAAGCAATGAATGCATTTTCATTGTTATTTATAGTTTTTTTTATTACTAAAGAATGTTTTATTCGTGCTGTTATAATGGAAATTTACTGATATATGTTTTTTAAATTGAAGATATTTATTCTTGTTAATATTACTTTTTTATATACAAGAAACAAAATGCTCGAGTACGAATGCTGTGAATATATATTTTTTAAATTTTAAATGAATAACTTTAAAAACATTTTAAACAAGTATGGTATTAAATATCTTCTTATTACCTTTTTGAATTATAACATTAATGGTATATCAATTTTATTTTTATTCCTTCAAATGCATAATTTCCATACTTTAAAATAAATACGTACAGTCTCTGTCATAAAAAATTGAATTCTATTGAAGCTTCTAGCCATTCAAACAATGTTATCAGTTTGGATATTTTAGTTGACGCAAAACTCCATTTAAATACATGGTATTTCAATATTCCGATAGAATTAATTTTTTTATGAAAGAAAATGTACATAAAATTATTGATATTACAATCACAAAAATTATAAGAAATTTTAAAAGTCATGCCAATTTTAGGCAATAATCAAAAAACAAAGTATCATTAATGCAATTAGGTTTTTCTTTTCTTTTCAAATGAGCGTAATTGTTTTTCTGTAATTTTGACTATATAGAAACAATTTTGCATTCTCTTTTCCATTAAAAAAAGAAAGAAAACCCCTTCTTTTTCTTTATATAATCATATAGTTTAGTTTCCAAATTGCATTTTTTTTTTTTTTACAAAAAAATAAATAAATATGTAGGTGTGTAATAATAATATACAATATTTTTTAAAATAAGGTTAACGAATATACTTAAGGAATTTTGGCTAACACGTGTATTTTAATAGCTTCCAGGCAATTTCTTATTTCAACTCCTACTTATTTTTTTTTTCTAAAGAGATGTTTATGAAAACCGTTATAAAGACGCACACAGCACAGGTTCCTTATATAAATGAACAGTGAAAACGTATAAATAAAAAATAAAAAAAAGGATACGCATGACATATTTTATTTCATCGTTGACCTTTAGGTTATAATTTATATTTGTTAAGAAATAAAAATTGCACTATCATGTACTTAAATGTATAGATAATTTTAATATGAAATAATTATACAGGTTAATTAAAATATTATTATATAGTTTGTATATTTGTGGTGATTAATTATAGTAGTACGTGAGGTCTAATTTTTTTTTATTTATTTTTATATACTTTTCATTATGACCGAACTTCATAGTTGTTTATAATTTGGTAATAACTAATAAGTAAATTAACAACGTAATGTTTTTTAAGAAGCTTTTAAGTCGTGTCAAGTTTCACTCGCTAATTTTTTATTTCTAAATAATTATACGCTAAGAGAAGACACTGGGCTTTATTATAGTCAGCTATAGTATAATACTATACGTTAACTTTACTTAAAAATATATAACGTATTAAATATACTTGAGGTGGAAACATGAATGTATTGAATCACATACAAGATTAGACAATGTTTTATTTTCTCTCGTTTATATTAACAATATTTATACTAAAATCTGCTGATTGCATGCGAGGACGCTAAATTATTTCAAATTTTAATATCGTCGCTCCAAACATCCCTTCTCGTAGTGACTCTAATGATGATCGTAAACCCTGTTTTTCGTGTATCAAACCACAAAACAAATGACAATCACGTAATGCTTTTTAAATGGATGTGCGCATTTTTTGGAGCAAGGGAACAGTTTTTACGAACATCATTTTTCTCTCTCTCTCTCTCTCTTTCTAATGAAAGTCTCATTTATAGTGATCTTTTTGTAAAATTTAAATATTTTTCATAGAGACCATGTGTGAAATAGAAATGCTTTAAAGTTGTTTTTTTGAAAGTGTGATTGTATTAAAATGTATAAAAAATACATTTTTGCACTCAAATTTCTAAATTTTGTATACATAGTTCCCATGACTATAAATTTAGACAAAATAAAGAAAATTAAAATATTTTTACTTTATTATAAAGATGTATATATAATAAATTTTTTTATCTCATTTCTCTAACTTTCTAATTCATTAACATTTCTTACTTTAAGACATTAATAACTTTAATGTAATTTTCCTGTATGGCTTTTTCATTAACAGAAAAAAAATATTAATTTCATTTTTAGCAGGTGAGCTTATGCATTAAATTTAAAAGTAATTAAAGAACATATATTTAGAATAGTGTGTTAATTGTGAAAAAAAGAATACTGATGTTATTTTATATGCCAAATTTAATTTATAACATAATATTTTATCATTTACGTCAATTTATTTAAAATTTAACTTAATTAACCATATATAAAATATTTCCTATTTTGGCTAATTTATGTCATTTATAATATATGTGAAATTTTTTTTTTGCTAATCTTAATAAACAAGTTTTATCCATTAACCAAATCTATCCTTTTAACACATCAAAGGTAGAAAATATATTTAATTTATTTACAATAAAACAAACAAAATCATTCAGTATAAATATGTGATACTTCTATATCATGATATTCAAAATATAATAGCATAAATTATAATATATAGAAAACAAAAATGATTGAAAACAATAGATGGAGATAAATAAAAAAAAAAAAAGATGCGGAAGAATCGTCAGGTGTTTAATGTATATATTTTTTAACGTTATACGGTAGTGAAGAGTCTTTTTCATGTGGCCAGTGTCCTACATATTTCTCATGCCTTAAGGTTATTATAACTAAAAAGATGTTTAGGGTGGTCCATAATATCATCTACTAATGTTTAAATACATTTGACCGACATACGATAACTATATAATTTTTTTTCGTACTTTTTTTTTTTTTTTTTTTTAAATATGCTTCCTAGTATTAAAGAATATTAGCCTGTTTTTATTATTATTATTTTTAAAGGTATGAAATTTATATGTTATGTTTTCTAAGAGGTTATTAGCTTTAGTGATTTATTACTATGTATAGGTAAAGAAAAAATTGAAGGTTTGGAGTTCCTAATACATACGAATTTATTAAAATTCAACACACTTATATACTTAAAGTAATAGACCAGAGAAAAACATAAGCATTTATTATCTCAATACACTTGATGGGACTTACATAAATAACTTTAGTTTGTCTCAAAACACAACTGTATCTTCGTAGCAATGATCATTGCAGAAATTTCGAATTATGCAACCCACACATAATTTTTTTTTACTAATTTTTGCATGTTTCTGACGTCATAAACATGAATAGTAACTTAAATTGCATACTTAACAGTATTTTCACGCTCTCTCGTGGGGCTACATTAACATTCTGGTAAAAATTGTCAACAGTTTTGGATATCCCATTTTGTGTTTATTCATTAAAAAGCACATGTTGTTTTATGTGAGCTATGGCTTTAAAGTTTATTTATTTATTAACTTATTTATTTACTTGTTGCCTAATATGTGTACTATAGCCTAAATTTCATAAACAAATAAATATTTACTTATGTATACTTATAAATTAAATAAAAAATAAGCCGTGGTTCAGATTTACGCTGAACGGTAAAAATTATGACATGTAATTTTTAACAAAGAACTCCTCCCAAAAGTCTATAAACTGAGAATAAACTTCTTATTATTAATATTTATCATAAGATCTTTACAGACTAAAAAGAAAAATATATATATATATTATATATCTACAGTTGCGAATAATATGTATACGTACAGTTACGCCCTTTTATGATGGAAAAGGAAAAAGAAAAAGGTGTGGTAACTTCGTAAATATGATATTTTATGTATTTATATATTTTTAAGTTCATTAAAATGCAAGTAAGACAAATATTATATGTGTAATGTATGATATATACGTATGAAAATAAATTATAATAATTTCATATTTTTCGTATGTGTATATAGAAAGGTTGTACGTTCTAAAATTACATATAAGTACCAAATAAATCGTATAATAATAAATGAAAAAAATTATCGAACATATGAAAACTACTTTGATCGATTACATTTGAAAAATGCATATAGATTATTGTTTGCAACTCCATTTATTGAATTTTTTTCTGTAAAATTTGAATTTTCTGTGTAAAAATAAATGATTTCAAAAATACAAGGGTTTTTATGTAATAGAAGATTAAAATATTTTAAAATGAACCAGCTGTGAGTGAAAGGAACCTTGCATAAAAAATTATCTCTTTCCTATGTTTTCTATTATATATGGGGTCGTGGATTTTTTTTTTCCAACTTTTATAGACGTAGGAGAAATTGTATTATTTTATAATGTTGGGCTTTGCAAATAATTGCCTGCTGACATTTTACCCTCCAAAAAAAGGACACACGTTATCTTAAATCAATCTTCAGCTGTTCGTTTGTTTAAATAGTTTCATAAAAAAATCTATCAACGAATTAAACTAAAATTAAAAACAATGCAGGTGTATTTTATTTAGGCTACAGATGTAAAGAAACCATAATGTATATATTAATTTTAAAAAAATAAAAAACATAAAATAAATTAATTAATTAATGCTTGGTACACCGTTGAATAAAAGAGGCACACGTTTCTGCTAAAATTTTATTCTGCTCGTAAAAGAATTATTTCATCTAATTTTGCACATCGAATTATTTTAAGTATATAAAAATTTACATGTCCGTGTCCTGTTTACAAGCAAAATAATTAATTAATTTTTTTTAAAAGACAGATATGACGTCATGTGACATGGATATGGGCAAGAATCAAGTCTGTAGAAAAGTATAAGGTGTTTGTTAGAATGGGCAGATGTGCAGGCGGCGGGAAAAGTAAGCGAAGTTTTTATTTTTTTCTGACCTGGAATTTTTTTTGGTGTGATGAAGTGGAAGTAGGAAAACAAGAAATATAAAAATATTTTTGTAATGATGAAAAACATAAAGTAGGTGCAACTTTAACGTGTTACAGAGAGAAGAGAGAGTAAAAATGGCATAAATCGTTAAAATTTGATAATAATAATATTTTGCATTTTTATAATAATAAATATTCTGAGTCACATAATAAATAAATTACGTATTCTACATAGCTAAATTTTTTTATGTATATCTTGAATCATTATTAATTAAATAAAAAAAAGTAACGTTGACACAATTTTGTCACAAAAGAGAAAGATTTATATATAAAAAGCAAGTTAGCATATGGTTCAGGTCAATAAGTAAGTACCGTATAATGAATATTAAAATAAACATATAGACGTTCACTTACACACACACACACACACACACACACACACACACACACACACACACACACACACACACACACACACACACACACACACATATATATATATATATATATATATGTTATAATCAAAACCCGAAATTGACCCAAACTAGGTATTTTTGCTCATTTCGGCTTTTGGTTAGTCGCTTTTTGCTAAAACCCGAAATGCAAGTTTATTTCGGCTTTTGGTCACGAAATTTTGATCCATACTAGTTTTGAGCATTTCGCAAAAAGCAAAACCCGGTGTAAACATTTATATCTAGTTTTGGTCTTTGAATTTTGACCAGAACTAGTTGTGGTCAAAATAGAAAAATCAAAACCCGAAAAATGAACATTTCTCAACTCAATTATTTTATATAAGAATAAGTGTGTGAGAGAGAGAGAGAGAGAGAGAGAGAGAGAGAGAGAGAGAGAGAGAGAGAGAGAGAGAGAGAGAGAGAGAGAGAGAGAGAGAGAGAGAGAGAGAAAGAGAAAGAGAGAGAGAGAGAGATAACACGACACGTTAAATAAAAAAGTAAAAATATTTATTTTAATTTACAATAAGAGTGATATATTATGATATGACTTATGACTAATTTCCCTTATATTGGTTCAAAGTTCAAGTCCACCTTCCACCGTACTTTATCCAGTGATAACAATTTATTTTAAAATATTTCTTGTGCGTATATTCAGTTGACTGTTTGTCTCTGTGCTGAAAACATGGTTTATAGTTTCATAATATTTGTTAGAAACAGGATAAGAAAGTGTTAGAATTTAAAAAGTTCACAACACAGATTGTTGGTGCGCAAATTATAAGTGAACATGGTTAGTGGTTATATACATAGCTCTTAATTTACATTTAATCGTAAGTATTCCTTAAAATAATAATAATATTATACTCTATTACTACTATTACTGAATATGGACCACTTGCAATAAAATGTTTGTAATTGTTGCAACAAGGGAAAATGATTTTTTTTTTTTTGTAAGAAATGTAATAAGAAAATTTCAAATTATTTTAAAAAGTTCACTCATTGCAAGTGGTCCATTGCTAGGTCAAATAGATATAAATGTTTACACCGGGTTTTGCTTTTTGCGAAATGCTCAAAACTAGTATGGATCAAAATTTCGTGACCAAAAGCCGAAATAAACTTGCATTTCGGGTTTTGGCAAAAAGCGACGAACCAAAAGCTGAAATGAGCAAAAATACCTAGTTTGGGTCAATTTCGGGTTTTTATGCTAACACACACACACACACACACACACACACACATATATATATATATATATATATATATATATATATATATATATACATATTATTACATTGTGTGTGTGTGTGTGTGTGTGTGTGTGTGTGTGTGTGTGTGTGTGTGTGTGTGAGAGAGAGAGAGAGAGAGAGAGAGAGAGAGAGAGAGAGAGAGAGAGGAATAATTGTGTTAATGTAAATAATAAAGCTTTTATATACCTATAATATATAAATTAACAACGTTTATGCATTAATTAATATTCTCTTCTTTCTTTTGTCTTTTAAGTACATTTGCCTGTTTAAAAAATTTTAGATGACGATTGATGACTTACATTATAAAAAAAATTCATTGTTTTAAACTTGCAGATCACGTTGTTTATAATTTTTTTTATAATAAAATGAATGCGATTACTTTATGATAGTAACACTGAAAAATAGTCTAATTATAAGACTTAAAGTAATGTTTTCTTTCGTCAGAAATTTGTCAATGAATGTTGTAAGTGAATCTTGAAGGTTATTTGCATAATGTCTATATATTTACACACATACTCTAAGTTATGAAGTAATGTAATATATTTTAGACGTGAAATCAAAGGGTGTAACTTGTGATGAAAAATTACACCTTTAAAAAAAAAAAAAAAAACTTAAAATTGTATGTAGTATTCCTGATTTTAATTTTTTATATCTTGGTGCAGTATTTTTCTCAAAATACGCTTATAGCAAGGTCTGCAAATATATCTATTAGCATCCATACATGTGTTGAACAATGCAGAATAATATATAAGTAATGCCTATAAAAAGTATAACTTTTTAACACATGCCAATCTCAGAGCTTTTAAAATTAGACTGCTACAAAGAAAAAAAAATGACAGTGATTTCTGGTAAACAATTGCTTCACTACAGATAGATAAGATGCATTTTTATAATCAAAACGTATAGCATAGTCCAGACTAAGTTGTTGGCAGGTCTCAATTGTTGGCAGATTTGTTAATGACAACTTTAAAATATTATTATCTCCTCAACTAATTAAGCTATAGAAACTTGAAATTTTGTATGTTCAGGGTATAAGATTGTTCCCTGATGGTAGGGCATCAAAAGTGCTTTCAAGTTGAAAGCACCTTTGATGCCCCTTTCAACTTAATATTTCTGTAAGTGCCAACAATTGAGACTCGACCAAAAGTCATTAGCATGCCATAGGTCTCTACCATAGCTACTTTGACCATTATATTACCTAAAGACATTGTGACATCCTAAATGTTTTCTCATTGAAGTAATTATACTAACGGATAGAAAATTAGAGTTCTTTGCCTTTTCCCGCTCCGGCTTTGATTGGTTATAGCCAAGATATACGTTTTGACTTCAAATGTTAGAAGTAAAACAACGCTTGACCATTTAATTAGTTTATCACTTATATAATAATATTGCTAAACTTAATGTGGAAGTCCTGTAATTTTACATGAATATTACAAACATGTTAACTTGTTACTTAGAGGTATGAATAATAATAATAATTTATGTACCCTTGAATTAATAAATAACAAATAAATTCACTTTAAGTCATTTCTATATATATATATATATATATATATATATATATATATATATATATATATATATATATATATAATATTGAATTATAATAACACAACGGTATATATAATACATATAACCAGACAACCTTATAGTATAATGCTACTAACAAGTAATAGGGTAATGAGAATCAAAGTTACAGGTCAAATAATAAAAGCCGCAGGGGAAAGTAAAGAAAATAAAATACAGTAAAAACAGATGTCGGGTGTCCTTTAAAATTTGCAACACTTTATATATTTATATATTATATAGTTTTAACTTTCTTTGAAATCATATAGTATTAATTTATATGTAATATATTAATTTAAAATCATTGATTCTACGTAAACATTTATTACATTATTTATAGAAAAATTTCCGTTACATTTTCAACGCACCTTTTAAAAAAATATATATATATATTATGAGTTACATGTAATTAAAAAATATATCTTTAGACGGATGCACATTTTTATATTCCTTTTTTTTCTTCGTAAAGTGTAAGAATGTTATTATTACAATAATGGTCTACTTTTTTTTTCTATTTATATTTTTAATTATTTAGAAAAACAAACAGTAACTGTAATTAAAATCAATTAATCCAATCAAATTAATCCATTTCTTAATTTATATTCATTGAAAAAATAAAAATTACAAAAAAGTGTGTTTATAAAGTTTATATAAACTGTAATTTACAAATAGTATTCAAGTTTTTAATTCTAACTAAACCAACAGTACAATACCGTATAATATTACATTGTTTTTTTTTTGTCGTATGTCCTTTTATATAATTGTCTCAATTGTGAAATGACTCTTTTTTTTATGAACCTGTATATTTCAAAACTGAAAATACAAGTTTATTTTTTTTTTTAAAGTAGCCTTTAGGTTATTTAAACGGGAATATGTCTACTTGTATAATAACTGGACCATTTTTTTTTTCTCTTTGCAAAAGTCATTATTGTTAAATTTAAATTAAAAATAATAGTTATGCAAAATAACTAGTATAATTTATTTTTACTTGAAGTTTTGACCTTGGAGATAAAAAAAAAAGAAACATGGTCTTGTATATGTGTGACACTTTTTGATGTTAGTTTTTCTTGGCTTGAAATCAAATTTGAACATTAATATTGAATTGAATTACTTCAAATAAAAAATATTGGTGACGTTAATTTGCTGATTGATTTCAAAGATATATAAATAAATTTGCATCATTGTAAAAAAAAAAGTGGTATTAGCAATTTTTGGAGGGATATGGTTTTTTAATTCAAGGATAGCTGTTAAACTAGTTGACAAGTCATTAATTAAATTATAATTTTATACTGAACATACATTTTAGATTGTACATCAATTAGTATAGAAATAAGTCGCTAAATGTGAATTTAGCCCTGAAGTATGTCGTATACATACTTAAAATTTTTTTTATCTAAAATCTTAGCTGTACGTAATCCCCTTTCCCCTTGTCTCAAAATATACGTAATTCCATTTAAAATTTTTACATAATCGTAATGTTTTCAGAACGCAGAAAACAGGCATTACGAATACTAACATCAATCAAGAGCAAGAGTAGATAATATAATCAAAATGAAATTTACATTGTTGCATATCTGTTTCACTACGACTCTCCTTAATTGTTGTTTATATTTTACGCAAAAATATTTTTTTTTTTTACAAATTTTCTAACCAGATTTATGTTAAGAAAAATTTAAAGGAATCTATTTCTAAATTTTTAAATTTATTTATGCGTAATAATATATTATTGCGCATAATCCAAAAAGGATTCTCGCTGAAAAGTACTGGTCAACTGGAGACGTGTATTACGGGTCAAAATTACATTGATCAAATGGTCAACAAAATATAACTTCCTGGATAAAATTAACTAAAAGGCAACAGAAAATTGAATAACGATATTCTCTTTGGATTACCTATCTATAGAAATACCTTATGTATGAAAGCCTATGCATAAAAAAGCACAATGACGTATTTAATAATCTAAATTTGATCGTTTCTTGAGTTCCGGGACAGGATTTATATACACCATCTTAATTAGACAAAGGACATTATTATAGAAGTATTTTCCATATATTAAGCAAGTAAATAAGATCCGAGCTATTGAAGTTGAATTTAAAGTGGGTAGTATAGAAATTATTTTAAAGTTGTATTACTACTGATAGAAAATATGTATGATCTTTTTATATATTCATACTGAATACTTGAAAATCGTAAATAAAATATTTAAAAATACGTCAAAAACCTTGACCTTATTCAAGTGCCAAAAAAAGAATTACAATATTGAAAGACAGGAGCAAAATCATAGTAGGAGAAAAGAAAAAAAAATGAGAGACACACCCAAACCCGGATATCCTCAGTCTTGTCTGTCTATATCAAGCAAATAAAACTTTCAATTCTAAATAACAGAAGCAATAAAAATCATTATTATAAATATCTTCATGTTGCTTTATAGAACACGATTTTAATATTATTGCATATTTTTACTTGTATAAACAATAAAATGTAAATTACAATTGTAGTAAACAAAATGTTTTTATTATGCCAACATTTGTACATTTTCTTTTTACAATACTCTAATTATAATTACATATTTTTTATGGAGTACAAAGTAACAAAATAAATTTTTGATTATTGCTATGAGGTAATTTAAATTTTAGTATCTTTTTTTTTTTTTTTTTTTTTTTTTTTTTGAAGAAAAATACATAATTTTGTATGTCATTGGGTGATCATATGTATTGTTACATACTTTCATCTTTTATAAAAGTAAAATAATTTTATACTTTTTGCCAGTCATATGACGTCTTGCATATAACTTTTATAATATTATATCTTTTATAAAGTTTAATTTGTGTCATTAATCCTACGACTTTCAAAATTTAATTGTAAATCTTGCAGTTAATTGTCTTTTTTTTTTAATTCATATTCTACAAGAAAATGAAAAGAAAAAACATCAACCACGTAATTTTTATAATATAGCCGTACCAACCGTTTTTTTCTTATCACTCGTAACGTGGAGGCACCATTTTTTTTAAACTTGTAATATTTTAATAAGTACAAAATTTATATAATATTTAGCTTCAATATAGTATTTTATAGTGCAAATGTTTAAATTCATCTGATCATTACAAGCAGTCAATAAAAAGGAGTGTGCATTTTGTGTGAATATTATGGAGATTATCGGTGTAGCGCGCGGGAAAAGTCAAGGCTCTCCTTAGGAAGAAACAAGTTTTTTTTTTTTTTTTTTTCGATTTCTGAGATAGCTACCGCACCGATTCCAATGATATTAAATTAGATACTAAACATACTTTTAATTTTTTATAGAACTTTTCATTACCGATAACCTCCATCATTGAACGACGTGATATACACCAGAACCTTCGTTCTAATTACATTGCAAAATTATTTTATTCTCTCTGATTAAACACCTAAGGTGTTTTAATATTGCACTTTATGCCTTTTCTTTTTTCTAGAAAATACCATATATAATTAAAAACATACTCCTCTATTTGACCTTGTATTAGTAACTGATATATTTATACGCATTTTTATTTTACAGTATTTTTTTTCTTTCTTATTGTTTTATTTTATTTTATTTTTTCACATAAAAAAATACTTTAACTTCCTTGATTTATGATTTTTCTTCTATTATACTTTTCTCACATATTTTGTATTCTATTATCTTATGTTAAAATCTTTTTAAAATTTATATAACAGTTGTATTATATCACTTTAAAAAAATAAATCATATGTGTGTATTTTATCGTAAAGTACATATTATACATCATCTTATAATAATGTTACGTTATGTGTATTTTATAAGTGATGTATGGGGTATACTGTTTTTTTTTTAAATGGACAGAGTAAAAAAAGATCGCCTATATTTGATTAACAATGCTGTGAAAAAAAAGTGCTAATTTTTATATAAATATTCAAAAATAAATAAAGACAAGTGCCGTTCAAAAAGTAACTATAATATTATTTAGTTAAACTATGGAATGTACACGGGCAAAAATAAATACATAATATTTATGCTATAGCTTATTTTCAGCACAATTTGTTCGATATATAGCATAAATCTATACTATACTGCATAAATATTATGATATACGGCATAATTATTTATTTTGTTCTAATTTACCATCATTTATGCTACAATGGCATAAATGCAGCATAAATTACGTAATTTATTCTTTCCGTGTAATGTTAAGAAAGTACAGACACTGTGATAAAAATATTAAAACATTAAACGCAAATACAATGCATTTTAGTTTAAAAAATAAAAATAAATAAACAAGTACAAATTTAAGTTAAATAAAAAAAATCCTTTGAAGTCAATATGTACTTAAAAATAATAATTAAGTGCACTTTAATAGCTAAATTCTTTTTTTATTATTACTTTGTATTTTCGAGCTACTCATACCATAGTTCCGTAAGTTTTTTATCGACAGGTGCATGTTTACAGAGGAAATCAACAATATTTTTTTTATATATAATAATAAAGTATTACTATTGTATTTAGTACTTTTATTTTCAATGGCATTCATTTTTATTTCAAATTTTTACTTATTTTGAAACAGCTTCAAAATTGAAACTATGTACGAATAATGTAAGTAGATAACTTATGTAATGCAAAGAGGATTCTCGCTGAAAAGTACTGGTCAACTGGAGACGTGTATTACGGGCCAAAATTACATTGATCAAATGCGCAACAAAATATATAACTTCCAGGATAAAATAAATTAAAAGGCAACAGAAATTTGAAGAACGATATTCACTTTGGATTACATAAATACCTTATGTATGAAAGCCTATGCATAAAAAAGTACAATGACGCATTTAATAATCTTAAATCGATGGTTTCTTTTTTTTCTTGAGTTCCGGGACTGGATTTATATACACCATCTTAATTAGACAAAGGACATTATTAGAGGAGTATTCTCCATTATATTAAGCAAGTAAATAAGATCCGAGTTATTGAAGTTGAATTCAAAGTGGGTAGATGAACATTAATGTTTATATAAAAACCACCTGACAGTAAATGTGTAAAGGATATGACAGCACGCAGACAAATTATATAAGAAAATTCCATTATATATTTAAAACACCCACATTTTATACATAATATAATATTGCCAAGGTCAGATTTTTGTCTCATCCGTATGAGTAAGTGAAATAATAATATAGTTTTATGTAAATTTAACACGATCGTGAGTGATGTCACCAGTTAAAATGTACATTTTAAGACAGAACTTTCAAGAAGATTGCTTCATACATATATTTGATATATTTCATCATTTTTATTATTTTTCTGTTACAAGCGATAATAATTTGAGTAATTTCTTCGTGTTTTTAAGTGATAAAGCTTTTCGCACTAAAAATAATGATAAATTTTGTCATAACCTAATAAACATTAGTTTAGACGACAAATTTCATTTTCTTTAAAACTATATTCTGATAGAATGAAATTTGTGGTGTAGGTTACTGAAAGTGTTCAGTTTTTTTTAAGCAGTGTGAAATAAAATAGAATTTTATTGGTATATGTATATGGAAATACCCTGTATTTACATGGAACATTAAGTTATAGTCTTTGCATGAATGCATTGTAAATCCATTAGGTAAGAAAATAAGATGTTAAATTCACATTGTCATCAAGTTTATGGCTGTGCCTGGTGGATTTAAATAGGTAAACAGACCAAATAGCTTTGAGTTGAAATGTACCACATCTCTATTCTGTTTTTGAAATGTTAATGAATAATGATAAAAGGAGTTTATTAATAACTTGTCTATTTCAACCATATTACATGTGAAGTTGAATAGAGATGTAGTTCATGTAACCAAATTTATGTTAGAAGTTTTTGTGAAAACAAGCACAAGAATCACTGTTTGCATAGTGCAGCTACATCACATAATATAACTTTTTCATAAAATTAGCAGAAAAAGGAAATATATAAGTTTGAAAAACTTCAATTGACAAGGGGAATTGTTTCTCTTATTCCCAAAAACTCGCAATCCCATGCCGTACTGCCCGATAAGAACTGCCCGATAACTGAGAAGTACTGCCGTGCTCACATTGAGCTTTGGTGTAATTGGAATTGTTAATTATTTGATCAAAATAACATGCAGAGCTCACTTAACAATTTCAATTAGAAAAATCTCAATGTGAACATGGCAGTAGATTTTAATTTTGTATGTATCCCGAACACTAACGAGTTATGCACATTGAGGAGTACTATATTATAGATGCAATTCCTTAAAGCAATCGGGTCACCTAAAGATCTTAAAAATCCTAATACTCTAGGACTTCTAAGCATAGAAATTCTAAGGCTTTAAGTTGACGCTGTGCTTTGATATATCGCAACCTATTTAATATTATTCTAACTGAAAAATTATAGTTTGTTTATCCGAAAAAAAAAAATGTAAAAAATTTAAGATACCGTAGATATAATTACAATATCATATAGAACAGCAATTTTATCTAATATTATATCAACATCACAATATGATATAGAGAGATAAAGTGACCAACAAAGGATGATACATCAATACAAGTTCAAGTCTGATCGTGAGAAAACCACACAAAATATATCATATTATTAATTTTTTTTTTGCGGTCCAATATCAAAAGAATTTCTTTATGTGAACTATGACAACTTGAGGTTTTTTAATATAAATGTTTTTATATGTATAATACATACCACCTGTCATTTTATACACTGCAAAATATAATGTAAACATAATAAAGAGAAAGTGTGATCTGTGATAACGTATCACACTTTTTATTATTATGTAATATTAACATTTAAAAATTATTATAATTAAAAACTGACATCCTATTTTTTATATTTCATAATATTTTTTTTAAGTTGATAAATATATAGCTAAGTTACCAAGAGAATGATACCGGACTATGAAAATGTATGGTCATTATAGGAGATAACTGTTTCATGAATGTCTCTCTTCTGTAGACTTGTTATGATAATTAAAGTCATCGTTACGACTGAAAGCTACACACACTCGATCAAGATTGAAATTTTTTTTAAACAATTAAAGTCCACACGTATTTTTTAAGACTAGTTATTATTTGAGACAAGAATAACATTGATATATTAGTGGAATGATTTGAATGGTAAGAATAGTCAATATTTTTTAAGTGTACTAACCATAATTTTGAAATAAAACCCACAAAACACAAAAAATGTAAATGATAATAATATCAAATGAAAGTATCTTTAATATAAATATGCAGAAACTGTGATGGCAAACTTACTCTATTGTGTTCGCATCATATTTGTAACAATACGCTAAAGAGACTCCAAAATGTAGTTCTGTAGAATAAAAAAAAAATTTCATAGTGTCTCTACAATCTACATAGTATAGAATGAGCGTGATATCTTTGTAAACCATTTTGACGACGATTTTAATAATGTTATTAAAATTCCCTTATGAAATTACTGCTTTATTCCAATTAAATCAGTCCTATTAGGTCAGGAGCTTTATATTTTTTTCAGGGTGCAGTTATACATAAATCTTTTAATATTTCAATATAGTGATTTCATTTTAAAAATATTTCAACTGTAAATAAGGTTGATATAATGAGTAATAAATAAATAATTATCGGTAAACCACAATTGTGTTAACTTTTCAAGGTAAATGTCGTTTAAAAGTAAACAAATTAAAATCATTATTCATAGTTTTCTTATATTTAAATTATTATATTTTTTATATAAAACTTATTATATTACGGTTTGACCTATTGATGGTAAAATATTCTCATGATGGAAATAATTATGATTGAAACTCGGTCAGAAATATTCACGTCAATCATTGAGTTTTAAATTTGTTTTTAAGTATTCAATTATCTATTGTATTTAAGTATTTGATTCAAAAAAAGAATGTAAAATCCTTGTAAAGCAGAGATTTTTAGGCTTTCATTACATTAATTTTATCTAAATCTTTTACCATTCTTTTATAAAAATTAGACAAAATTACAATGGAATAGATTTTTTTTTTTTTTTTTTTTTTTTTGGCAAATAACCTATTATTTTATACTTAAAATTTTTAAAAAAAAATGCAGTTTAGAAAACTAATATTTTTATAAATCTATGCAATTATTGAACAATAGAATGTCCAAATTCCACGCAATTATTTTTTATATAAAAATTATTTCTATAAAAGTGTAGAAAGCTAAAAATAATAAATGCTGTCTCATTATCTATTTATGACACTAAATTTTTGTGAATCAAAAATTAACAAAAAGTAATATTATACACATAGAAAATATCTTCGTACTGACAATGCATGTTTAGGTTAAATTACGACCATATAGCAACTGCTATACGTTGTTACGAACATGTACAGAGGTTAATTGTCTACTCTACATATGATTACCATATAGGGTGTATGCATTCATGTTAAAACTGACGCCATGTTGGATAACTCAGTCTCAAATACATGGGCCGGTAAAGGGAAATAACTCATTTTGCCGGTTTAAAAATACTATAGAATATTTTTGAGTGCATTGATGCTTGTTAACAGGTTGAATTATAGTATCTCAAGTATGCGAGAATAATAATAATAAATTAACCGATTTCCCAAAGAAAATAGTTAAAAACGAAGTTTTTCCTATTCTGAGGAAAGTGTATTCGTTACTCTAGTATAATGTCAAAGCGCATTAAATATGACGTCATCCGCATACACCCTATATGAAAGAGTCATGTTAAAAAAAAGCAGACATTTGACATTTTTCTGCGTGGTTCATTTCTCAAGTGCTTAGGAAGAGAAAATGATGCTTACAGAAAATGTCTACTTTTACACCTGACGCTTTCATATGTGTAATGCACCAAAACATATACCAGGAGTAGATATACTACGTATTAAGTCAACAGACGATAGCTATCCGTTTTTACAGTGTACATGACTATAAGATTAATTGACATCACAATTATTATAAGAAAACTAACATATTTCCATATCGATTATAATAAAATAATGAAGAAAGGTGAAAGTTTGAGTTTTGATAATCGTTATTTTTTTTTTCCTAACTCAAATCGTGTAAGCAAAAGATTATGAAGAAAAAAAAATACCTAGAGGGTACTCTTATGTTATGAGGGGAATATAAAGGGAAAGCTCTTTCTTTGGTCATTCGACTTTTACAAAAGTAACATCATAATACTTCCTGTTGCAATAAGTTTATGGAATAAAAAAAGTTTTTAAATAATTATCATATTTTTATTTTAAATGATGCAATATGCCATTTTTGTGTACTAGGATAAATATATGGAAATATGATCTATGCAATATCCTTTTTTAATAATAATAATGATTATTATTAATGTATTATTTATTAAATTTCATAATAGTAGAAAATCAATTTTAATTAAATATTTACACAATTATAAATTTTGTTAATTATTTTAAATATAAATTTTATAATTGAATTTCTCTTAAATTAGCTTTAATCCAATAATAATTATATAATAAAAAGATTATAAAATTATAAGCTTTGAAAATAAATGGATTTATATATTTCATAATATTTTACTTAAAAAGCAATTAATGAAACATTCTATCCTTGTCGTAAAAAAATAGTAATAAATGCGAGTTAAAAAAAATTCTAACTTATTTAAATTTGAAATTTTAACTTAATTTATTTTGCAAAATTTGATTTTGTTTTCTTCCTTTTACTATAATAAAAATATTCATTTCACAGTGCCTTAATGGCAATACAAGGTATTCAGATGGAAATTAAATTAACTTAATATTGTGTAATAAAATTTATATGATTTTCTTTAAAGCACGTGGTAGTCTATAAGCAAAAGAGTACTTGTTACTTTTTAATTAAAGTTTCTGCGCCACTGTTTTGTTTCAGTAAAGTTTTTTAAACGTAATTTATGATTTACGCGTCCTTCTTTCTCTCTCTCTCTCTCTCTCTCTCTCTCTCTCTCTCTCTCTACGTACTCTACAATTATTGGAGTTGCAATGGATTTTCAATGTATAAAAAAATGGCATTGAATTAAAATAATAAATAAAATTTGCAGAATTAAAATGTATATAACCCTGTCGAAGTATAGAGAATATTACATTTTAATCAAATATTGTTTTAAGTATCTACAAAAATTTAATATATAATTTTATCTAAATCACCATGATTTTACATTATTTTTTTCTCTTCCGTCGTGTATACTCTAATTTATTATTATACGATCAAAATATAAACAAAAGCAACGAAACATTTGTTATTTTTATAGGGGGAAAAAAAGTAAACATACACATTGACTTGTCACGATTTTTATAACAAGGGAAATTAAAGAAAACATAATTGAAAGTTTGAAATAAGGAAATCATAGTTATTTTTTTTCTATATCATAAAAATCTTGATAAGCACGCATTAAAAGTTGATCTAAATTTCATGGTCAATTTCACATGGTTATACTCGGACATAAATGTGGGTGGAACACCAACGCATCAAGGTCAGTTTTAGGTTAAAATAATATTTCACAATATAGGACACACCCTAGAGAAATTAATTATTCAAGTAAAGAAAAAAAAATGTAGAATTAGAAATATTATCAGTAATATTTTTAAGTCACGAATTTTGTAACAATCAATGCACTTTTTTTTTATCAATAATTTGATTAATAGCATTATGTCTCATTTACTTTCAATATGTATTTTTTTTACTATACCTTACTACTAATTAAATATTAAAAAGGAAGTTTATAAATCATATTATTGACAGGTTATATATTAAGTTGTAGTTTCTATTACGTTCATATTTGATAAGTCTATTATGAAATTTCTAAAATGTATATTTTTAATTTGAAGCTTCATGTGATTGCACTAGCCTGCGCCTATATACAGTTTCCACGGTTTCTCTAAGCTGTCATGGCAAATGCTGGACTGTGTATTTAGACCGAGGCTACCCGTGAGTGTTGTTTCCTTTTTTGTACTTGTACTAGCACAAGAACACAATATGGAAAAAAAATAATAATGTATAAGTTAGTATTTTATTATTATTTTTTAATATTTTACTGTGTACTTCATTAAATATCAACTATCGTATTAAAGTATCACGTGTTGAACATATTTCAACCAAAAGTGTATAAATGATCAAAACTTATAATGTAAACGCTTTCATATATCTTATTATCTCCTGTAACATTTTTTCAATTTTCTTTTAAATTTATTCATATTTCATAAGAATTTTTATATAGTAACTATTATATGATAAAAGCAAACAATGAATAAAAGTGAATACTGTTGTTTATTATGTAATATGTGAAGGTTTGAATGAAAGTATTGAAACATATATTACGTATTCATTTTATTTACGATAAACAACTATATGATTTACAAACATTAATATATTCAATATACATTATCAATAACGCGTTAAACTTTATTTACCGATATAACCTTCTATAATATACTGTATATTGTATTTTGCATATTATTTTTAGGCAATTATGGAATATCAAACAACAGTATAGTAAACCACTCCTTAGCTTAGAGGCTTTAAGTTCGAACCCCGCCCGCATTTATAAGTGAAAGTTTAGATTTTTTTTATTATATATGAAAATTATTATATAAAAACCATGTGTATATATTACTAAATTTATTGATTATTTTACATATTATTAAGACAAAAAAAAATCGATATAATATCAAAATCGCTAAACTTTCTATATAGTAGAAAACTAAATAGATAAATTTTTATCTTCCGTAAAATTATGTAAATTTTTTGATGAATAAATTTTCTCCTATTTGACTTCTATAACTGTTTTAAAAAAATTGTTATTTACTTTTTCCTTACATTGTAGAGAAAATAATAACATTTACTTATACTGTATTTACAATAAAAATTATAAGTAGTATTTATTATGAGTTAATAGAGACATTTGAAAATATTATCCTTTTATATATATATATATATATATATATAAATAGCGGTAAAAATAAATCCTAAGCATACAATTATATGTATAGGATTTATAAAAATAATAAATAACCATAATTTTGAAATAAAATGACTTAACTTGCAGTATGTATTTAAATATAACGTTATTATTTACTATTTAAATATTGTTGTGCATAAAATGTTATGTTAAAGGCGTAGAACACCTTGAACAAAAAAGTTGCGTAATATCCTAACAAACCTGAAAATGAACGTTGATTTGGCCGGAGTCATTGATTTCTAATTTATTTTCCATTCACAAAATGCCGCTGCCGGTCACTGACGTCACAGCTCGCCTGGTCCACGTGTAAGTAAACCGGGCGAGCTGTGACGTCAGTGACCGGCAGCGGCATTTTGTGAATGGAAAATAAATTAGAAATCAATGACTCCGGCCAAATCAACATTGATTTTCAGGTTTGTTAGGATATTAAGCAACTTTTTTGTTCAAGGTGTTCTACACCTTTAATATTTAATATCTATGAAATAGTGTTATTTTTAACTGGAATTTGTGTACCATAAGAGTAATTTAAGCTAGTAATTAGTTCATTCAGTTCAAAGGTATTTTATCTTTTTAAGGATTTTGAAATACAATATTCATCGTTTGTTTATACACCCCAAAATTAAATTTTTTATAAATTATTCAAATTTACAATTTTAAAAAAATTATGGAAATTTCCCAAATTATATATCGTATGGTAGAATCAAAACGATTATTTGGAAAATAAGGGATTTTAACCCACAAGCTTTCAGATTCATTTGTGTGCAAATTTAATGTTAAATACAGTTGTTCTTTTTGGCTAATCAGATAGCCATGCCATAAATAATTTTTCATTCTGTAAAGAATTTTGAAAAAAAAAAAAAAAAAAAAAAAAAAATGAAACTTTTTTTCTATTAAGCAGAATAACCCTTTTTTCCTGAACCTATTACCTAATGGAAATACCATGTATAGGAAACTACGTTATAAACACTTGATCCATTGTATATCAATATAGCAATAGAGTTCACACATAAAAATATCAAACATTGTATATAAGGATCTAATTAACTGGTCAGTTATATACATAAAACAATAATAATATTTATTACATAAAAATATCCTGTATATGTTCTAAATATTTTCATAATATTATAATAAAAAGATTCTCTTTGTAATATATATATATTTTTTACATCATGGATGTTATGAAAGACGCGGTGAGAAAAAAAATTATATATATATATATATAAAAATTTTACACTAGTGACCCTGTAAACTTTTAAATAGAAGATGCTACTTATGTTGCTTAAAGAAGAAGAAGAAAAAAATCTTCCGTTATAATTCTTACGTCATGTACCCGCGAGGCTTGAGTTTATATTTTGACTTCACTACTACCTAAGTAGCCGACAATACATTTTTTCTTTTTTCTTTCTCTGAGAATTAAGTTTGATTCACTCCCATCATATAAGATGCGAGAGAGAGAGAGAATATATAGGACAATAGCGGAATAAAGTTTTTTATATTCTATAATGTTGCAATTACTAACCTATACCTATCTCTCTACTTTTTATATATATAATATGTATTTTTCATTCATATTTTAATATTGATATATATATATATATATATATATATATATATATATATATATATATATATATAGAATTTTTGTAAAACAGGAAATACTAAATTACTGTTTAGTTATTTAAATATTATTAAGGCTATTTATAATATTTTTTGTAGTAATTATTCTTTATTGAAGTATATTTAATGTTGATTTGTTGATGTTTTTTATGACTTACGATTATTATCGTCAGGGGAAAGGTTGTGGAATGCGGCATCAAACTCACCTAAAAAACAAGAGACAAAAAAAATGAAATTAGTATAATTGTCATAATAAATAAACATTTCTTCTAATGTATATTATACTTTTAATTTTTTCTTATATATTTTATTATGATTACGTATTCCAAAGGTTTTTTAAACTTTAAAAATAAATACAGAGTAGAAAAAAATTTTCAGGAAGCAAATTAAATAATACATAATCTAGGAACTTTTTCTATGAAAAACTTAGATGACACAAATAATACAAAAATTGTTACGTAAAGCTGTTATATGGTTCTAGTTTTTTTTTTTTATCCTCGTACTGAGTTAGTAATTAAATACTTGAATTGTGTTAAAATTATATCATAACAGGACTGATATAAAAAAATTTAAAAAATGATGTTAACACATTTTCACATGATGCTCTTATATAAGATCTAAACAATTAAAAAAAATTGAACCTTTTTTTGTCATCTTTATTATCCTCGTACAACATTGTTTTCTTTTTTCTTGTCTAAGGTAAATCATTAAAAAAACTCCTGTTATTAAATAGTTATAGATGACATACATTTAAACAGTAGATTTTTCTTTAAAAAAAAAAATTAATAGACAAATTAAAAACCCTAAGATTGTGAGAATAAACTAATAAAATCTCCAATACATAAAACAAGTACAAAAAACAACAACAACAACAAAATTGGATTTTTAATCTCATTTAACTATAATTTATAATTTCTTTAATAATGATAATAAAAATAGATAATTTCTGAACTTTTGTGGTAATTTATTTTACTATGAAAGATCAAATTCACATGATAAGAAATTTCAAAGGCAATTTTGCAGATTGCTTATCAAATAGAATCACAATTACATGCACCCGATGCACCTGAAATTTGAGACTGATTTTTCTTATAATAAAAGTATTGAATTGTTGTATCATTGAACACAAACGACTTCCAAACATGCAAATGAAATGATTTACGTTGGTGAATATCTCGGTCAATAAATATTTAATGAAATGATGTTTTACATTTATAAGAAAAAATAAGAGTCCTTTGAACATTATATTGCTTTATTGAAAATAAAATTCATAAATTAATTTCATTAAAGTAAGGTAGAAATTAATCTTAATTGTAATTAATTCATTACACAAAACTTATGAATAGACAATCATATATCATCTTTCTTTCTTTTTATTTTCTATGTAATTTGAATCTTATGGTTTGCTTCAACACGAGCATATGGCTCTCTGAAGTGCACTAAAATATTGATAACCATAAAAAAAATGTATTGTTTTCTATATGAGTTGAATAAAATAAAAAAATAAAATTATAATAACCCAATAACAACCATGTTTTTTTTCATCTTCGCATATTTAATCTAAACAAACTAGAAAACAATGTTGTTGTTTTTACTATTATATGTGCTACTATGTTTTCGTCACTCAAAATTTTTGTTTTAATTTCTCATAACTATTTAAAAAAAAAGAAAAAAACTGCTATCACACACGCATACACAAAAAAATTAATATCTAATATAAACGTAGGTGTACAGGTGTTTATAAAAAGTCGTGGGAAATAATAATAGGTGAACGGAAAGGTTCATCATCATCTTTTATATATTTTTGCGTGCAAGAGAAAGTGTGTTAGTATAAAAAGACATCCGCGGCGTCATATTTATAATACTATATAGTAGGAGGTATAATAACCTCATGGCCTTGTAAGATTATATTACAAATAATAATAATATTTTCTATATAGAATTCATTATAGAAAGACAAATATAAAGGTATAACCTAATTTTAAATATTATTGACTTTGTTTTTTCCTCGTCTTTCTATAACAGAGTTTATAAGTGAATTCCTTTCTATTGTTTATGAGTACTTCTAATATATTTATAATATTGATTTTTTTTTTAAATTTTGTATTAGAAAGTTTTTCAAATAAATATAGTGATTGTTATTATTTAATATAATATAGTGATCATTATTATGTATATTGTGTTACATTAAAATTAGAATTAATAGTGTTTCTAAGTAGTAATTTACCATAATTTACGTTTTTTTTTTTTTAAATAAATTATTAAATTTATACTTAGACGCTCTAGGAAATGATATAATTGCCTGTCAATTTTTTTCATACATTTAATTCCTTATAATAATAAAATGTGAAACAGAATTCTGTGTATACCAATGTGTTTTGTTTGCTACATAATTTTCAGTTTCATTTTGTATACAAAAAGAGGCCCATAAAAAGAACGATATTTACTCAAACTTTTTAACACAAATCAACACAAAAATGAATTGATTTTTTATAGAATTTAATGTTCCTCGCTTAATTAGAACTAAGATGGTTTATATTAAGTTGAGGTGGCTATAGATTTAAACGTGCTATACAGAAAAAGGTATGATAAGCTTAATAAAATTAGTAACCCAATTTTGTATTGCAAAATAATAATAATAAAAGTTAATATTATTTTTTTACTATTAAGTAATGTTTTTTCTCGGAGATTATTACAAAAATATTTGTGTAGAAATTATAAAAAAGTAAACATGTACTCTGAAATACATATGTTTTTATTCAATGTTAAAAATGTAACATAAGTTGTCACATAATAAATCCTTGTATTTTTTTTTAATTTTAATTTAATTTTAAATTCCATTCCAAGGTATTTCTTAAAAATAAAAATAATAATATTAAAAAAACTAGAACGACATTTTTTTTTTCGCATAGAAAAAACAAGACTTTTTGCAGCTATGAAGCCAAAATAACATCTATTTATTATGAAATTTTCATGTTTTACGCTTACAACAAGAAACATAAGTCATCCTTTTGTTCAACTTTTTTTTCTTTTGTAACTAAAATTAATATTATGCAATGTAATACATTTGTGAGAAATATAATAACTTAATATAATTTAAATTTAACGACTGATTTCATACTACAACAAAAAGTGAAGGATGTATCGCGCAATTTTATTTCATCTATTAATCAAATTTTTTAAGAAGAAGATGAAATTTCTAGTTAATTGTTAAAAAAAAAATTACAATACATTATTTCAACATTATACTTTTACATAATATTAAATAGAGAATATTGAAATAATGTAATGTGGTGGTGCAAAACTTTGTATATACATGAAAGTAGAAACCAAAACATTTTTTAAAAAGGAAGTAAACAATATATTTTAATTAATTATTACTACAATAGACATTATAGACGAAAATAATAACAAAGCTTTCAAAAAAAATTAAAATTTAATTTTCAACTTAATTTTTTTCATTACTGTAATGGTTAACTTTCAGCTACAAAAAGTGATATTTTGAATTCTACTTTGGAAAATCTGTTTGTTTACTATTTATTTATCATTTGGGATAATAGACAAGGATCATTATAGAAATCAAAATTTTTTTTTGTTAAATAGTTCAATAAAAATTCAAACTTAATTGTTACCAGCATTAAAAATAAAGTTATTGATGAATCTTTCTTTTTTTTCATTTTATGAATGAAAAATATAAAAATAGAAACCTCTTTCTGGTAAATCCAATGAATAATATTATAATTTCATAACAATAATATTGTCATCGCGTGTAGGTAGAAAATATGAAATCTTGTAATTTTCTATAGAATGATACATCATCAGTCTCTCTCTCTCTCTCTCTCTCTCTCTCTCTCTCTCTCTCTCTCTCTCTCTCTCTCTCTCTCTCTCTCTCTCTCAATTTTACTTTCAACATACTCATCAACATATATCGTGATTTTTAAAATATACTATTTTCATTAATTAAATTGAAAACAAAAGAATAAAAACAATATTATTATACAAATAAATATTTACATATATTTAATATTTATAATACAACTTATTGTTAAACTCTTTCTTCTATATAAGAAAGATAATAATATTTAATAATATATATAACCTCATTCTGTCTAAAATAATAGAAGGAACTTATCAAAGATTAATACTCTCTTAATATATATATATACTTTTTTTAAGAAGAAAGAAAAAAGTTTATATTTCTGTAATGATGACCCCATTATTTTACTTTATTAAAAAATTATCAATGGTTAAAACTTAAGACGTCAAAAGTAAAATTACTAGATTATTTTTTATCCTTTCTTTAGAAGTTTGTTTTAATATTGATAAAGAGAGATTTGTTGTCCATTAAGAAATATGTAGATAGATTACATGAATCCTAGAAAAAAAACTGATTTTCAAAAGTAGAAGAATGTTTAGGTCAAGATTCCAGGTGTCAATTTGATTAATTTTTTCAATTAGATCTTTCAAGAGTATTTTTTATGAATTTGTGATTAGTATTTTTAACTTTAATAAATAAAATATAAGATAATTAGATAGCAGTTCTAAATGACAGAGAAATGGAATGTGAGACATATGACCACGGTGCATTTGTGTCTATTAGTATCAAAAAGCTCTTCTTACATTTTCAATAAAGGTTAGTTTCTTATCAGTATACGGTATGATATCACCTTTTTTGTATTTGTTTGAATCAGTTTTTGAAACTAATAGATTCAATTTATTTGTTGTTGTCTTTTTGTGTCAAATTAAGTAAATTTAGTCTTAAAAATCTACATTGTGTCTCAAAAATAATGTAAATTAAAGTTTAATAGAATTTTTTCTTAATATACAAAATGCAATTAAATTTTAACCTATCTCTCTACTTTTTTTTGTACGTTCATTATTCATCAATTCAATCTTCAGTGTTTATTTTTTTTTTAGATTGATTAGATTAGTTAATGTTCCACTACATTCTAATTTTTTTTAATTTAAACTTTCGTAAAAAAAAAAAAAGGATCCTCTTTACGTTTTTTCTTTCCTGCTTGAGATTACGCTCATCGTGAGTGCCAAATGAAGCGCACTTTCACAAATATAGGTTGAAGGTGATTATTTTATAAAATCTTCATAACAATAATTTTAATTTTTATATGTAAAAGCTAACAGAGATGAAACCCGTTATAAAAACACACAAAAAAATCAAAGTACTCAACTTAATTTAAAGTTGCTCTTAAAGACAATTTAAAAAAAAAAGTGTTGAACTTTTACAAAACTCGTTTATTTTTTTTACTTTTTTTAAGAAAAAAAAAACATGTATACATATAAATAAAGTGTCCATAAAGTGTTCATTAATTCCGTTACCTTTTTGTTTTCTTAACTTAAAAAAAAAGTTAAACGGAAACCTATCTTACTGAATACAAATGAAATTGTAGAAAGAAAACGTAGAAAGAAGAAAAGAGGGGAATTTACGTTTAATTTTCATTCATTCGGTCGATTAAACTGTATCGATATTTTTAAACTGTGTTTAATCATAAAAACACATGTTCTGTACGGTTTTTTTATCTTTAATGAGTTTACTTCTTTATATATTAATTATCACAATTATTTTACATTTTGGTTAATTTTAAGACTGTAAAACCCCATTCTTGCTTGTGATCATTTTTATTATTATTAATATAAGATATTTTTATTAATAAAGAAAATTCGTATCTAAATCGTAAAGTAATAGCTAAAAAAAATTAATATAATCTGAAAAAATATACCTTGATATTTTAGATAAAAGCATAAATTCAAAACATTTTAAAAATTGACGTGTTTTTACTTATTAATTTTTGCTCTTGCATTTTATAATTATGGGCAATTTGTATCTATTTTAAGATAGCATTTAAATAAAATAAATTAAGTTAGAGGATCAGAAATTAAATAATATTTTTTCATGAGTTTTTCTTGTCTATGGTAATAGACAAAAGAATAATATATAAAATTTAAAATTTAAATTAGATAATTTCTTCATATAACTGGAAGTGTTAATATTTTTACAATTACTCTCTCATAAATATGTATACTATTATCATACAATACTTATAAAAGAATTAATATGTAATAAAATTTCTTAAGAAACAACGGATATAAAAACGGCTAAATTTTTTATATAACTTAAAATGTATAAGATATATTCGTGAAATTAATATTTATGGGTGAATGGCTTTAAAAATAAAAGTCATCAATGTTTTTTTTTTTTTTTTTTTTTTAAGTTTTTTGAACCATAAAAAAACACTAATTATTTCTATAAGTATCATATTTCATAGTAAATAGATAGTAAATTGAACTTTTATAAAATATATTAAGATTTTTTAAAATATTATATAATGGAAATATTGATAATGAAAATTTTGTGGAATTTCAATGTCTTTTTAATAAAAATTCTATAAAATTTTAGTTTATTAAATTTTATGCTTAATCATGATTATGACGTGAATTCGTGTGAAAAAAAGGTTTTAAGGTTTTTGACACCTGTTATATAATTTAAATACAGTTTTTTTTTGTTTTTTTTTTTGGCGTATTTAGCATTATTATATTATGTAATCGTAAAATAGAATGGTATAAGTATGGTCTAAATAATATTGTATGATATTTCTTCATTGTGCAAAATCATTCATACTATTATTTTTCAACTTTTTTTTAAAGATAATAAAGGATATTTGATGATATAGTTAACAAGGCTTCATTATCCTTTCATTTATTATTCAAGAAAACTATCTTTTAAGTCATTTTTTTTCTCTTTATTTATACATCTTGTTCTTAACACACATTTTTTTCATCAAAAAAATTCAAATATTTTAACGGAATTATTTAGGAAGCAATATTTTGCATAATTTATATTTATAAAGGAATGTTAAAAAATGATGCTTTAATTTCTATGTTATAAGAAAAAAATGTGATTCCTATCAAAGTGTTCTACTAATTTATTGTAACGTCAAATTACTGCCAATTTATTTATTTAAATTACTGTTTAATTATAAAAGAATTCTTTATGCAAATATTTTTATGCTTATATAAAAAAACACATCGATCGTAATGAGTATAAATTATTGCAGTTAATTAAAGTACTCTTTAAAACGGAGCAATATAATTTTTTTACGTTATTAATGTAAATTTTGTCACTTTCGTATCGTCATTGTAATTTTTTTTTAATATGAGTTGAATAATGAACTCATTAGTATACTTATATTTAACATATCATTATTTTTTCCATGAAGTAACTATAATTTGATAATTTGAATAATTATTTAATTTACTGAACATATTTTGATTTGGTTTCTTGTGGAAAATTAATCTATAAAATTTGAAGTAATACGATGCACCAAAATAATTGTGAAAATTAGTTCTATACTACGCAACAGGATAAACCCAATAAAGTATGATTTAATAAAAATGAATGAGATGAGGTGGATTACTGAAACGTCCCAAAATATACCACCTACTTGGCGTGGGGTATAACTACCACTGCCAGAACTGGTTATAGACTTTTATACAGCAGTATGAGCGCATTCAGTGCATACTACGACCTCTGACAAAGCCACAAATGTCCACTGTATGAGAAACGAACTCATGATATCTCTCGCTCGCCAAACCAGTAGACACAGGCTAGGTTATAGAAGTAATTATAAACATGGTGTATATGAAAATGCTTGATAATCAGTAAAAATTTTATTAATTACGTCATCAATCATGCTCAACTTTAAAATTCGAGATGTTTGCAAGTGCAATTTGAAATTTAAATAAATTTTAATACATCACGTTCAAGTTGTCATTGACATTTTAAACTGAAGCATGTGGCATATATCCAATGACATAGATTTTATAAAAACATAAGTACTCTCGTCGTACAGTATGTACTATAAACTTATGTTTTTACTTTACTACTTAACATGAATACGTAAGTATAAATATCGATAAAATGATAGCGTATAATAACTGGCGAAAGTTTAAAACAAAAGTAGTTCACTTTTATTTACATTTTGTAGTTTTAAAATCATGTGTGTTGTAGTATTTAGTACAAAATTTTAAAGAGAAATTAAAATTGAAAGTTGTTATGGTCATTTTATTTATTTTTTTTGTTATTATTAATTTTAATGGAATTTATTATATGTGTATATTTTTAATTTAATGGATTTTGTTGGTTGTTATAATAATATTAACATTGAACTTGAGTATAAAAATAAATTTTACTTTTAGTATAATATAGAAAAGAATTTCTGTGTTATAGACTATAAATATATTTTTTAAAGTAAGTATAGATTGAATAATACATTATATTTTATGTAGATTTTTAAATTATTTTTATAATTTTTTAAAATGAATCGTTTTCTTAAGATACATATATGTGAGTTTTAATATTTCCGATCAAATGATGATTGATCAAATCACATGACTGGTGCAATTGAAATTATTTTACTTTATTTAAGCTCATCAATTTTACAATCACTGTTAGTGATTTTAGTCACGATATGATCGAAAACAATTGATTTTACAGAACACATTTCAGATTATTTTTAGCATCACGAAAATACAGTATTTTTGTTTAAACAAAAGCACGACAAACTGGCGTAAATTGAGCTAAAAATTCAATTTTTGAATGTATCAAGAAGGAAAATCGTTGAAATTTTCATATTTTATAATATCTTGCATGGTAATTCAAGTTCATATTTTAGCACCAATATAGCAATTATACAGTATCCACTAAGCATAACAATAGTTGGTATATACGTAGTTCTTATGATATAACTTTAATACCATTATATAATTAATAAATATTTTACTTCTTAAAAAAAAAAATTACACACTTTCGTAATTTTATAAAAAATTAAAATACTTGTCAACAAAAATCTTTGAAACGTAAAAATAAAATAAATAACAGTTAAATTAATAATATTATTTTATATAATTAAAAAAAATTAATACTCATGATGATAATATATAAGTTTATTAAATGATTGGAACGGACTTCCGCATATATGTTAGTTAATTAAGACACAATATGAATGAGTGAACATAATATGTATACGTCTATTATACATAGTAAAGCACCTGTAATATTATAATATAGGTAAAGAAAGAAAGAAGATTATACCGAAATTGCACTTCACATGTTAAGGCACGGTTGTAAAAACGTCACGCCCTCCTGTTGCGTATATTATAAAACCGTGAGTTTGATGTGTGGGTGTTAGTTTTTAAGTACAATAACCTCTGATGACGTCATTTTAATTCTAATATTATATTTTATATATAAGATATGGTCAAGGTCTATTTCAATCAGGCAAGTCTAATGAACTTTTTTTTTTCTTTAATAGAAAATCGTGAATGTATAAATTTTAATTTTTAAACTGTATAGAATTTAAAACTGTGATGCATATTGATCGTGTTTTCAATAGAAAATTTGTTAAGCTTATTGAATAACAATGATTTATTTACAATTAAAACAAAACGTGATTAAAAACAATCAACAATCCCTTAAACAACCTTATGGGAAAAGTTTTTAATTACCTGATTATGATTTTTATTTATAACGTTAATTTATTGTTGCATTGTGGGTATTATTTAGATTAAAAAACAACGTTATTACAAAATAATATAAAATTTTAATTATGATTTTTCAAATACGATTGCATATTCTGATTTATCTCTTCAAACTTTAAAATGTTTATTTATTAATTGAAATGTCAATAGATTTTATAGTATTTAGTTTTAGAAACCATTAAAAGGTGCATGATCGATGTGATTGCACCGACCAGCCTGCCTAGACGTTTCCACGGTTTTTCTAGGTTGTCATGGTAAGTGCCGGGCTGTGTACTTACGCCGTAACCGGCGCATGTGTTCTTTATATTAATTGGAAAGTCCTTACCTGTCGATTAGACAATATTTTGACTGGGACTGGGATTGGTGTAGCACAATAATACAATATGGCAAGCAAAAAAAAAAAAAAAAAAAAAAAATGCAGAAATAACGTTAGAAACACTGATTTTCTTTTTATTACAGAAATTTGTTTATATTAAAATCATCTTACAGAATAAAAATTATTAACAATTTTTATTGAGTGAACTTCTCAATTGAATCTATTTGACATACTACAGTCCAACTTTTATTTTGTACAGTATTAAAATTAAAGTTTATTCTCATAAAATTATGGTATATTTATATAGATACGAGCCTACTTACATGGTCCTCGAAATACAAAAATTCCCCATAATCACAGTAACAATAATTAGACATAGTTTGTATTATTTTATAAAATAAGTTTCAATTAAATATATAATATAATAAAATAGGGAGAATCATTAAATTAATTGCAAAGTCTTAAATGTTTTATTTTTAATATTCTAACACGCAACGTACTGTACTGTACACTCTGTACTCTGTATAGTACGTCAGAATTTTGTCTTTGGAAAGAGACTTCAACGCTTGCAAATCGTGTCTACTTTTAAAAAACATTGATGTATTTCAATATTATTTTACATGAACAAAACATGTTTATTTTGACATTTTATAAATAATTAGGGTAAAGTTGTAAATAAATCTTGAAATTTTTATATACACACACAATGTTTTTGTTTTTTTGTTCAGTTATTTATGATGAAGCATAATAAGACACGCTCTGTAGACGATCTACTATAAGATCATGTTGAATAACTGAGGATTTTGTTTTGATTTTTTTTTTATTATAGAGCAAAAATATAAGATGCACGATATAGATATTTCAAACTTTTATTTATCATGACTTAGTGAAAAAAATTATAATTAATATAATAATAATAATAAAAACAGGATGAAAATTTTGATATTTGTTAAAGTACGATTTTAAAGTGTAATTATTATGTAGTTAATAATGTGTATTAATATCGATTATTTTGGGTGTGGTCACTCGTATTAACACAGATATATAATTTTCAAATAGATATTAATGCTAATTATTTTAAATTATATTTATTTTTTGAATATATTATAGTTGAATTATTTTAAAATACTCGAAGTTTGTACTAAGAATTATCCTAAAAAAACATATAACATAGGCCTATATATATATATATATATATATATATATATATATATATATATATATATATATATATATATATATATATATATATATATATATATGTTTACTATACTTAATGCTAATTATTTAATTACGTTATATAGGAAATTAAATAAGTTGTATTTATAAGAAACAAAACTTCAATTGAAATGAATTAAATTGCCATCAGGCAGAAATGTAAGAAAATTTCATCAGTGTCTTTCCTATACGTATATAGTTGCCAAAAGCAATCTTTAAAAGTAGAGTTTTTAATTTCTTTTCCTTTTACTATTTCATTCAATCTAAAAATAGTTATAATTAATTTACAACATTAACTAGAAAACAATTATAGAAATATTTAAACCAGGAAAAAAAAATTGTAAAAATAAAACTAAAAAATCCACGTAAAGGTAATAAAAACTACTCATGCATTTCAAATAAATATGTTTTACGTATATGTTTTTAAAAATATGTTTAAAAATTATCAACGTAAAATTATGACATAGATCTTGCTATATATAATCTTTAAAAAAAATTGCCATATACTGTAGAGAGTCGCGTGCTATATGACAATGACATTGATGTTTGCGTGACAAAAAAATTACATTTTTCGTCTGCAAAGAATTTTTCACGCGTATCTTTCACTAGGTTAGTAATGTTATGTGACTTTATTTTTATATTTTATTATATCACATGTTATGCTAGAATTATTCTGTTATTTTTATTATAAAAAGATGCCGTTGGTTATATACTATGATGTTTTGTCATCATTTTTACCAAATAAAAAAGTTGCCTTTTTTTTTATTTTAATCTTCAAACACACAGAAATTTTTATTTTAGTACCGTTTTTTTTTTTTTTTTTTTTTTTTTTTATGTTTAATTAGTTCTTAAAAAATGTACTTTTTTATGCTGCTAAATCCGTTAAAGTTTTATATGTTAAGCTTTTTCATTTTGAGTTAAAAGACAGTTAAATTTTGCAATATAGCAGTTTTCTGTATACAAATCAAAATAAGTAATATTTTTTAATATAATTATATTGATGGATGGATTATCCTCCAATTTTTTTCTTTTCTAAAGAAGCCTGATATTAAATTTACAATCAATTCTCAAGACTTTTTAACCTTTGCTTTCGATAAAATTATAAGAAAAATACTCATAAAATTGAGTAGATAATAAGGAAAATCATAAAATAATATTACATTTGAGGTAAAATTATTATTTTTTCAATTACATTTATTTTTTATTAAACCTTTACCTTGATCTACCATATTATAAAAAAATATTTTGAAAACAAAAAAAAATCATTACCAAAAAAAGTAATAAATATATAATCAAAATAATTGAAAAAAGAAGTTTAAATTGAATTTCTATTATATAAAAAATAATTTGTGTAAAATTAAGAATAAGGTATAGGAAATAAAAAATAAACTACTTAAAATTAAACATGTTTATCCATTGGTATATAATATATAAAAGATAAATGATTGAAAAATATATATTATAAAAAAATATATATATTTATAACTTTGTCGGTAAAGAGAGTATAAAAATTTATTATAGTACTTTGTTAAATTGTTATTATTTATTATATCATGGCTAGCGTAAAATTGTACATAGTGTGTGCTTTTTACGTTTTTTTTTTTTTTTTTTTTTTTTGTATATTTCTTTTGCCAACATTTTTTTTTATTGTTGTTATTTGAAGCGTGCTTTGTGGTCAGTGATTGTTGTAAATATGTACAACAATAAAATATAACAATAATGATCATTATATATACCGGTATAGGTAATAATAACGTTGCATTATTATGCATTTTAATTTGCAAAAATGCATATTAAATAATGTTCTGTACTACTTTTAATAATACAGTTGCTGTGCACAGTTGTTATTTTAATTTTTTTTAATACAATGATTCTTTTATTTAATTAGTAGTTTTGTTTAATGTATATTTACATGAAGTCGTAAGGAGGTTACTTAATATTTATTTAGTCATTATAATGAGTTTTTTTCTTCAAAGTAATTTCAATCGTATACAATTAAAACTACAACTGAATGCAATCTCTTTCCTTCAAACTCAAACATCATTTCGTGAATGTGCTCGTAAAATCAAGGGGTCCAAAATTATCAAATATTTTTTTTAGAAAATATTTTGTCAATTTCATCCATAGTGAATAACTTGAAATTGCTATCCATTTCCTTTGTAAGTTTTTCGAAGCTCATTCATATGAAGGGGAAAAAAACTATATATCTTTCTCTTATTATACAAAATTACAAACAATTTTTTTCTATACCACTGAAACAAACAAAATAATAACTCAATCATGTATATGATTATATTGTTTGATATGATCTAAAATGATATTTAAAAAAAAAATTGATCATATAATTAAGCCACTCCTTAAATAGAAATTTTTGCAATCATATATATTTTTTTTAACATATCACGATTTAAATTATTATTATTATTACTTTTTTTTTTTCATGCACTATTTTATGTGATAAAAAGGTACATCATTACGATATGTGTATGGATTGTTATAAAATCTATACTTATACATGTCATTATTACATGTGTAATCTGTATATTATAGAACAAAATATATTGCATCATTAAATGTGTTTTTTTTTCTATAGTATATGAATATGCATTTTTGTGTAAATACACTGATTTATTTTATTAGTCGTTATTAATGGACTTAACGATATTGCCGAAAGGATTATAGTAAGATTAAGAAAATGTTTTATTAAAGTTGCTGATTTAATCTAAAGTAGAAGTAATGACTTCCTTTTTTTTAAAATACCGCGACTCATATTCAGTTTATCTAAAAATGGTCAATTGTAATTTTTACTAATGTCTTGAGCTGATGTAGTGCAAGATATTAAAATAATAATAACAATAGTTATGTTCTAGAATTCAAAAGTTTTAAGAATCTATTTTGAAGATGCTCAAAATTTATAACATTTGAACAAAATTGAAACGTTCGCACTAAAAACTTCGGAATTGCTCATTGTTGCGATTTTTTTTTTTTTTTTTTTAAAGTTGTTGCTTTTAGACTTAGGCTTCTTCGCCTGTCTCTGTCAGTGTCAAAGATATCTATAAAATATTCAGATTGAAGTAATATAAAAAACCATTAAAAAAATATAAATATGTCAGCAAATTCTAGGAAAAACAAAAATATAACAATTTGTGTATTTCAGGTTGCAAACAATTGTCACTTATAAACTATTCAAATTATGTTTAATTTTTTTATAAATTTATAACAAAATATTTGTCAGTAATGTATCGTATCCCAATTATGCATACATCTATGCCTCAACTTATCAGTTTTTTTTTGTAACATGATTTGAAATGCAGTTTTTTGCTATGGTAACAAATGTTCTCTACAAAAAAATGTGATCATGATTCGAGCTATATGAAGTATAAAACACCCACCTTATCTAATGATTACTATAATAATAAAATGGGGCAGTACGGATAGCGGTAGTCATTTGTTTTGGTCAGTCAGTAAGTTGATGACAGCTAATAAGAAAGAAGTGATTGAAAATATACCGCTGTACATTACTGTGCGTTACATCTTTTATAATATGTAATGACCAGCGTGAGACGAAAACAACAAGTAGTTTATATTTATATATTTTTTTCTTTTAATTTAACAGCAAAAACAAGAAATCAAAATGTTCAATTTTATATGGGAACGTATATATATACTTCAGTTTAATGAATTGAACCATTTCATTTCCGTTTTGATATAAAATTAGAAGTTTAATTTAATACGATTCAATAAATTTGTTATTATTTAAACGAATTTTATATATATAAGGGCATCTGTGATAAACTTGAGTATTTTTCTCATACTTTTTTTTTTCATTTCTTTGAAGTGGTAAAATTAAAAGCTGTAAAAAAATCTTCTTTTTTTTTTAAAGAGATAAACATGTTCCTAATGAGTTTTATAAAACTCGGGAAAATCCGTTGCATTTTCAAACTTACGTTTAGGATTTTTTTTTTTTAAGTTTCTTAGATAAATTTTATATTTATTTTGAATTGTAGCTTCATGACTGCCAAAATAGATGGATTGATTTCCGTTTAAAGCTTAAAAAAAAAAGTATTTCAGTGTAAACTCTTTTTAATACAAACAGATACAAAAGTAGTAGTGTAAAAGAATATAATATATTTGAATAAAAGTAAATTATGCAATAAACACATTTGAATATTAAGAAATAAATGACACCTATAAATAATTTATTGATTTTTTTAATGATTGATAGATAATGATATTATATTAATATAAAAACAACAACAACAACAACAATCATATTTACAATCGTGATGGTGATGGTCATACTTTTTTTTTTCCAAAAGTTTACATAAAAAATACCGGTGTAAAAGGCCGCGGGGTTAATACGTTAAAGTTTTATAACGGTGTGGCCTGGTCTCTTCTCTCTCAATCTACCTTGATAATACTGCCACACAATTATAATGAATATTTATAATCTGCAACATGCAAAAGATGTTTAATACTATATATAAAAGTATTTTGCTTTAGGTTATTATTTGTAACCAAGGTCATCTTTTTTAGTGCAAAAAATAATTATCTTTTTGCTATCCCCACTTTTTTTTTTTTTTTTTTTTTTTTTTATTGTTGTAATAATGATTATCTTGCGTCTTTTCTTATAGTGAACTTTACGCTTGCATCGCCTTAAGATGAAAATATTTTAATACTTAATGTTATATATAATTGTGAATGCGTAATATAGGCAGGATATATAACCCCTACAATCAAAATTTATTTGCCTTTTAAAAATTTATTTAGTTATTTGAGTCTTTCCTTGTAATATTCTATTCAAAATTCTTCTCTCTCTCTCTCTCTCTCTCTCTCTCTCTCTCTCTCTCTCTCTCTCTCTCTCTCTCTCTCTCTCTCTCTCTCTCTCTCTCTCTCTCTCTCTCTCTCTCTCTCTCTGTTATTGCATAAAATTTTATTCTAAATTTTATAATCCTTCGTTAAAATAATCACAATAAAATTTTCGAAATGCTAATTAAGTATATATTATACTTGATATCAAACATGCTATTTTAAGCAAATTATACTAAACTGTATATTTTTTTCCTATAAAGAAAAAAAATGAACAGGTTTTTGAATTCATCATTTAATGTTATAAACAAAAATCACTGTTTAATTATAAATATTTAAATAAAATTACAGTCTTGTGCTAATTAGATATAACATTCTAAATATTTCAACAAAATTGTAATAATAATATACAATTTTATATGGGGAAATAAAATTATAAAAATAGAAGAAAAAAAATCCTTATACAGTGTATTCATAAAAACTTGTTTTCAAAAATTAAACATAGCTTTCATCCTTAAACAAAAATTTTGATTGACACAATCTAGTTTTTAAATGATTTCGTAATTATTTAATTAAAGA
Source organism: Ecdyonurus torrentis (assembly GCA_949318235.1). NCBI lineage: Eukaryota > Metazoa > Arthropoda > Insecta > Ephemeroptera > Heptageniidae > Ecdyonurus > Ecdyonurus torrentis. The sequence goes on along the minus strand of OX439134.1, from coordinate 5,614,412 downwards.
AATTTATAACTTAAAAAAATTATTTTAATAAATTAATAATTAAAACAATAATTTTCTAAGTAACTTTTACCATAATTAAATAATTTTTAATTAAAAAAATATATACGTAAGGAAATTGAAAATTATATAATTCACAGAAATATTATTAATATTAGATTGCATAATAATAAATCTTAATTTGATTTATTATTCATACTGTTTGCTGTGGTTTTTATTTTCATATTGTTCCTTGTATTTCATTTTGAATACCGTTATTACTTATTAGATTAAAAGTTAAAAAAGTTTTTTTTTTTTTTTTTTTTTTAGCAATTTATGAATACTTTAAAATCATTTATAAAAAGAATAGAAGTTAAATTTTAAAAAGCAAAAAGGTACAAAAATTTATGAAAGAATGAAGCTACATTATTTGTAAAGGTCGTACATGCACAAATGCATTTGCACAAATGCACATAGGTCGTAAAATTCTATTTAAATGGACGTATTGTTGCAACAATGAAAAAAAAAGCACGTCGATTATTTAACTAGAATCTTAAGTAGCTTTTACAAAGGACGTAAAATTCTACGTATACAATCATTCCAATAAAAAATGAAATTGTATTGGCTTTTGGCCATTCAATGCAACTAGATGGATATTTCAGTTGACGCAAAACTCTATCTAAATACATGTTATTCCCATATGCCAATAGAATTTTATTTTTTATTGGAATGACTGTACATCAACGTATTTTTATTGTTGCAAGAATGAAAATACGTCGATTGACGTAAAACCCTTTACGTCCTTTAAGTAAAAACTATACTTAAAGCGTATTTTTTTAAGGCAACTTTAGTGGAGCTTATGATTGTAATAAAACCAGGAAAATGATTACTGTCCAAAATGAATAAACAGCAAAATAAATTTTAATTCAAAAGTTTTCAATAATTGAATTTGTTATATGTTATTATTAATGTGTTTTTTAATGAATGAAATTTGTTCCCATTTTACTATTAGTACAATTTGTTATTTGACTTTATAAATCTTAAATTCAATTCTTTGTAGTTTTAGTAATTATATTACAGTTATTTAATTTGATATAATATACTACAATCGAAAGTAATAATATGATATTTCTGTTCAAATATACTGTAACATGTGCTACGACTTAAAAAAATAACACAATAAATATAACTTATAATTATATAATTAAGTGTAAAACGTAGCTAATTTTTTTTAAATTGCTTTATTTTTAATCCACCTGTGTAGAAAAAGAAGAAGATTAATTTTAAAATAACTTTACCACCTAATTATTAAATATTTTATGAATTACTGTAAATAGTAGGAAACAAAAAAAAAGTTGAAAATTGTTTCCAAAAACTTACGCACGAAAAGAGAAAACGGTATCAAAATCACTCGAGGGGTTATTAAGAAACTTTTATGAAAAATAATTTTAAAATTTTTATTTTAATAATAAATTTCAATTTATTTTCATAGTACTCGTATTACTCTCACTTTATTTATTGGAATTTTGAAAATTTTGTTTTTCAAGATATTAACGTAGACATAACTATTACTTTCTTATTTTTCATGTAAAATTGGGGTGAAAATAATTTACGTGAGATGAGTTTGGTAATGAGAAAACGCATTTAAAAAAAATTGTGTAATTTTATAAATACTTCTTAAATCAAAATTCAATGAATTGTGGAACCCTGCAAGTATTTTAAAATAATGAATAAATAATTTATAGTGCAATTTTTAATAAAATTATTCAAAAATTGTTATTTTTATAGTAAAAACATTTTTCCATCGCTCGTTATTTCATTACATAAAAATTTATTAGCTTCACTAATCTAAGAAAAAAAAATGAGATCAATATATTTTATTCTAAATCAGGTAGCACCTGTAAAAGAACAATCTTTTACAACTTCCTTGATAATAATATTACGAAATGATTTATTACTCTACAAAAATTCAATACTTTTTAATTAACATAATACAAACAAAAATTTATTATAATTTCTTTTTTTAAAACATACATGTATCATTATATTATATTATCTTTTATTTCGTAATGATAATCATTTTTACGTGTGTTAAACTCAATTAAATTTTTTTTTTAATTGAACTACAAAAACAAATTTCACCTTAAATATTCACGTATGTTCATTAGATGTTTACATTATTTGGCCTAAGGATTTGTTATTTAAAATAAAAACTTTCGAGACTTTGACGCTTGACTTGGCCAACTTTATAATATGCGAACCAGTCGGTTCCAAGTTCATCCCATACTTTCTATAAGAGCACACACACACACACACCAATTTCTAATTTTATCAGCTTTTTTTTTTTTTTTTTTTTTTTTTTTTTGCTCCTTATGTAAATTATAAAGTTAATAATTAGTATTTCAAATTTAAACTTAATATTTTTGTAAAAAAAAAAAAAAAAAAAAAACTTATACAAAAATAAATGCATTTAATTATTTTTGCAACATGTGCAACACAATATGCTATAATTGAATAATAGTTACACTGCGTACTATAGCAAATATATATATTGTATATATTATAATTATTTATGCCATAAAATAGCAACATTTTTACTATATGACGTAAATATAACATGCATAGCGTATATCCTTTATCCGTATCATTTTATCCCTATATACGTATTTTTTAATAGCGGTAACTCATTTCCTTAAATTTAATGTTTTCAATCGATCTTCGTGAGAAATATATGAAATTAATAGTCTTGTTAATTTGATATTTTATTTAAATAATTTTTAAATTCTACTCAAATTACTTTTAAATTGCAGTATGAATAATTAATAAGCTTTTATTTTATTACTTTTTGAAAAATTGTTTCTAAAGGAAGACTGTTTTTTTTTTTTTTTTTTTTTTTTTTTTGAGAAATCAATACGATAAAAAATAATAGCAGTTCTTGTTCCTGGAACACTGTATTATAAATAAAAAAAAAAAAGAAAACAAATCTTAAAATCTTAATTTCATCCGTTGCAAATTAAATTGAAATGAAAGCTCCGTATAAAATATGAAAACAAAAACAACAAAAATCAACAAAAATCATAATTATACCTTCAACCATCATAATATTAGATAAAAAATAGAATTACTTTTTTGAAAGTTGTCCTGAATAGATAATACTATCTATAGCATATAATATAAATGATTTAAAGAAATTATTCATTTATGACAGGTATGAACGAACAGATGTGAATTGCAAATGGGTGTGTTAAGGTTATACTATATAGTTAAATTCTCTGACACCTTAAAGGGGGGAGGGAGGAGAGGGGATGGAAGGGGGGTATATAGACATTCGATTACATTCCACCCACAATTACCTTTGTTACGTTCGCTCATTCACTTTCCGTTTGAACTGTAACAACGCCCTTATACACAAGAAGAAAAAAAAGTAGCTTTATTACATAACTTTCATTATACTCGATTTACTTTTGAAAATTGCACTTGTATAACAAAACACGGTAGATTGTCAATTTGTATTGCTCTAGTTTTATTTTATTATACAGTTATATAGTGAAAGGGGGTGTTATAAGAAATTGCATTGATCGTCGAATGGTTTTATTATTAAATAGTTTCATTGATGTATATAGTGTTTCAATTCATCAAATTAGAAGTGAAAGATTGTTTTGTACTGTTTCTTTTGTGATCTCAATTTGTAATGAAAAAGAAGAATTCTCTATACAAAATATGATTTCGTAATTATAATACCTTTATAATACCTTTGAGGAGAAAAATATAATTTGCATACATGGACAAAAATAAATACGTAATAATTATGTTAGCACATTTACAGCAAAAGTTCTTCAATACAGCATAATCTATGCTATTCTGCATAATAAATGTCTACAAAGTATAAATATTGTGTTTTACAGCATAATTATTCATGTTGTTCTAATTTAGCATTATTTATGCTAATATCATAAACGCAGCAAAATTTACGTAAACTGTTCTTTCCTTGCATATAGTATTAATAGTAATTAAATATGAAAGAGTAAAAATAGATATAAAAGTCATTTTTTTTTCTTTCAAAACAGTGTACACCTTTTAAATATTTTGTTTAGCGCACGCAAAAAAAAAAATGTAATTTACGTTGCGCAACGCGTCTACTGCATAATACTCTGTTGTTGGGCGTTTACCTCATTACTTTTTGATGCACTAGACTAGACAGACTTTGCAACGGAGTTTTGTAGTTCTTTTGTTTCAACTTCGCTGTTCATTCTATTCAGTATTTTCTTTGCGCATCATCGTCTTCATATAAATCTACTTCATTTTGTTAATATCTCAAATTATATTTTACACGGTAACTTGCTGAATGTAAAGGTTTATAAGCTGAGAAAATAAAATCCTATACTATACTATAGCAAAACACTTATACCACTTATTATATATTTAAGACCTAAAAATTTAAATTAAATTAAAATTTTGTTCCACTTTTACATTTATTATAGAAAACTGTCACACCTTTTACATCTTATTAATATATATATTTTTCAAACGACAAATTATAATTTTTCTTGCATATATTTTAAAGTAATTACTATATAAACTAAATTTTTTTCTTGTGTCCTACATAATAATAACACCTAGATATCAACTTTTTAAATACCACGATCATCTTATTTAAATAAAAATTGTAACATTAAATAAGTATAGAAATATACTTAAATAAATTATGAAGATAAATATGAATTTAAATACATTTCCTAATCATAAATCTAAAAGTTTGAACTTTTTAACTTTTTTTTTAAAAAATCGTGAATTAATTTGACATTATAACCTGTGGCACGTATAATAACAATATAAAATTGCAATAAAGTATTCTTTTTTGACAATATTATGCTAATCGCGATATTAAAAGATATTTTTAAAAGTTGTGCTACTCGTGAGGGAACAAAAGGTTATTTTTAAAAGTATGATCGATGCTCTTTTTTGATGTACAAATTTTATAACATTCTTTTTCTAATCGTAGTTTAGAGATACATTGAGAGAGAGAGAGAGAGAGAGAGAGAGAGAGAGAGAGAGAGAGAGAGAGAGAGAGAGAGAGAGAGATGAGCTAATATCAACCAAAACATTATTTTCATAATTTAATTTTGCTAAAGCGTGAGAAATTAAAAAGATCTATTTTGTATTAGTACTATAAACTTTAATGTTAAGAATTTTGGCACGTTAACATTTTTTTTTCTTTTTAAAGAGTGAAATTTTTTAGTCTTCTCTCACAGACATAGGGCGAGTTACCATATTATATTTTTTTATAGTGAAAGGAAATGAGAGAGAAAAAAATACTTACACTCTTGCAGTCAAAGAGTTTTCAGATCAGGTTAAAGGGCGTGTGACTTTGTGAATCACGAAAAAGCAAGGTGATCAAGACAAGTTAGTAGTATAATATATACGTGACCACACCTTATTTAAAAAATACTATAGCATTTAAACTATATAGTATAAAAGTGTGGGTGAGATATACCGTTTTCTTTAAAACTCTCTCGTAAAATACCTAATATGTTGATTTTGATATTTTTATTTATTATACGTATACTTTAACAAAAGTTTTTATAATAAAGATATTTTAAAAATTTATATCTACTATATGACATTTTTTGCATTAATTTTTACTTTAAATTTAGCTCCACAATAATAATAATAACAGAGATAGACAGTTTTATTTGCTTTTATATAAATAATCTAACACGAGACCTCTAAGATGGAGAATATGTGTTAATTAATTTCATTGTTGGGTTGGTCTAAGGTCTATTCACAATGACGCGTTAATTCACTAACTCTTACGTTGAAGATACAACAATCAATGTTATTTGGATTTTTACGTAAAATTTATGTGAATTTATGCGTTCTTGTGAACAGACCTTTATGGAAATTACATGTTTACGAGTGCTAACGTCACGGCTAACGTCTTATTTAATTAACATACAATTAGATTTTTATATATATATATATATTTTTTGGAAATACAAAAGTGGTTTAACAAAGTGTTCTATGCTGCGGGCTTTTCAATATCTATATATCTAACACCACAGATTTTAAAGTTTTTGCAGAGTATACTCTTATCTGATATGAATTTGAAATTTTGTAGCTAAACTTTTTCATGGTAAAAAAAAAATAATAATAATAATAAAAAAAAACGTAAAAAGTTTCAGATACAAAATTTTATTTAATGCTTCTTGCATGTGAATATTTTTGGTCAATTTTATAGCTTTTTAAAGATGTTAAAGTGTATCTAGCTTCATTTAAATTTAACAGTACTACCTACCCTAACTGCAATAGTGTCTCCTCAAAAATCACTTATTAAAAGATGATCCTGATAGGAAATTATAGGGTTCCCCCGTCGTTTTTAAGCTCTTTTTAGATGAGTACACGTCACCACTGGTAATAAGAATTAAATAATAGAAACACCATGTCTTTTATGCATAGATAAATATAAGTTATTTAATAAATGTATTACCACTAAGCAGAAAGGTAAAGTTTTATTTTACAGTGTCTGTACTTTATGAATAAACTGTATATTAAGTTACTTAATATTACAAGGTTTCATATTTTACACATAAATATAAGATATTACGCTTGAAATATTCATCATGATTATAGCGGTTACAATTTAAAAATAACATTTATTCAAATTATAATAAAGAAAATTTCCATGCATCAATAAATTTATCTTAAATCAAAATTCCATGATAATACTTAATAAAAATAAAGGAATAGAATTTTATTTGAATTAAAAATATAGAATAATAGGTTAAATAGTAAAAAAATAAACTGTTAATATCATTATGTATATAATATTTCTTAGAAAATTCTTTACTTTTTTCCCCTTTTTATTTGTTTCTAGTTTTAATTCGTGGTTTACTTCCTTTGAATATACATTCCTTTTTTAAGTAGGATATAATTCTTTGATTATTAATGAGAAAAAAAAATTAAGATCTCCCGCTACGAGAAAAAAAAATACTTTTGACCATTTATCTTTTAATTCCTCTTAAGAGTGGAATTTTTCATTCATTTAACCTATATTTTTATTACTTCTTTATATGAGCTCATCATTAACCAAAATATTCATTTTTTTATGATTATTATTTTTATGTAATATTTATTATGTTTTATTATACTCTTTAACCTTACCCGTGAATAAAATATTTGAGGTTTTTTGTTGTCTCTCTCTCTATATATATATATAACTGTTCACGCTTCGTTGGGTGTGAATCTTAAAGATTTGTTCCAATCACGCAATGATTTTTTTTTATATAGTTATTTATATTGAGAGAAAAAAAAATTAAGCCACATTATTCAAATTTTGTGGTTCTTTTGTATTGTTTATCTTTGTTTTGCTCGATGCAAATTATATAAGAAAATTCTTATTAAAAAAAAATGCATATCTTATTGAATTCGAAATGGTGAAGCTTTGTTGTTCTGAAAGTAAAATTCAAATAAAAGGAAATGTTTTTTTAATAATTTTTTGTAGATTTTGCATTTAAAAACTAAAAGAGTGCAATATGTGATTTGCAAAGATGAATATTGAAAGTGAAAATACCATCCTGTATTATACGTAAAAAAAACTGAAATAATAATACCTAGAAAGGGATAAAAATCAATAAAAAACAGTAAAATATGATATTTTTCTCGTTGGAATATCATTACAATTAATTTGAATAATTCATCAAAATCCATGTGTCTTTTTATCTATTCAGATTGGAACTAAATATCTAAATTTTATGATTTAACATTAATAATATTTAATGCAAATGTTTGAATAGTTTCACAAATAACTTTTGCTAGTCATTGTTTGAATATTATATAATTTGCGATTATCTACATAATAACAAAAAAAAGTAGAGAGGTAAAAAAAATCATAAATTTTTGTCAAAAATTTAAAAAAAATTATGCATGAAAAACGTTTTTCTCACAACTTACGGTTATCACCAAGAAAACATGAACACGAAATTTGAAGCATGAAACTCACCTAAAACAAAAAAAGAAAAGAAAACATTAGTCAAATGATACACAATATAATTATAATCTAGATCTTTTGAATATAAACAAATAAAGTTATAATATTTAAATGATAGAAAGTCAAATTAAAATAAAGTAATCAAAACCAAATTCACCTTTCTCCTATATATGGTATACATATAATTTATTACAGTCGGTTTTGAAATATATAACATATTATTGGGAATCTCTATTGTAATGACAACATTATAGTAAAGTTTATTATTATTGTTAACTAAACTTAATTGTTATTATAATGTTTAAATAACTTTCACATATGTACACCATGGGATTTTTTTATTTCTTAAGTGTTACCGGATTTCCATAGTAACTATATATATATATAAAGAATTAGATTATAAAAAAAGGCTGCTCATAACGTAGTGAAATCAATTTTTATTTACCAGATATCCTTTTTTTATTTTATACTTTTACTGAAAGTTATATGAGAAAAATTTTATATGTACTTTCTTTAAAATATATAGTAACGACAAATTCTTTATAAAAAGGTTTTCAAAATTATGAAATATGATGAGATTTCTAATTAGCAATACTCTTAAACCTATTAACGTTAATAAAATATAAATAAATAATAAAAGGAATAGTATACATCATATTTGTTATTACTACTTAATATTATTATCATCATATTATTACAGTAGAATAGAAGTAAATATAGACGTGATATTAATATTAATTTTGTTGATTTCGAATGACCGTTGATTTTTGACTATTATTTGAATTCCTGCATGTTTATATGATATCAGTATCAGGAATTTCATTCAGTTAACACAAAATCAACGTAAATGAGAAATTCAATATTAATTTCAAGAGGTGTTTATTTTAATTCTGAATCAATAGAGACATGTGTTAGTTTAGTTGCATTCTTTTTAAAGCAATGGTATTTAATATATTGTATTTTACTTTTCAAGTTTCTTTTAACATTGCACAAATTACAGAACTTTTAGTGAAAACTCATAATTTTGTATAATCATTAAATTTGAACTTTTTAAAACGCAAATATTTCATATATCATTTAAATATAATTCTAATATTCAAATATTTCTTAATCGCATGTTTTTACAGTAACAAAAGCCCTTGGCTCTAAAAAAGAAAAATCTAAAACATATAATTCAATGATTAAATTTTAATTTTATATAAACACGATAAAATACAATACTGTATCAAAAAATCTTATATTTAGAAGAAAAAAAAACTGGTATTCAAATAATATACAGAATCCTACGTATTTTTTTTCGGTAAAAACTATTAATTTTTGATTATACAAGTATATTCCTTTTGATTTATCGTATTTTAAGATCAAAAGAGAAAATGAACGGTAAAATAGAAAAATGTGGCGTTGCCGCTAGGACCAAAAGCATAACATAAGGTTTAACTTTTTATATATAGCATGATATTGAGTGGATGGATGGAGCAATTGAAAATAAAAACCCGCTAAAATCTGTAGGCTGTGTTATGTGTCTGCGTGTTTTTTTGTTTTTGTTTTAATACTGTTATCATTTTAGTTGTCATGGAATCGTAGAAGAAAAAAAAAAAAGTCTTTAAAAAAAATTTCATTCTTGCATGCAGAGTGCACAAATTAAATGTTCTTTTGGAATCTCTCTCTCTCTCTCTCTCTCACACACTGCTTTTTTTGTGTTTAGTAAAAAGTTTAAGAGCTATTGAATAGATTTCTTTGTTTCCTCCTCCTCCTCCTCCTCCTTTTTTTTTTTTTTTTTTTTTTTTTTTTTTTTTTTTTTCACTTTCTGGTGGGTCTTGATTGTTTATTCTTCTATTGGTCACACTTATCGCAACAACAATGTCTCAAATTGTTGTGTAACATGTTTCATTTACTTCAAGACTTATTTGTTTGATTTTTTAAAAGAGAACTTAATTCATATTATCAATATCATAAATTCATTCACTATACTTTCAAAGATGCATTATATAAGATATTTTTCTGAAACTTGTGATGTAATTCTTTGATTCAAATTTATAACCACAGTGACGAGTTGTACTAGATAATTTTTATTTTTAGCACATTTAGTGATCACATCCTTTCTATTCTTACAGGAAAATGAAATTGATCACTTTTCAAAAATGCAAATTAAATGAAATGAACATTACAGTTTATAAAAGTAATAAATTAATTTGTTAGAAATACTAGCACAACTTGAATTTGTTTCTTTAAATGTCCACAAGCTATGATCAAAATGATATTTATATCAAAATTTGTGATATTGAATAAATTATCAATTTGAAATTAAATTATATAATCATCTTTATTAAAAAAATTGTTTTCAAAGGGCGAGGTTGAGATATGACTAGATATATCTGGCCCACTCTTACACCTATAACCCTAACAAAACAAAAAATAAAGCAAAATTTCTATCTATATCATGAATATCTATCCATAGTTGTTAAATATTTAAATTTCCTAGTAAAATAAAAACTACATGTCACACTGTCTTAAACATATCAACAAGTCTTCAGAACAACAAAAACAAAAACTCTTCACTCTCTAAAAATTTAAATATCACCTATCAAACTTCATGACAGTCTAATTGTATACGTATTTAAACAAAACCACAAAAATAATACACATTCATTTTTCATACTTATACACTACAATAAAAAATACATAATATTCCTTATAAAGAATATTATTATTCACGTTTATAACTTTTTTTAATATATATTTTTTATTTTGAAAGAGAAATATTATATATCGTGATATCTACACTCACAGGTCATGAAACCTTATTCACCTGACACCCTGACCTCCTATCTTATACCTTAAGGGGAATTTCATCTACATTAAGGTCTATTTTTATATCTTTTAAACAGATGAGAATTAAATTTTAATAATACGTAAAACTTTCGCCGTATCAGTAGTTATTGAAAAAAATAAAAAAATAATTATAAAAAAAATTTACAGACATTTTCTGAAGGTTAAAGGGTATTAAAATTTTTACTTGTTGTTGTTTAGTGACCTATTACCCTTGATTTTAATGTCAAAATATATTTTATAATATATATATATATATATATATATATATATAAAATCTCTAGTATGTCATAGTGATTAATATGTTTTTTTATTTAAGTATAGAATATCAGGTTTATATAAAGTAGGATAAATGAAAATAAAATTATATATATTTTCTTATAAGTTTGTTGTTGATAAATTTCAGTATACATAGATCAAAATATTTTATTTATATGTTTAGGAACCGGAATTGAAATTAATTAATAACCATTTTGACCTTTTCATCATTTATCTTTATTATATGAACTTTCAATATTGTGAAATATCGATAGGTTTATATCATCAAAAAAAATAATATTTAGATATAAAAATTTTTTTACACCATTTTCTTAAATTTTGGATTTAAGATATTTTGGTTTGTTTTTTAATAACTAGGGATTTGATAACTGCATAACGGTCATTTTTTTTTTACAAGAAAATCTTAAATAAACTTGATCTTTAATTAAATTTGCAATAATTTGTTTTTTTTTAATGCGAGTTGTCAATAAATTTGTTTTACATAAAAAAACAACTTATTTTTATATATTAAGAAAGTAGTTCATACCTAAAAGCTAAGGATTTTGTCGAAATGACTAATATTGAAAAATAAAGCTGAGAAATTGTTGCTTACATGGTATATATTTTATATATTACCTGTTAATAAAGCCATATTTCAGGAAACATTAAACTCTTACAAGAGTACAGAGTCATCAATTATATCTTATTTCCTAATACATATAAATTTCATACAACAAAATAATAATAATCGTGTTCACGTCAAAATATATATACGTATAAAAAAAATAGAAAACATACCCATGTCCTAAAAACTCTTATGTGTAGGTGTTCTTTAAAGACAGCAGAAATAAGTTACAATATAAGGCTTTTAAAAATAATTTAAGGAGTAATTGCAAACATAAAATATACGTACTAATATATACGTTGCGAAAAATATCATAAACATTTAAACTATAATTGGTTATATTTTAAAACAATGAAACTAAATAAGGAATTTGCTTTAATCATTTTACCCTTTCAAAAATTTTTTTTCTGATTATTGGAATTAAGTACCTTATAAAGTCAAATTAGAAAATATTATAATCTGATTCGCATCTTATATTTCATAATATTGTTAATATATATATAGATGACGCACCTTTTTATTTTATATAAATTATAAGGTATATAGCTTTTGTGACCTAAACTGAAAGAGTAAGTCATTGACCATATGATGATGATTTGTTTGGGTCGATCAGTCTCAACATGAAAGAGATTTCTCTCCTAGTTTAGTAACTTGTAAGTATGCAGCAGGATATTATGCACTTTGTATGCAAAATTATGTTAATATAAAAAGATGTATATACATATGTGAGTCATTAATGTTTGTAAACAAAAACATCTTAAGGATGTTTTTAATTGAAGATTTTCTCATTTTGATCTATTTTAAATTGCTCTAGTTATTGAATTTTGTACGAAAATTGATTTTTTTTTTTCTTTTTTTGTGAATATGGGAAAAAAATAATGTCATAAATTATACTCTTCTATACAATGTACTATACTATTACTGTACATCTGTACAATACTTTGTTGTTGGGTGATTTTGGCATAATAGAGTGACATTATTGCAGTGGAGCTTTACCTTTTCAATAGTGAAAAGTAACTTTGCTGTACAGCATTGTTGGGCCAACTCAGAGCCATAGTTGAGTTTTTTTTTTTTTTTTTTTTTTTTTTTAGTTTGTATTTTCTGTCTGAAGACTTGGGACTTTATTATCTTTTGAAGCTCTATTAATACATAATATTTAAAGAACAGAAAAAATTGTGATCCAGTATCTATGTCTCATTGTTGTATGTATTTTTGCTTATTTAACATTCTCATATAATGTTGTGGTCAATGTTTTGTAAAATAGGGCTGTAAAGCCCTCTCAATGCCGCAATAAAGTTACTTATTATTATTATCAGAACAGTACATAAAACTGCAATTTTTGGTGACTTTATAACCTATTCAAAATTCATGGCTCTTGATTCTATACTAAAGTCATATTTTATTAAGCTGTAACTTTTTTTTTTTTTTGGTAATATACAATAAAAATTGCATGTACGTTTAATATGTAACAGTTTACATAGTGTCATAAAATTTAATTTAAAAAATTACACCGTTTGACATTAAATTTTCGTCACGTTGTCTTTCATTATATAAAAACATATATATCATAAAAATCATATCTGGAACGTTTATATAAAACATTAAAACACGAAAACAATTTACCGCAATCACGCATGCAAATTTTAATTAAAATAAACTTAACTGTCGAAGTATTTATATAAAGATTTTAAACGTTGAGAAAAATCAAGATTAGTGGTATTTAGGGAAACAAACATTATAGGTTTGTCAGCTATGAATACCAAATTTCACAATTTATGTTTACCTGTAAAAGGTATAAATATTGTAAAATATTTAACATAATGCCAAAGCATCGAATATTTATTAATTAATTAAAGAGATTCTGTACTCATAACAATTCATAAGATGGGACAATCCTTTTGTATTATACCCTCTCAAACTGGGATTAAAAAATTGTAAAATAGGCAACTTTGAAATTCATGATGCCATGAAATCATGAAATCAAGGTCTACACTATATAATTACGGGTTGCCTATCCTATACCTTACAAGTTTTATACCCTGTTTGCGAGGCTTCAGACTAGCTGGCTTAAGTATAGTATGTAAAAAGTACCCTTGTGATCTATAAATGAGTTTTTTTGTCCCTTCATCTTCTGAAACAAGTGTTAACGGAACTGTACTTTTCTTATTGTACGATTCAAAAAATATGATATCTTATGATCTATATAAAAAAAATTCAATGTTATTCTAACAAGCAATAAAATTGCGTAAAATATCTAAGTTCAATATCCTATAAAAGAAAATAATAATAAAAATAAATCACAACCACTTATGAAATTCATAGGTCATTAAATTATAATTTAAAAATATTATTATTAACAAAAAGTCATAATCAATAAATACCTATAATAGTCTCAATGTATATGTTTGTTATTTTATTTAGAAAGTTTTTTTTCCATCTATAATATATTAATTTAATCTAACATCTTTATATATAAAATAAAATTGCCGTTAGGTAAAGAATTAATATTACACTGCTAGAGAATGCTTTTGTATTCATAAATGAATCAATTTTACGTAATATCTTCATATTATTGCAACATCATTTCTGTGTATTTTTTTTACATTACTTGCAGAGAAAGTAATCATGAAAAAAAAAGTATGATTTTTATGGATAGACAGCAAAAAAATTATTTGTAATTATTTTTTAGAGGAAAAAGTATTTCATACGTTATAGTTATTTCACGTATGTGTGATTTTTTGATATAATAACATAATTTTACAATTTCTATATAATATATATATATTTTTTTTTTGCAATATCATAAATCATAAGTATTGTACATACATGAACTTTTTATTTTTGTTTTGAGTAAAAAAATAACTGTATACTTAATAATTTTGAAGAAATTCAAAAATATATTTGTTTTTCGTGTTTTTATATTATAGCAATTTTTTCTAATATTACATATGAATTTGTTTGATTTTAGGAATATTATATACATTGATGTTTTTACGATAATTTTAATTTCTTTGACTTATTGGGTACATGATTTCACAATGTGTATTTACTTCGTGTGTGTAAGATATGTGTGATTGCTTGTGATGATACTGCGAATAAAATTTATATTCAGGATTTGTAATTGAGGTTACATAACATATTGTTTAGTATGGCAAAAAGACCTACAACAGTATTATTATTATCTTTATTTTATACGATGAATCATCTCCATCATCGTCTAAAATTAGGATTTACACATTTCTTGCATTAGACACCTAATTTAGTATGTTTTAATTTACCATTATTATTTTGTTATGACTTTGGTGATCATATTCATTTTTCCACTAGAAAAGCATTTTGCAATACGTTTACAACAATGAAATAAAGATTATTACATGTCAATGGACCACTTGCAATGAACAAACTTTTTTTAAATAAATTTGAACATTCTTAATGTATTTCTTATGGAAAAATCGTTTTCACTTACTTGCTGCAACAATTAAAAACATTTTATTCCAAGTGGTCCATTATTTCAAAAAACTAACTTTAAAATTACCAATTTTTGTTCATATTTTGACGATACTGCATCAAAATTAAACTTTTTATTTCGTGTAATTAAATGAACTCAAAAGTAATTTTTGGTTAAAATAGCATGCTATAAGTTGATGCAGTATCAATTAATTCATATATTTATCATTTAAAGCTATCAATGTTTTAAATTAGTTCTTATAATATATTGAATTATAATTTCATTTCACTTTTTCTTGCTGCACATACGATAATGTAATAAAAAAATTTTCACTGACCAGTAGACATATTACATATAAATGGGGGCGCGGTGGTGAAAGGTACTTATATAAATATATAATATATAAAAAATTACTTCAAAAATAATTATAATAACATTATTAAATCAGAGAAAGTAATATATAGAAAAATTCAGAAATTGAATATATAAATTTTCACTGTTAGATTTTTTTTTTTTTTTTTTTTTTTTTTTTTTTTTTTTTTTTGAAAAATATTAAATTATAATTTTAGGATACCGGTTTTTAATAATTTTTAAGGTCGTATTTTTTCTTTTAAGTTCATTGGCTTTGACTACTTTCATCGAATGTAAAAAAAAGAGGTAATAATACCTTGTATCTAAAAATGCTTTATACCAGCACGTATACTAAGTTTAAATTATTATAAATCATTATTTTCAAAATTAAAATAATAGTTAATAATAATAAAATTAAAGATTAAAACATGATATACGTTGTGTTTTTTTTAAATATTCTTATCTAGATTGAGAATTTGATATTATAATTATTTATTCAATATAGTTTTTTATTTATTAAAAAATATATTAACTTGATTTATAGTAACGGCTCGTATTTAAATATTTTTTATTTGTGGAATGCATATTTTAATTCTTAAATTTTTCTTAAGTATTTTTAAAAAAGTCAAAAATGCAGATACATGATAAAAGAAATTTGATCTGAAGAATGTCTTTAAAAAAATACCGTTTTGAAAGTTTATATTGTAGATATAGAAAATGTCATATTATTTATTTATGCACCAACATGAAAGAAAAACAAAATAAATAATGATTTGATGATCACCATCATTAAGCAATCAAAATTCATTATTACCAATCTGTAAAAGACTTCAAATCATACAATTTCAGCATATAGATTGCATTTATTGAATGCGAGAAAAAAAAGAGCCAGAAAAGACCATATAGAAAAACATAAGCAAGTATATCATAAAATACTTAATGGGACTTAAATAAATAACTTTAGTTTGTATCAAAACCCAACTTTAGCTCCGTAGCAGTGATCAGAAAGTTCAATTTATGCAACCCACACAACATTTTTATACTAATTTTTGCATGTTTCTGATGTCATAAACATAAATAGTCATGGAAATTGCATACTTTAGTACAGAATTTTTACGTTCTCTCGTGAGGCTACATTAACATTCTGGTAAAAAGTGTCCACCGTTTTAAAGATCGCATTTCGTGTTTATTGATTAAAAAGCACATGTTGTTTTATGTGGTCTATGGCTTTAAATTTAATCTTATATAATCTATCCTCAATATTTTTAACACCCTTGTAGATCTAAACACTGATATAGTATATAAAAAATATTGAACTGTTTATCGTTTTATGAAATCTAATTGATAGAAACAACTCAATAAAAAAAAATCAGATATAAATAACACGTGTATAACTATAATTACAACATATAAAAAAAAAGTGGTAAACACATGAACTGCAGAAGAAAAAAATGACAAGCTATTTACAAAAGCAATAATTGAACCCTATTACACTTTAATTGCAATAGTGAAGATTATCACAATTAACCTTTATGTCATTATAACTTTCATAATTTCTCTAAACAATAATAACACACACACAAAAAAATTCTTTGTAATTTTTAACCTTCGAAAATATTTTTGATATGATTTTTTTTTTCGAGGTCGATGGTTAGGCATGATTAATAAAAAATTTGAGAGAAAGAAAAAAATCTATATATTTTTGCACTAGTAAGAAATATTATAGAAAAGATTCCTTTTGCGTTTACGTATAGAGAAAGTTGATTTTAAAAACAAGTTTTTTTGAAATACGATTTTTTCTTCTTTTTTTTGCTTTCTCCCTTTGAGTTCTCCTTTACTTCTTTGGATGAAATAAATTGAGGGAGTGTTTTTTTTTTAAAGTTATAGTAGACAAGTTTGGTTGTATATGAAAATATTTTTAGCACTTTGAAGATGAGTATATCCGGGTCATGACATAATTTTTAACAATGATATCTAATCACTGTAAAAAAATAAAATAAAATAAAAATAAAATTTCGTGACTAAATATAATAATTAAAAATTATTGCAATTATATTTTTTGATAAAAGTTTTAATTAAAGATTATATCTATGAAGTAAAAAAAAAAAAAGGAAAATATTTCTTAATTTCAAATAAATTTGTTGGTGATATATTTTATAAGATAATGCATGGTCTTGAATTTTTAAGTTCAAAGGTTTTTAGCAATTATTGTGTTTTTAGTTAATTATTGTACAAAAGTATAATTGCTTTAGAACGTGAAAATGAAGTACAAATAAGACATCTTGAAATTATTTATAATTATTAATGAAATATTAAAAAAAAAAAAAAAAAAAAAATCAGATAATTTTGATTACTATACTCGCCTAAAGTACTTAAATTCAAATCGACTTTGTTTCTAAGATTTAGGGATTATTAACCCAAAAAATATATAGAAGAAAAAAAAAATGCAAAAGTAACTGTCTTCAAAAAGTTCAAATATTATAAATTTTCAAAAAATTTACTACAAAAATAATTCACAACTTTTTCATGCAATTTTTTACAGCTAATCAAAAAAATTAAATTTCAAACAGGTGTATAGTAAAACAGGAAAAAAAAAAAAAGGAACCTGACCTTTCTTCACCTTTCTTAAAAACATAAGAATTGAACTTTTACATACAAAGGTTATTAATTTTAAATAACAACATATATAAATTTGAAACAAAATACATTTTAAAATGTTATTTTAATAGACAATTTAACTTGAAAATAACATGATTTGTTTTACATGTATGTAATATAAAAAAAAGAACGTCAATTATTTTATTATTAATATATTATTTTGATAATATATCATTATAACTTTTTCAGTACACGGTACCTTTTAGTAACATAATATATGACCAACTTTTAACACCTTTCATATAGGAAATGCATTAAAATTTTAGTTGAAGTTTTTATAACTTTGTAAAAATGTAAAAAATTTGCATAATAAGACAATTTTACTAATCTTAAATCAATCTGGCAAGGTATTTTCTTTAAGACTTTTTTTTTCGTATAAATTCAAATATTATCTAACTTATCATCTATGACTTATTCAATAAAGTCACTTTTTCTATTTAATAATATTATAAAAAAGACTTTAAAGACTTGCTATTGTCTATGCACATTTTTATTAAATGATGTAAAATACAACAGGTGTACTGATTAAATATAATAATTGAATGCATGTAAAGTTGAAATCTGTATTTAATTATATTTAAATTTGAACCTTACTATACAATAAACACCAGCTGTTACAATAAATATTATAAAATTCACTTTTCATATAATAATGCATTGTATGTAAAAAGTATTCAATTTTATGCAAGTTGTGTAAGAGTGTAATTTTTCAATCCCTTTTTTCCTTTAAGAAAAAAACGTAAGTTATCAAAAATACATTAAATTTTTCAACTAATATATTATACAAAATCTTTATTATTATTATCTTAATGGAATCAACTGAGATATTAAAAAAAAGGAAAAAGGATTAATTTTTTTCAACAAAAATTCAATAATATTCTCAATATTGTATTTTACAACTGTATGCGTCTTGTTTTTATTACAAAACGCGATGTCACTGTCTCTTTTCTTACATTTTATTATTATTATTATTATTTTTAGGACGTGGGAACTAAGAATGTTAGCACATTGCGGTTTTAAGCAAATTATTTAAGTAGGAAAAAAAATGAAGCGTCAATATGAAGATTTGAAAAATTATTTACTTTCAAAAATAAAAATGACCGCAGGAAATTTAAATAATATTTTTCATATATAAACGGGATAGAAAGTAAGCATTCTTTACTTGCATAAATTATTATTATTGCTTCTTATTTTATTTAAGTGCTTAAAAGTTCAAAATGATTCTCCCATAACAAGAAGCTTCCTGATTGCGTAATTGTTGTTATGGTCATCTTTCATCTATGTCTTTCTACTTTTTTTTCCGGTATAAAAAAAAAGTGTCTTAAGTATTTTATTTATTTGAACTGTCATCTTACAAAATATTACACTTAAGATAAATTTTTGTCAATTAAATATATATATATTTTTTTAGCATTTTTAAAACCGTTCTACTTAAAAATTGTTGACGTTTTGTACTAGTTTTTTTTTTTTTTTTTTTTTTTTTTTTTTCATATATCAAATTAATGGTAAAATTGCTTACTCAATACATTTACTACATACAGAAAGACAATTTTGATTACTAAGGTTGCAACAGTGACAAGTCATTAATGGAGTTACACAAAAATCTAAATTTTCTCATCCACATAAGATAATATAAATTTACTATCTAAGAATGAGATGTTACATTTTCATGGTTTATTATGATGTATTTCTTTTATATAAATATTTCATTTTTTTAGAATCATGTTTACTTTTTTAAAGCCTCAAAACATTAGAGCATTGGGGGGCGAGGTAATAAAATAACCACTAAATACCCACAAATCTATGAAAAAAGTAAACGATAAAAACGCTGTTATTTTGACTTAAAGTTCATTGATTTTAACTTTTTTTTAATGCGTATAAGAAATGTGTACAAATAAAAAAAATTGTAAGAGAGTGCTGACTTTTTTTTATTCTTTAAATATTACATGCAAAATACATGTTAAAATCATAAAATAATAATTTATCTTTTTTTCATGCTAATTATGCATAAAAATTAAAGAAAAAAAAATTCTATAGCACGAGACAAGATAATGATTTATGATCAGTTCTGTACTTTAAGTTTAAAAATGTATTATACTTAAAAGACGTTTGTGCAAGAAAGCAAATAATAAAAAAATAATAAAAATAAATGTCTGAGCCGTGTCGAGTTTTGTTTTGAGTCCATTCACACACCATGGTTTTGTTAAAGTATACAGGTAGTTCGTAAGTTTATGTAATTAATAATTATATTAAATATAGTAGGTAAGACGATATTAGACTTAACAATTTGTTAAAATGAGCTTAAAAATTCATGCAAACATAAATAAACACTGAATTTTGTGTTTTTAGAAGTTTGAAAATTACAAATTGTCTCGTTGTCAGGCATTGCTGTAGCTTATTATAAAATTAATCGCAATTCTATGAGTAAAAAAAAAAAGTATTCTCTCTCTTTCTCCCTCTCACTTAAAATCCCTCTTTAATTATATTTCAAATTGCAATACAATAATAAATCAATCCATTACACATTTCATCATTTTGAATATAACAAGAAGAATAATATATACCAAAGTAAATTTTTAAATTATAACATTGTTTTTATTTTACATACATAATTTTTGTATTTTGAGAACCATGTGTACCATATACGTATACCTTTCTTGGTCTCAATAAAAAAAAACATTTAAAGACGAAGAATTTAAGAATCAAGTAAAACAAACCCCCTTTCACCAATGTTATATCATATATCAATATTATTTAACTCTTTTTCATAATATAATGTATAATAGTTGCATACAATTTCTACCAGCATTGTACATTACTCACATAACCTGCTATAGGTTAACATACCTCTGCATAATAATAATAATAATAATAATGCTGGTTTTTAATGACACATGATACGTTAACGTACGATATGATTATATATATATATATATTTCTATTGCTGCACTCACGATCAAAGCAGGTGCATTTTTTTTTTTTTGTCTTAGTTTTCTCGTCTTGATGATGCTGTATGCATGCTTCCTTATTATTATGATCATCTTGGAGATTCAACGTAATAATATTTTATACCTTCTCTCAACGTATGTAACATTATATAGTGTTTTACATATAAAATTTAATGATTTTAATTGATTAAATCAGGAATGGGAGTTTTTTTGTTACTTCTACATCAAAAGAATATTTATGTAATGACGTAATGCAATCTTTAGGGTAAATAATGACTATAAAACAGTCACTTATACCTTGTTAGTATTCGTACAAAGGTATACTTATTATAAAAATGATAACTATAGGTGAAGCAGCTTTAGTGCACCAAACGTTCACTATAATTCAGTATTATTTACCTGCACTGGCTAACATTGGAGAACTGCATTTTGGAGAACAAATGTGTTCTCTATGTCTCTGGGTATATTTTTACTTTATCATCCAATATTTTGAACTTCAATTCATTTAATTTTATTAAAATACTAATAAATAATAAATGAAGGTACAGATGATCAATTTGAACTCTCAATACTTTACACATCGTATAAATACCTATAAGATTTTTAAGTTTACCATCAGTACAAATTAATATTAAAACTCAAGGCATTACCTTTAAAAACATTAATAATGAATTAATGTTCAAACAAACTTAAATTTTTATAGCATACAACTATACATAGCTGCCATAATTATCAGACTTTACATGTAAACTCCAAATATTTGAAGATTTTGTACAGAACATAAATCTGTGATTTAAATACTGTTTAGTATAAAATCTTGTATACACTAAGGTATTAAACTGTAACGATATAAATTTTTGCGTACTTGCGCAATATTTCTTGATGTATTCTTTTGAAATGATAATTTTCCTACTAACATTATTTTATGACTCAATGTAAACTGGTCTTCAGAGTCATAATTTTATTACCAGTGCACCTTAGTTATATGAATACGAGTACGGAATACACTGCGATATACGTATACAGTACATTTATATACCAGCACAAAAATACATTAAATTTATTACGTACATTATTTTGATTATATTATACAAAATTTAATATTCTATTATTCTCTTTTTATAATGTTAAAAAGCTATATAATATATAATAAATTAATTAAATAATAAAAAATTGAATTAATATTTGATTTTTCTTATTTTAATATTATAAAATATTATTATTGAAGGCTAATAACCCTAAAAATTTGGTGATCTCTGAAGCGAAAAGAAAAGCAAAGTTTTATATACACACAAACTCGCTTGTTCATCTTTTATTTTTAACAGAAGCTTCTTCAAAGTCACTCATCTAGAGAAAAAAAAGTAAAAAGAAAAATTATTTTTTTGTTTTTATTCTTTTTTTTTTTTTTTCTAAATATCACGCATGTTTTTTTTTATCATGTTTTTTTTAATAGAAAAGTGACCACAATCGTTATTGAAAACACAGAAAAATTTATGTGTTTTATAACATACGTATTTTTGTTTTCATATTTCTTATTATATTTGGAGTGTTTTTGTAAGAAAATTAGACTCCAAAATTTACTTTTTACTTGTTTATGTAGCGGTATTTATATGCTTGGTTTTATATAATATCATTATGCAAATATGAACTACTATACTTTTTTTTTTACAACAATGTGTGAATTTTTTTTACACATAAGAAGTTTTTACCGTTTTTTTTCACATTAAACATATAAAATTGTAACAACCATAATTTACATAACGTACGTATGAAAATAATAACATATAATTTTTTTGTCATTTCAGTTTTTTTATACATAATATTATACTTATAATATACTGGTATCATCTATAAAAAAAATGAAACCAAACTTTTATTTTTATACTAAAAGAAAATGAAATTTGGACATTAATTTTATTAGCCAGCATTTTTTCCATTTCATTTTTAGAAATAAAATTAATGACCAAACTAGGAAATACATAAATTGCCATTTTTAATTAGTAAATTTCTTATTTTTCTTATTGCTTTTTTACTATTTTTCACCCATAATTACAATATGTTATGATTTGATATACCGCTACATGAGAGAAAACAAGTTTATTTTAATATGTAATTTTATATGATTTTGTACATAAAAAAATAAATTGTTACCTTTTTACATAATCATATTTTTTTGTAACATTTTTATTCTATATATTTGGGACGTGTTGCTGGTCGTTTCAAGCATATAAAAATATTTCATACCTTAACAAATTCAAAAAGAAAAAAAAAAAAAAAAAAAAAGGCTTTTGGCAAGAATGGTACTACTCTTTGGTACTAATAATAATGTTTTAATAAAACAAGAAATAATTATACTTTTTTGGCAAACAGAAAAGAAGAAGAAGAAGAAAATGAGCTAACTTTGGCGTTGACATTTTAAGTAATAATTCTTTCAATAATTTCAATGTTTTAAGCCTTTTAAAAAAACTAAATATGCTTTTGTTAATTACTATTTGTTAACGATCTTTTCTTTCTATTAAGTTATAAATTTAATAATTTATTGCACTGTCCAAGTATTTCTCCGAGTAAAGAAGCCAATACTTAATTTTTGTTATTTAAAATTGCAATTATGAAAAATTTCTTATGCGAATTGATTGTATGAATGCAAAATCTCTTCATATAAGTTAAGGATCAAAATCTGCAAAGAATATTGAAATAAATATTAAATTATTTTTCAAACTATATATAAATAATACATAACACTCTGCACATAAATAATAAAGATACATAATAAGCAACTGAAAACAATGAAACACAATATTATTATATTATGTTAATTTTTTTTAAAAGGTCAAAATGTTTTATATACTATATAATACTATTTATATAAATGGAAATATAAATGTTTCTCTTGTTAAAACAATGACCATAAAGTATTAAATATAAAAGGTAATACAAAATACTTATAAAATAATTAATTAAAAATAAAATATATTTTTATTTCTATATACATACAATAGTATTCAAAAGCCATTAATTTCAATCACATTAACTGTTCTTTATGTTTAATTTGAGTATATTGGTTTTTTTACCTTTTGTTAATTTATTAGTTTTTAACAGATAAATGGCGGTAAATTTGACCTCCCGTTGTTAGTGGTCAATTAACAGACTTAAGAAAAGGAGAAAAAAAAAAGTTTAGTATCAGGTGGAAAGGAGGAGATAGGGGGGGGGGGGGAGTGGACTTCTTATTATACAGTACATATGTGATAACGGGATCTTAGTTCTTCTAGACCGGACGAACCAGAGACAGACGTGTATGTGAGTTCGCACATACCTCAATTTAATCAACGATTATTTAAATTATCGATTAATTAAAAATAATAATACTGTATGTTTAAATATTATGCTATCTTAGAATAAAAAATATATACTCTTATAACTCGCCCAGTTTTGAATTTTTTGAAATTTCAATTTTTTTATGTCCTTAATATTAAAAAATAAACCATGCGTTCATTAGTGTATACAAATTACTGTTCAGGTGTCATTGTCCAGTAGCAGAATAAATTAATGTTCATTCAGCTTATTTACTTCATCGTAAACTAAATAATTTATGTAATTATTAGAATACTGCGTGCTTCATTAATACAAAATCTTATTGGTTTTAAGGCAACAAAATTTAACATATTTTATTTTGACTCTTCATAAAAAGTAAGCATTTACACATTGTTTTATAAATAAGATACAAGATTGAAGAATAAGTATCTATCGATTAAAATAACAATGAGCGATTACTTTTTTTTTTTTTTTTTTAAGTCGAACATCTTTAGGCAGTTAATAAAAATCATTATTAATTTGTTGCTGATAGCAATTTTTTTCTTTAGAGATAAGATCTATCATTGCGTATACAGTTAAATTTATTTTTTGTTCTTACAAATAATTATAATTATTTTATATTATATTTTGAATGATTGATTGTTAATAAATTTTATAGCATAAATATATTGATGTATAGTAATATGCTGAAGGGAAGAATATACATATGATTATTTATTACTTATTAATATGATTTTTATTACTAGCATTATTAGACAGGGTTATATACAATATTATGTTAATTTCTTTTTTATATTCTTAACAGTATATGTGTCTATAAAATAATATATTATGAATCTAAAATAAAATTAAATATACATGACGTTTTTCAGTTGTTAAAGAGTTTTAAAAAAATTATCACATTCAGTATACCTTTACGTATCAATATTTTTAAGATCCTCAGTCATAATTTTTACTTTAACAGTATTTTATTCAATATACTATACGTTAAAAAAAATTAAGATGTATAGCTTTTCATGTTTTTCCTGACTTCGTAAAACCATGCAATGAATCATCCTATATATTTCTTTTTTCGACCTTTAAAATTCAAATTTCTGTAAAATAAAAAAACATTAAACAAATACAAAAATTTCGTTGCATATTCAATAAAAATCGTACACAAAATGTTGTTAAAGATACCTTAGATAAAAAAATACTAATGCCCTGAAAAAATGAGGCTGTAAGGTTGCTGATTTTCCCCCTTATTTCTTGAGTGCAGAGAAATTTTGGTGATGGAATAACTATCGAATTTGACTTTCGTCTTAAAAATCATAAGCATAAATCATGTTTACTTTAACATACAAGCTCAAAAAACACCCCCCTACAGGTTAACATTTCTATAGAGTATTCAAAACATTGAACTTAAGCTTATCATAATTGTATTATCTTGTATTAACAAGTTTCTTTACTTTACATTTTATAATAATGCCTTTATTTTTGGACAAGTTCATTTAACTCAACTTATTTTTTTGTTTTCGAATTAAAAAATCTCATCAAGCATCAGTGATCAATTTTCTAAACTTGTTTTTTCACTTCCACGTTAATTTTTTATACAAAAGAAAAATGTGCGTTTTACCAAAAAAAAATTCAATCTGTTATCTTTCATTTTTAAAATGTGGACATTATTATTAAAAAGAATAACTCATATACAGTTATAATCGAAAATACGTAGGTTTTGTACTTCCAATTTAAGTTTTATTAAAAAGGATATTTGTAATTAATAGATATTATTATTATTATTATTATTATTAATTTTATAAAAAAAAAATTAAATGATGTAGAACATTAAAACGAAAGAAGAAAAATGAATGAGAATAATTTATCTTCTTTCTTTCTTTTTCTTTTTTCTATTCTTATTAATGTATATGAAAAGAAAATTAATTATTTTTTTAACTCTATAGAATTCATTTTTTATAATGTGTCATAAATACTAAAGTTTTTATTTTAGTTTGCAAATATTAATTGTTTTAATAATTTTGCAAGAATTTTTTTTATTAAAGTGGTTTTGAAAAGGAAAATCAATAATTTTTGCATGTTCATAATAGTAATTTAAAATAAGATTTTGATTGAAAATGATGGTGTAATGCATTTTTTTGGATAATTTAAATTGAAAAAATCACTATGTAATTAATTGCACTTTGAGAAAGTATTAAACGGAAAGCAAATTTGATTTTACCATAGATTCCAATTCTACCAGAAATTTTAGTAATTTATAACTCTGCTCTTTCAAGTTTTTTTTTTTTTTTTTTTTTTTTTTAAAGTTTTATTTAACTTAGCTCTCAGTACTAGTCTCTTGTCATTAATTGTTTTCCGATCATACTAGTTGGATGAAATTAAAAAATATTTCCCCTATCATGAGATACATTTGAATTAAAGATTTTATAAGTGTTTTTTTAATAAGACCAGTGGTTGTTTAAGTAATTTAGAACAAATGAAAATTAAATTGAATTATGGGAATATTTTAAAAGGTTCAAATCAAAGATTTAAAAATGATAATCTTACTTCTATAAAAAAAAAACTAGTACAGAAATAACTCTACTCGTCCTACATTTAGTAATCAAAATACACTTTATAATTTCATTAAATAAAAAAAAGTTAGAATACCTGTTCAATATATATAAAAATTTGTAAAGAAAAGGTAATAATATAAGATCATCAAATAATAATAATATATTATTTTATATTTTTCTTATTTGTACAAAAAATTGGTATATACTGTATAAAAAAAATCAGATCAGAATTTTTGATTGTGGAACTACTTATTATTATAATTTATTTTTTTCTATGAGATATTTTTTTCTTGCGCCCACACATCAAGTAATGACCTAGAAAATATTTTTGATCAGTTTTAATATAGCAGGATGTTTTTTATGTTGTGGTCAAACGTAGGAGAACTTAGAGAGATCTTTTTGTGGTAGTCTACCTTACATCAAATTTAATGTATTGGAAACACCTACATTTTATGAGATTGAAAGATGAGAAGATGAAGAAAAAGTATGTCTCGTTAGACAGTCAAAAAAAAAAAAAAAAAAAAAAAAAAAAAAAAAGTGTGTGTGTGTGACTTTTTTTTTTTTTTTTTTTTTTAAATATTTCCCCTAATTAGAAAAAAAATCTTACAAAATTACCTGATTCCGTTAACCTTACCACAGGTTAACTTCCGGTTATATACACCTGTTAAACTCAGGCAAGGCCTTACATTTTACAATGCTAACTACATTGGCACTTGACACCTGTAATCAAGACTGCTACAGAGCTGTTAATTGCTTTCAGTTGAAAGTGTCTAATCAAGGTATAAAACTTTACATCAATGCATTGCTTTATCGCGTATATAAAAATAGATTTACAATAATTAAAGTCTGCTTTTTTTACTTACTTCCATAAGCCAGCATAGCAATATAACATTATTTGTATAAAATTATTCATAAAAAAGTAAACAGAATCACTTTTTTTTTCTTTTTTTTTTCCACTAATGAAGCTCAGTTTACAGTATCTCAATTTGGTAATAAAGTAAAAATGTTTGATTACAGTATACCCTGTACCATATAAGGATCTAGTTTTTTTTTTAAATTGATATTTCAGAATAATATTCCTAATTAATTATTATTGTAGGTCAGTTTAAAATGTATCTAGACTAGATTTTATTTAAGTCTAGCTACTAGTCAGTCCAATAGAAAATACCAAATTTAATTAAGCGTATAGATTTTATAATAATCGATCACTGACAATCAATTTATTGAATGAATATATATATATATATATATATATATACGTATATAGAGTAACACATCTGACAAACTGTCATACAGTTAGCACATTTTAAAGATTAATTATTATATATATAAATTTTACATCTGCTATGATTGTAATTAAATAATGAGAAATAATTAAACGAAACACTGCATATTATAATGTGCATAATATATTTATCTGTACTTGACCAGTTTTAAAACTTTTTGCTTTGTATTTTTTTTAAGCCTAAATGTATAAAAATAGTAAACGAAACGTATAGACACTGTGATACAAAAATTTACTCTATTTGTATTATGATAATGTAATGCATGCACACGGAAAAAAAATACTACTTATTGCAGGTACACGTATCTTGTATTTTGAAATAGGTACAATTTAATTTAATTTAATTTGGAACAGGTAGTTATAAACTACAATACCACTTAATCTAAGTGAGCCACACCTTTATTGTAGCATATTGCACTTGCATTATGTATTATTGTAGTTTAATAATACCTTTGTTCTAGGTTATATGTATTAAATTTACTTGCCTTAAGTATTTTTTATTTTTCGTACATATAGAAATTGTTATCTTCAAAATGCTTCATAATACCAATTTATTTCCTTAAAGGCCTCAAATAATTGAATCAAAAACGTAAAAATCATGAGATGGGACCATCATTCATATACATATTATATCCTACAACCCTTCTGTAGCCTCACAAACTGGGGTTAAAAAACTGTAAAGTAGGCAACTTTAGGAATTCATGACGTCAACAATTCCGGGTCTACAATAGAAATTGTAGCGCGGGTTGCCTATTTTACAAGTTTTCTTCCTAGTTTGTGAGAGTACTGAAGGGTTAAGGCACAAAATATGTGTATTTATAATGGTCCTATCTCATGATTTAACATTGAGAGGAAATTTGTTTTGAGGCCAGGGGCTCTTGAAGGAAATGCGGAGTAAAATTTTATATTCATGGTTCCACAGTTTTCATGTAACTAAAAAGTGCATAACGTACTGTACATACAGAGCACATTACCATTTTGAATTGCACTATAGAAGTACGTATACACTGAAACTCATAATAAAAATGCAATTCATACAATACATACGTGTTTCTTTGCAACATTAAAAAACTTCTTTATATAGAGTTGTAAGAATAACTATAAAAATAATAGGTGCGATTCAACAAAACACTTAAGTTATTAAGAATTCCTATTTAATGCGTAGAAATTTTATAGGTTCTTAGGATTCACAATGCTTTTAGATAACCTAAGTGCTTTAATAAATCACACCTAATGTAATTTTTTGCAATAAATGAGTGATTTGAGACATCATTTAAATAAGTAAGAATGGAAAAAATATTATATTTTTAACGTTGTTAAAATCTTTTCTCTGTTTATCTTATGGGAGAAACATGTATTTGTATGGAGCGCCTCTAATTAATGCAGGTCTTCATACAGATACACTGTATTTCCATTAATGTATAGAGAATATAAAATTTTATACGATAAGCACTACATGTTAACTACACTTTTACGGTAGAATTAACTTAAAAATTAAAAGTTAACAATCATATTAATTTGTTTCTTTTATAAAAATTTCTATTGCACATATATATAATAACAGTAACAGAAAAAAGTATTAAATTAACCATCACAAATTTTTCATTTAATTTACTTATACTTTAAAAAGACAACAGTACTTATTTTATAGTTCCTTATTATTTTTTAAATTTATTATATTAAATCACAAAAATATTCAATGAATTATTGCAACAATATTATTTCCTTACTTTATTGTATACCCTTGACCATGAAAGGAATTTCTTTTGTTTCTTTCTATCTTTCCCCCGCACTTTTGTTTTGAATTATTTAACTGGAAAGTTTTTATTCCTTTGTTTATGTTTACCTCACGTAACTTGATAACTTTTTTTATTAAAAAAGAAAAAGAAATCCGTAACTATTTAATAGAAAATATTATCGGTAAATCATTAATCGATTTAAATAATTTTAGTTTTATAAAATCAAAAAGCATTTGTAATAAAAATTAGTTTTACTCTATCTCTTTTATCAATACCGTTTTAATTTATTTAAATATAGCTGTTATTTATTATTATTTTTTGCTTTAGGATATTATAATAAAAATCTTAGCATGATTTTTTCATATTAATACTATAAAATACATATATAATTTTATACCGTTATTATTATGCATTATTTAAAAAAAAAGAGTTGTAAATTTAATTGACTGTTAATTATTACAGATTTTTGGTAAAAATTAACAGTTTTTTATTATTTTATAAAATTAAGAGTGAGCGTTAATTTTCAAATAAGGTATTTTCACTTAAAATCTGATTTGCGATTTTCTTTTTATTTATTTATTTTTAGGAAAGACTATTAATTTCTCAATGTATACTAATGTGGTTACATTTAAATATTTATCAAAGGTATAAAACCAGGATTATTCACGCTTCATTTAGGAAACAAGATTTCTTTTTACCTAAGATTATAATATTTTTAAATTTTTAAAATTTGCCAAAAGTTAAATAATAATAATAATAAATAAATCACTATAATAGCGTAGTAGTGCTCAGTATCTTTCAAGTCAATATTTTTGATAATTTCAATTCGCATACATCAAAATGAGACATCTTATACATAAATATTTACCTGAATCTCAATTATAAAACTGTCAATGCTTTTTACATATTCCCATAATAACACAACTAAAAGTGATATTTTTTTATCATTTGAAATACGTTTCAAAGCTTTATTCATTATATTATTTTTACTACGTTTTTTTTTTTTTTTTTTTTTTTTTTTTTGTCCTTGCAAATTTATTTAATCTTCAGTTCTCTTTACAGACATAAAAAACTGGTGTAATTAAATTACAAATACAATATTTAATTTTAACATATAATTTTATAATATTCTATATCATATAACATTAATATAAAGAAACATTTGAACCGCTATTTTTTGTTACTTTATACACAATACAATTTTTTTGTTTAAAATTAATCAGTGAACATCATTCGTCATAATAAGTTTAATTTATTACTATTATCTTTTTTTGGTATCTAACAAAAAAAAAAAGTAAATTAAAAATTGAAGCTAATTACGTTTTAAGATATTCACCGATGTACAGTAGAAATGATAAAGCAAATCCAATCGAGAGACAGAGACACACAGAGAGAGAGAGAGAGAGAGAGAGAGAGAGAGAGAGAGAGAGAGAGAGAGAGAGAGAGAGAGAGAGAGAGAGAGAGTCGAAAATGAATTCAATCAGGTACAAGAACGAAAACTGCACTTTAATACAAGTCTTCATTTCGCTTTTTTAAAATCTATTTTAATAGAATACCGCATCATAATGCAGCAATTACATTGTACAAAAATTCTACAATTTTACAGAATTCTACAGTTTGTAAAATTATTTTCAATTGATATGCAACTTATTTATCATAAATAGACTTCTTTTTTTTTTTGCACAAACTGTACAATTTATATACTATAAATGAGTGATACCATGTTTTTGAAACAAATAATATTATAAAAAGCTCTACAGAGCATGACAAGCACCGCAAAGTAAACGAGAAACCGTAATTCTTCGTCTCTTATGTTTATAACTGGGAAACAAAGATTGAATCTGATTTTATTATTTTTATTCATTGTATTATAAAGTTAAGTATATTGGTTTTTAAAGTAAATAAAATTTACACTTGAATCAATTTTGGTTATACAGCAATCGATATAATAATAATAAAAAATAATAACGTAAATGCTTTTTCAAGTGGAATTTTCTATAAGTGCAATTGAAATCAGATTCATTGTATAATATACTTGAAATGGAACTTGAATTACAATAAAAATATACGCTTCATTTTTTTTTATACTATTTCCTGTATCATTTAATTTTGTTATTAAAACAAAATTACCAATAAGTTTTTCTTTCTAAAAATAAGATTATACCACAATAAAAACTGCATAGTATATAGTCGTGGTTTAGATGTATAGAAATAGATCAAATAAAATTTATAATAACTCAATTTAAAATAGCAAAACGATATAAATTATTTACACTCTATTATATTGTCTGCATGAAATTTATTTTCGTATTGGAAGAAAAATAAATAAAACAAATAGAACTGTTACAATTTACAAGTAAAAAAATACGATCACGCTTTCCCATACGCATGACAGGTTATAACGTTTAACTTCATTCCTTTTTTGATATACTTAAAACAAAAAAAGTAGTAGATTTATATATCCTAAAATTTTTTTAATTTTTTGAATTTCATGCATGAATGCAAGACATTTTTTTTAAATGTATATGGTTATATGTCAATAACAGTGGACTTATTATTAGAATTATTATTTTTCTATTCAATGATATTTTTAAGAATTCGTCCCTTTTTTTTCTTTCAAATATTTGACCTATAATGATTTTTTTTTCTCTGCAAATATGATATAAAAATAACACCCAAGATACAACGTTAGTTAAAATTCCAATATATAATTATTTATAAATTTTTATGAGCTTTTTTCTTGATGATGATAAAAGTTGGAAGAATTATTTGAAAATCTTGTAAAAACAACGGGAAATAGTTAAAGAACAGAGAGAGAGAGAGAGACGGTAAGATGTTTTGCAGCGGTATTTAACGTTTTCTCTTCTCTTGAGCTTTTTTTTTTAATGCTACTTGTCTGAATGATGGATGAGAGAAAGAGAGAGAGAGAGAGAGAGAGAGAGAGAGAGAGAGAGATTACAACTTTGTGTTTCTACGTTCATCTGAATGATTCAAGTTGAAAAAGGACAGTTATTTTATACGTAACATATGTGATTAAAAATCTTTATGCATTTTTAATATACAACAACATATCTCACACTTCTTTAATGTTTTTAAAAACAATGTAATGTAACTACAAATATTTCTCTATTTTACTAATGAATAAAAATAAAATCTTCTGATAATTAAAATAATAATATATATATTTAAAAAAAATACGGTATAAAGTACTGAAAACATAAATTTCCTGTTAGAAAATGAAAGAATTTTCAATGCATTTCTTATAATATTTTCTGGGTTAAAATATTTTTTTTTTCTTATAAGAAAAAGTATCGAAGTTTACTTTTACCAAATAGAAGTCTCATTTTCAATGAAGATAAAAAAAATCTGTTAATTTTATTTTCATTACAATCTCGTGCACATTATATACATTGTTAAGGCCAATGTTAAGAATTTTATTATATTATATATATATATATATATATATATATATATATATATATATATATATATATATATATATATATATATATATATATATATATATATATATATATATGTACAAAATAACAAAATGCACATTGAATTTTAATAATACTCGTACAAATCAGCTTTTTTTTTTACCAGATTTAAACACACCAATTATACATTGTTATATTTTATCACTTAAAAAAAAAAAAAAAAAAAAGCAAGTTATTCAAATCAAAATATGACAAT
Source organism: Ecdyonurus torrentis (assembly GCA_949318235.1). Classification (NCBI taxonomy): domain Eukaryota; kingdom Metazoa; phylum Arthropoda; class Insecta; order Ephemeroptera; family Heptageniidae; genus Ecdyonurus; species Ecdyonurus torrentis. Next base: position 5,580,751 of record OX439134.1, on the reverse strand, counting down.
AAAAGCATTCAACACACACATAAAAAAAGTTTATATGAAAGTATAAATTAAAGAAAGTATAAATTTAGTTAAAAATTAAAAATATTCACACAATTTTACATAAAGAAAGAAAAAAAGAAATATAAATAAAGGAAGGAAACTAACAAGTGATATTTTTATTTTTAAACCCTCAGAAAACTGTTGGGAAGTTATAATCAACATTTTTTTCTTAACTTCCACGAACTTCCTGTTTTATTAAAAAATTAAAAAGTACTCTATGTCTACAATGTATTATATTTTTTTAACTGTATATTTTTTTTTTAGTTATAAAAGACCACACCTATTGTTTTTAAAACACGAAATATTATATACACAGTAATAAAAAAAATCATGCTATTTTTATTGTTTTTAAATCAGGTTATAATAATTGTTCAGATTATTATTTTTTTATATATTATATAAAAATTACGTAATGATAGTTAAAATTTTTTTGATGTCATGTTCAATTTTTTTTAAGGATGCGTATGACTTTGACTTTTTTTGTTGTTGTTATAAAATGAATTTGTCATAATAAATTATATTATTTGGTTTTAATTTTTATTGTTATAACCTTATTTTAGGTTTTAAAATTATAGCATTATAAAGTAATAATAATGCACTCTAGAACGCTCTTTAAAGGAGAAAATACAAAAAAAATGTGCATTAAGCTTTTGTCTTACTTATTATTATTTTTTTATGATATGAAATATTATTTTTATTTACTTTAAATTTTTAGTGAATTCATGTGTAATCATGGCAATTGGCATTGGGAATAAAAAAAATACAATACATTATAAATATTATTGAAATAATAATATAAAAGAAATATAAAATAATGAGAGAAGAAATACCTATCGTTATTAAATTTGTTGATCATTCTACTGACGTGGTATATACCGACTTTCAGTGACCATTTGGTACACTAACTGGACTTATATAAGCTGTAGTTATCATTTTTATAAGCTTCATTATTGTACTGACTGATTTGGTCATGATTAAACGTAAATCAATGAATTGTCACTACTTATTTGTTTTCGTAGTGTAGATTCTTGATTTTTTTTTTTTTTTTTTTTTTTTTTTACCTTATAAGTACACTAAAGAACTTTAAACATACATAAACTTTTCATTCATCTCTAAACTTAAAATTCATGAATGATTTTCTTTTAAAGTTGTTTTCTGAAGTAATTTCACATTTTAACATTACATACTTATATAATTCTGTCACGTTTAAAAAAAAAAAGACCGACACCTATTCACGTAATAGGAGAACGTACGTGAAATATAGACTTTTATGAACAAACAACAATTAACATGCTATACAATAGATATATTATATTAATTAGTCCTCAATGTATATAAAAAAATTAGAACTTTACTAATTAATTGTTAGTGTGTGAAAAATTCACATGCTCTCAATAGATATATAATTATTAATTAATATTACCTGACCATACTTAAAGTCTGTGTAACAAAAATTGGGTATTATTTATTATATAACAAATTTTTTTCACCTGTTATTTTATTATATGATTTATTGCATAATATGATCCAATAAGAGTTTTTAATACATTTTTTTTAAGAAGGTTTGATATTTTATTAAATTATTAATATAATATTCATATAATTATATTGAAACACTGCGTATATATTTTAAAGTTGTGACTATCGTCAATTTTTATGGACTGTACCTACAAATACTTATAACATGATCTAGTACAAGTCAATGGGATATGCAAAGTAGACACGCTTTTTTAAAAAAAAATGGTACACTTGATTTAAAATTTCTGACAAAATTGAATAAATTATATCAACCATGATTTTAAAATATGCTAAAGCATCATTCAAAAAAAGCAAATTTTAATTATTACCTAATTTCATTCATTTATACTTTCAGGATTTAAATTTATTCTAATAATCCAATATGAATCTTAGTTAACAATTTTTTTTACTTTTCTTGTGCTTTATTTATACAAATAAAACACTGTTATATTGTAAAAACAAAAGGAAATAAACAATGTAATCTGTACATCATTATAATATATCCGTTTATAATTATTACAATTCTAGTACACAATTTTAATACATATATACATGTAAATAAGTTCTCTATGTAGCAGAGTTATAAAATAATTAATTCTCATGCATATATGTACATACTTTTCTTTCTATATTATATAGTACTTAAAAACGTGTTACATAACATTATACAAGTCAGGGTGTTCTAGTTATTTTAAATCCAGCGTTAAAATCACTTGCATGACCCAGCATTTAAAAAAAAAATATTTAATTTTATACAATATTTTAACCTTTACTTTGAATATTAAATCGTGACTTTTTAAAATAATATATTTTAAAAACAAAAATTTATATATTTTGATCATATATATATAGCGGAAAAATAAAGTAACGAACATTTTTTTTTATTAGTAATTGTGGTTATGAATTTTACGTATAAAATATTTAAATTTTAACTGTTATTTTTCATAAAAAAAGTTAACAATCATGGATTGAATTACTTTTTATATATTGTATATTTTGTTAACGGACTAACAAAAGAAAAGTAAAGCATCATGAAATTGACTTTTAACCTTTTTTTTAAAAATAATAATAAAATTACTTTATTTATGTTGATTTTTCAACTAACATGAAAATAGAAAACATCTCCTCTTAAATAAAGATCACACGTCAATCAAGAAGAAAATAAAAAAGAAGAAGCGACTTTCCAAATCACATCCTTAACTTTCCTTAATATGCATTTTATATTTATTTAATCATAAATGGTAATCTATGTTGATTATATTTATTCATACAAAATACATTTTATCTTTAAATATATAACTTCCTTGCTTTATATATTTATACAATATTTTATATTAAGATAAGAAATTGTACAGTAACAATTGTATGTAGTGCATCTCATCTCATACATATCTTTAAATGCAGTACGTGTATTTTTAAAAGTCTTAGCATTTTTTCTTAATTGGAATACTTCTTAAATTACATTTTATATACTTAATTATATTTTGCTCTTAATTAGTATATTGCTGAAACTGCACACGTAGAAATAAAAGTCAATATTGATTAATTGATGCTTTACCAAACATTGAAACTGTAGACATTATAATTTAAATATATTTCACATCTTTTTTTAGATTTTCAATATGAACAAAAATAATTACGTAATAATTATGCTAGCTCATTTTCAGCACAATTTGTTCAATACAGCATAATTTACTATATGTAATACTGCTTAATCACAATGTTACAAAGGTATAAATATTATATTGTACAGCATAATTATTTATGATGTTCTGATTGAGTATAATTTATGCTATAGTGACATAAATGTAGCATAAATTACGTAATTAATTCTGTTCGTATAGGTACATTATACAGATTTTAGAAATATCTAATTATTAGCACAAGGTGAATGCTACTGCAATTTCTACTGTACTTTTTATTGTATATAAAAGATCAATTTATATTACAATCTCCAATAACGAAGAATATTAAAAAATTTCCTTCAAAAATATTTCTTTACTATATTTAAAGTAAATTTATTGTCAGTACAATTTATATTATTACATTACACCTACCTACCTACGTGAATATTATATACACCAGAAGGCTAAAGGTTTAATTTCATGTTGCAATCACGGATAAGAGAAAGATTTTTAATACTTTCTCCGCTTCAAGGGGTCGCCAATCTTTAAGCTAACTATAAAGAAGAAAAAAAAAAAAGTATTCGTGATGTAAAAAAAAAAAAAAAAAAAAAAAAAAAAAAGTATTTCTTTTGATATAAATGGCCTGTATTAAAACTTCCTTGAATAAAATGACCCACTACGAATTTTTATATCTACATGATTGTTATTCAAATTTCAATACAAATAGAAGTATTGTTAGATGTTTTTCAAATATGTATGGTATACAAATTGTAGGTTACTAGAATCTGTACACAGATGTAAATTTCAAGAAAAAAAAAAGCTTCCTAATTTGACATTATGAAAAATAGATGTTAATACTAATAAAAGCTTTACTCTCCCAATCTTATGGAAAACTATACTAGCACTGTGCAAACGTATTAAAAATTTACCATAATTATATTGATTTTTTTTTTCCTTCAACTGAAATAGCATTAAAAAATTACTTTTAAATTCTGTTGCTGCTGCAGTGCAATTTTTAACGTATTAGTGGTTTATATATTTTAAGCTTTGCAGACGTTAAAATCTTTTAGAACAAATAAGAAACACGAAAAAAAAAAATAAAGTTTCATTATAAATCTATATAAAAAATAAAGTTAATCACTTTCGGAAATTAACACATTTTTTTTTTTAATATCAAAAACTTTTTCTTCGAATGTTCCGATCTATAACTTGTACAATTATAATTAAAGTCTCATTTTTATCTTCTTTAGTGTGTTATTTCAAATATTATTATTTATATTGTAACATTTATTATAAAAGATTTGAATGAAGTTGGTTTTCTAGCTTCATTTTTTTTTAAAATGTAAATTAATGTTGAATGGAAATAGGAGATTTGAATGAACGTATAGTAACTTCTTCTTCTTCTTCTTTATTGTTATAGTGTCAAATGTTTATTTATATATCAATGGGATTTAATTGAAATGTTATATTATTTTTCTTTCATTATATTTTATTTTGATTTTCATTTATATATTGTTAATCTTTATCTATTACATTGATTTTTCTATTGATATAAATTTCGTGACAAATTTTCCTAATGTTTATCATTTTTATATCACAGCTAGTATCATTTTTTAATAATTTGACTTATTTCTTTATGTATGTTGCATTTTTGCTGCAAAAATGATTTTTTAAAGACCTTTCTTGGTATATTTATATATTAAATTCAACCCAATTTTAAGTACAAAAAAAAAAAAAAAAAAAAAATCTATAAATTTTTCATCATAAATTTATCACTCCCCAAAAAATCATTAATAAAAAAACACGAACACTTACCTCCATTAATAGAAACCACACATAAACCTAACACCAATAATCCAATTAAACTTATTAATTTCTTCTTCATTTTTTATCTTATAATTATAAATATGTCTTATAAATAAAAAGAGAAAGAAATATTTGTCACACTATCACTAGGTGTCCTATGGCACTGTAACACTATTGAAAAAAAAAAAATCCTTAATTTTATAAGTAAAAAAAAATCCAATCGTTGAAATATTTTTGTGCTAGGTTATATTGATATTTTGCTCCATTTTCGATGTAAAAATAATTAACTATTACACCTTATATTATTAAAAAAACCACCTGTATATATGTTTACTACTGCAGAGTAGACGGTAGACTGTAAAGACAATTTAGATCTTACATTAAACAGGTGAAGTTAAGAAAAAAAAAAGTAGGGGAAACATATTTCTCCTACTACTATACTACTATATCCAACAAGACCAGTTTAAAAACTTATATCCTTTAAACGTTATTAAGGTTTATTTTATTATATATTTTATATATAATATTTAACCTTATTATTTTTTATATACCTTCAAGCAATTCTTTGGCCTACTCTTTTAATATAAACTATAGAGGAACTAAAAAAGAACTTTTTTTCTCTCTCTCTCTCTTACTCCTTCCTTACGTTTTAATTTTTTAACGGGATTTTTTTAGCACGTGTTATGTATATATATAAAAATTTGAATATATATATTTTTTTAAAGAATACCGGCATTTTTACGTATGCGTATTAAATATTTATAGTGATATATATTTTTAATTAGATTATAGAGATTTTTTTTGGCAAATTTTTTAGTAATTTTTTTGTTGATATTTTTTTTATGGAAAAGTGGGTGGGTTGTTTACAGCTATTTTGATGATACGCACATTTTTTTTTTTGGGTGAGGCTTCTATAAAAATAAAATAAAAAAATTGTGTACAGAGTAGGTTATTTTGATGTTGCTATTGTCAAAAAAAAATTAGCTTCCTCTCACGCCTGTTTATGCGAATTGCCGTGAAATTGTTTAATATTTTTTTATTTACGATTATTAAAGAAATATGTTATGTAAGGTCGTAAGGTCAAAATTATATACAATAAGACGGGTTAATTTTTTTTATAAGAGTTCATAGGATAAATCAGGTGTATCCATTCAACCTTTTTTTTTATAGAAATTATCGTCTTATTTCTTTAGCAATTTTTTTTTTATTATTGATGAAAAGGTCAAATATTTGGAAAAAAATTTGATTTAAAATTTTCAAAAAAATAATTTCAATTTGCTCCCATAATTTTTTTTTGGATTTTTATTAATTTTGAGCTTTTTGATTTATTAATCTATCTAAACAAGCAATAGTACCATTTCCATTCATTGCATTTTTTTTAAATTACCAATACACGTATAAATGTTAATATCTTTATTATTTTATTAGAAAACCAAGGTAAAATATGAACCATGGTTTACTCATTATAAGCATTATATAAATTAATATAAAATGACAGAGTATTACAGGGTTGGATGTAGGATCCTCAAGTATCAGTCAGCACCATAGGTATAGATGGTGCCTCTTCAAAGGAGGGGAGCTGAATTCCTCCAAAAACTCGCCTCAGGCGTCAAAACTTGTTAGACACTGGACCACTTTACGTTCGAGGGGCCAATTTTTTGCTGATAGGGGCTAGTCGGCAAACGTCGAACAATCTTCTACGACCAATCCAACCCTTGAGTAAAATTTGTTTAATTCTAACAAGACCTTGACGATTTTATTCTTATTTATCGTTTTATAACATGAAATAAAGTGTTTGTGTCGAATTGGCTACACCGTTTTTTTTTCTAATCACATATATCTCGTCTATTGCAACTTAACTCCTGATCACTATATTCTTCTATAGCACCAAATCCTATATGAAAAATATGCATATACTATCTATAAACCAGTATCGTTCATTCAAAATTTAAACTCCTTTCGTAGTAAGAATTTGCCTTTAAGGCAAATATATTTTTCTAAACCTAGACATTTAAGTAGCTAAAAAGGAAATTTTTTCTTGACCTTAAAATGACCTTTTTTTAGCAAGAGGTCATTAAACTAAACATCATAAAAATTAGTAAAAAAAGATTTAGCACCTAAATATTCAACCTATAAAACAATAACAATAAATCGTATACATCAGTATAGAAAGAAAAACTATCAATAATTTTTACAATACAAAATGATCAGCTTATGTCTGCTCTCAATAACTTGTGTTATTTCGATTCTAGATTATATTCTTTTGTTTTTGTTAATATTTTTAAAAAGGAAACTTAAAAAGGCGGAGGTGGAAGAGAGAGAGAGAGAGAGAGAGAGAGAGAGAGAGAGAGAGAGAGAGAGAGAGAGAGAGAGAGAGAGAGAGAGAGAGAGAGAGAGAGAGAGAGAGAGAGAGAGAGAAATATTAGGACACACATGAAAAGCTTAAAGGCAAATCATGATGACCCTCAAAAAGTTAAAGTTATAAGAAAATAAAAACAGAGTGAAATCGATCATATAAAGCGAAAACATGGGTGCATTTTTTAAAAAAATAACCTTAAAGGGATACACGAATAACTAAATATTATTGTTACTTATACATATATGTGTGAAAAATATCGTGCAACGTACTTTTTTATAATATGATATGATTGTTAAAAATTACTATATATATAACTGAATATATAACTAGATTTGAATCGTATATATAGGTGAGGTACTGAGAGAATGAGGCTAACACCCACATAATAATAAAATATTATAACATTAATTTTGATGGAAGACTTTGAAGATCTGTATTAGATGATATCAATAGGACCATGTGCAGTACATCGTAACTTATTTTTAAAATTTAGTCTTTTTGAAACATAATGATACAACGCCAGCTTGTATACATAGTATGTCATTGATTTATTTTCTTCTGGTATCTTCTTATGTTTTCACAGAAAGGTGGAAAATTGAGTGATTGAACGCTGTTTTGTTACTTTAATGTATAATATCTAATCTGTTCACTCATAAGAATGACAGACGGTGTGTGGACGGTCGGGACAGTTCAAACAGGCTTTTCGCCCAAATATACTATAGTTATGGCACTTGACCAAGAAACGGATGAAAGGATATTCAGGATAGGGATAAAAGTGGAAAACTAAGACTGTGGTCTAAAAATAAGGAAATTATTTAAATTAAATAAATAATTGTTTATATTGTCTTGTCAGTAACATGCGTGACTTTTTTTTTCAGAACACAAACTTTGATTATGACATGGTACTAATTTAAGTAAAGCTTATGCTACTGGTATAATTTGCTACATGATTATGCTATGCTATACATGATTATGCTATATATCCTATGCTCCATGATTATGCTATATTGACCTATACATGAGTATGCTGTATACTATTATATTATTACGCTATATATTATGCTATACATGATTATGTTATATGCTATGCATGATTATGCTATATATTATTATGCTATACATGATTATGCTATATATTAATTTGTATGCTAATATGCTACATACTTATGCTATAATATGTGCTACAGGCTTATGCTATATATACAAAACGGCTTATGTAAGTATTGGGATCATTTTATTATGAAATTTGTACTCCAATTGATCATATGGGGGGCCAATATTTTCAAACAAAGCAAAAAGAAAATTTAACCCAAACCCTTGACTTTTGTAGATTGGCAAAAAAAAAAAAAAAAAAAAAATACTGTTTGAATATTTAAATTCAGGGCTTCAAATTTATATTTAAAACGTACTAAGCTTTCTTAAAGTTTAGATTTCTCAAAGTCCGTAACTTCACAATTATTTCAAATTAAGATAATAGGCAAGCGATGATGAGTTGAGTAAAATAATAAAAAATCAATAAATTCAACAAAAGAGTATTCATGACTAATTAATTATTGCATAAAAGTAAAATACATTACTGATGAAGTAAGCAAATCAAAAGTATACTACAAAACGTTTAAAGAACAATAAAATGTACTGTTTCTTAACTTTTGTCCAGTTAAAATAATTGACATACAATTATAAATTAGTAGCGCAGTATATTTTTTTGTTCTTCTCTCTTCTTCTTTTGATATATATTAATGAGCAATGACCCTCTCTCTATTAATTATAATTACATTACGGCTTATGCATTAGTAACAATCAAATAATAATAATATAACTAATTTTCTACCCCACTGCTACTTTTATAAAGTAATTTTTACAATCCATGTTGGAAAAAAAAAAGTTCAATTTTATTTCCCGCAATGTACCTGATACACTTAAATTTACACTTAAATTTTTATGAACAGATGCGATTCTTATAACATTTTGTATACATTCAATTATTTCAACAAAGACAAATAAAACTGTTATAATGTTTCAAAACATATTGTCAATGATTCATGTTTGGCTCATACTAAAGTTAAAGTATTTTAATTTGCAACGCTTGCAATGTAAAAATCAGTAATCACGATGTAACAAGTGCATTTTACGTATTGTACTGTTTAATTAAAAAATATATATAAATAAAAGGAAACAGTTTCTATTACTATAAAAATTTGAGCTTTTCGGAATGAAAAGTTCTCAGCTTTTGTTTTTCCCAAATAGCAAAGAAGAAAAAATATTTGTTTTTATCTCACGAAAAATTAATTATTCCAATGTTAATGCTATCCAGTTTTTTTTTTTAACAATATTTTACGTTTTCTTAAATAACATATTTATCAACATTTGTCGTGTTAAAAATTACATCCCATCCTTCAGATATCCTTCGTAGATTCGTAGACCATTTGCGGTATCACTCCCCACCCCCCTTTTTTTTGAGAAAAACTATTGCATTTAGAACGGAGAAATATAGATAAATTCTAACTTTACACTACAAACTATTGCTAGATCTTTATAATACTATATGTTTTTGAGCAAATAATAATAAAATTAATATAACATGCTAATAAAAAAATTATCAAAATTTCACCGGTAAAAAGCATTTTTGATGCCAATTGAAAAAATAATTTGCAATATCAGAAAAAAAAAATAATTTCATCTTCATCTCTCATTCAAATCTTTAACTATAACTACATACATAATCACTATAAAAATTATAAAAGAATTTAAGAAAAAGTTGATATACCAAATTAAGACGTACTATTATTATTATTATTTTCATATATTAAAATCCAATAAAGTTCGATAACCCCACTATAACAAAATAGTACACATATATACAAGAGATAGATATGAAATACAAAGTACTTATTAAAAATGATGCAAGTGTTAATAATAATTATATTCCTCTGAGAAATTGTCCTACACACACTTTCACTCTTTTGTCTCTTCAAAGAAAAAATAATAATTTCGGGTGACTGAAGCTGCTGCTACATCTTTTACATTTGATTCCCAAACTAACTCTCTTATAATATGTGAGACCTTCTCGACCCTCGTTTTTAAATTTCTTAAACCTCAATAATTACACTAGTAATCATATGTTTATGATGTATTATATTTTTAAGCAGCTTATGTAACATGATTACAACAAATTTTTATTACATTTGTTAAAAAAGTAATGTGAAAAAAAATTTAAGTGATAATTATGATTAATTAGAATGAGAGATTTTTTTATATATCAAGATATATTTTTGTTTCGAAATGTAACTTATTGCAATTTTTTTTAGTAGTAATGTTGGGAATTTGTTTGATTTGCTTTAATATGAGAAGTTATTGTTTGATTTGTCTATTTACTGATTTATTTATTTGTTTATAGGGTGTGTACGCATGACGTCATTCTTAGTGCTTTTCGATGCTTTTCTTGAGCAATGAATAACATTGCTCAGCATAGGACAAACGTAGTTTTTGTCTATTTTCTTTAAAAAATTAGCTATTTTTTGGCCATTATTATTTATTTATTTTGCATACTTGAGGTACTAATTCAACCTGTTAACAGCATCAATGCTCTCAAAAAAATTGCGAAGTATTTTTAAACTGGGAAAATGTGCCATTTTCCTATACCGGCCAATGTTATTTAGTACTCACTTATGACGTCGACTTTAACATGAACCCTGTCTGTCTGTCTGTCTGTCTATTTATATAATTATCAACACTATCATAATGAAGTCGTAACTATCACGCTATTAAAAAAAAAAACATTTCTATATATGTCCATTAAATAAAAAAATAAAAGTAAGAGTCGTAAAAATTGGGGTAAATGATCGAAAAGTAAAATTTTTATTTATAAACAAATTTTCATTTCTCTCTCATAAATCTTCATCTAAATGATGTTTTTTCTTAAAGAATTTAAAGTGTCTCATGCTCGATTTACTTTGTTTTGACTATTTATTACTTCTTAACGTGGTTAATCCATGAGAAAAAAATATATATATAAAAAGTAAAACCTTGTTTTTAATATTTTGGCAAATAAACATTCTTTGTAAAAGTCTACTTGTTTATTAGATTATAATTTATTTCCTATGGAAAATAGGTAAAAAAAAAAAAAAAATCTTTATTATAGGCATGAAAGATAATCTTGTGTGGTATAGCTAAAATTTCAGTATACACCGCACATTATTTAAAAATAAATAAATTAAAATAGGTTACTGTCTAAAATCTATTGTTGTAGAAAATATAATATTGTAATATGTAAATTTAATCTACTTTTATTATTTATCAAATTATAATCTTTATGCAAAAATGAGTCAGCAAATTTTCTTGTATTTAACTCCTACGCTGGAACTAATTAATTGAATAATGATTTTTTTTTGTCTTACAAGGTTAAATTTTAAATACAATTAAACTGCGTACTAAAATATTATATAAAATTATTAGATAAATGTTAGGATATTGAAAACAGATTTAAAATATTATAATAGAATTTTGATATTAGAGTAGCTGAAAATAAAGTTCGGGTCCCTTTGTTGTTTAATATCAATTTAGAGATTGAGAGAGAGAGAGAGAGAGAGAGTTTTGATTTAGTAAAATATTATTTTATATTCGATCTTTTATCCAATGAAAATAATGCAAGCTAAAAAAAAAATAATAATAATAATATTATACGTACTTATTTTTAATTTAATCTTGCGTAGAAATATGATTATACCATCACGTTTTATTAAAAATTCAAAATATTATTTTGCAAGTGAATGGTAATGAGTCCATTGATTTCTATTATATATATTATTTTTTAAATTGAAGTATTTAATTTTTATTCTCATGGCTTTGATATAAATTTAAAATGTATAATAGAAAATGGTTAGGAAATAAGTCTAGAAGACTTCTATAATCTCTCTCTTTTTCCTGTTTCCCTTTTAAATAAGATTTCTTTACTGATTCAAAGGTGATTACGTGATTATCTGAATTTATGAATTTTTGCTTTGTATTTAAGGTTGGGGTGAGACATTAATATCAGCTAATAAAAAAGGGTGATTGTTAAGTCTAGTTTTTTTTTTTTTTTTTTTTTTTTTTTTAATTTTTTTTTTTTTTTTGCACAGTGTTACTTAGTTTGGACCACAAGAAACCCTAAAAGTTATGAGGTGTCACAAGACAATTTTTTTTAATGTAATTTTTTGAATTATAACTTCAAGCCCATTACGCTAATTTCACTCCTACCTTTTTTTTTTTTTTTTTTTTTTCGCATTCACTTTATATAATGATATCATACACTGAAATTTTCACCAGTAGTAACTATATCACGATAATGTTACCAAAAATCTAAAGACAACTTCTCATAATTGCAAGATAAATAGAAATTTATGTTTGTTTGTTTTTTACTTTGTAAGATCCAGTCTCAAAAAACAAAGTTTTTAAAAGAAATCTGGTGAGCATATTTTTGTTTAAAAAAGTTTAAAATCAAAGTTATAGCTTATTTTATTCTACCGCGCTATAGTCTTACATTTTGAGCGTCCCGAAATTCAAAATTTTGACTTTTTTATTTTCGGGACACCCAAAATATAAGGCTTAATAGCACGCTAGAACTAAAGAAGTCATGATAAACTCCCTCTTGGTCATTTTATTCAAACACCAATGATAAACTCACCAGATTTTTTTTGAAACAATCTTTATTTGCAGGATTGGCCCCTTAAAGGAATAGACCAGAGAAAAACATAAGCATTTATATCATAAAACAATTGATGGCACTTACATAAATAACTTTAGTTTGTCTCAAAACCCAACAGTAGGCCCGTAGCAGTGATCAGAAAATTTCAATTTATGCCACCTGCACAACTTTTTTTTACTAAATTTTTGCATGTTTCTGACGTCAGCAACATGAATAGTCACGCAAATTGCATACTTTACAGAATTTCACGCTGTCTCGTGGGGCTACATTAACATTCTGGTAAAAATTGTTATCAGTTTTGCAGATTCTATTTTGTGTTTATTCATTAAAAAGCACATGTTGTTTTATATGGTCTATGGCTTTAAGAAACATTAAACACCTCTTAATAATATAATTACTATATATACTTTTTACATTAATGATCTCTCTACTGCATATTGTATTTAGTATTATAAATCAAAGTAGGCTAACACAAAGTGAACTTAACAATAATAATAAATACATTATATTTTGGAATGTACTGACAAAATATAATAATTAAAATCTCACATGCACAGTGAGAGTTATAAAAAAACATTAATTACTGACTTACATGACTTACATTGATTGCACTATAAATCCTATTGTTATTACAAAAAAAAAAATAATAACAAAAATATATTTGAACAATTCGTAGCACAATTCACATAATATTAAAAAATTAAAAAAATAAAAAAAAAGTCATGTGACAATTTGTTCTTATATTTCATTGTTATATAATAACAATAAAATAATATTTCCTGTAATTTTTTTAAATTAACAAAATGAAATCACTTTCATTAATCCATATAAAAGTCAAATTAGATTACATAATATATATATATATATATATATATATATATATATATATATATATATATATATATATATATATATATATATATATATATATATATATATATATATGAAATATTTAATCATTTAATCTAATTAATTTTTATATTAAGAACAAAAATTAAAAACTTTCACTGTTTTAAATAAGCGTCAAGTTAATTATGTTTTATTTTTTATCAATAATGTCTTTTTAGTGTGATCATATATAGTACGTGCAGGTCACAAATTATCCGCCCTTTAAAAGTTTTTACTTGTTTTTTTTTTAATTATAGAATATAGAATGTTATAACTTAAACAAAACATTACAAAATTTTTATGCTACAGGCTAGGAAAAATAAATTTAAATTAGTAAGCTATTTTCAAAACCCTCGACAATAAAGTATTGTTTAAAATATCATAATTATACTATAAACTGTAATGAGAAGTTTTCAACAACCCCTCATGGAAATCAGAGACTGCATGATGAATGAGGAAGGTGAATTTTTTAACCCCCAATTTTTATGTCATTTTTTAAAAGAGAGTTAAAAATTTTTGAGGTGATATTTTTTCTTAGAACGATTGGAGCATGGGAAGTATTTTTAATTAATTTTTGAAAATCAATCTAAAAAGCCTGTGACGTCATCAATCGGACATTTATTTCGGAAAGTATTGACCGTAGAAGGTTCAGTAGTCAGTTTTTTGATATCCTGAGGACAAGCTGATTTCATTAAACTGGTAACTTAACCTCGAACGATTAGTATTTGCCGAGAAAAAGTGGACTGATGACGTCACAGGCTTTCTAGGCAAATTTTCAAAAATTAATTAAAAATACTTTGCATGCTCCAAATCTTATAAACTCAACAAAAAAATTTCAATTCACCTTCCTCATTGCCTATTGTTGATTTAACTATGCTGTATAGCAAAATTACTTCGTAACGCAAAGTAAATAAATGATCCGTTGTTCTATTGCACAAAATAATAATGAAGTAAACAAAAGAAGCTCATATTTGTGTTTTACAACATACATTGTAAGATTTATGTTCTTGGTGTTAATAAAAATTTAACGGTAGAAAAGGAGATTTTTTAACCCCAAGATTTTGGCAAATATGAATGGTAGAACCGAGACCCGCGAGGGGGGCTCTGTAGAATTCATTGTATTACTTAATTAAATAATGTTTGAATAACAACTAAAGGAACTTATTTGTCTACACAAAATGAATATCTTGTTGATGTTGTATACGTAATATGGTTTTCTTCAAACATTGTAACAGAAAATTTTAGGAGAAAAAAAAAATCGGAGCTTCATTTCAACAGTATAAAAAGTTCATCTTCAAGTCATCGTTAAATTGTTTTTTATCTTTTTGTTTTTATTTTGATTATTAACTCACGATTTCCCGCTATTTATCTTCAACACAATAATATAACTTTTACTTTATCATAATTTGATTATTATTTTGTTACATGGGTTCTTGTGAAAGAAAAGTTACTTACATGGAACTCTATAGAATATTCTATTTAATAATGCTCTTGTTATTATTATTCAAAATGCAAAATTTAGGGCCTATTTTATTTGGCTTCTTATAGTTAAGAATAGAATTGTTACAATTATTAGCTTAAAAGTTGCTGACTGTAGAATTTCGGTAGTATCCGGTTCCGGTTCATTGTACTATCCTTGCGTATAGAACGTTTAATCAAAAGCATAGATTTTATCAAAATTATATAATTGGCAACTCTTAGATTGTATGTCTTTAAATTGCTATTGATTTCAGAGTATAGTCGACCAAAATTAAGAATTTTGCCACTCAAATATTCGCGCCATATTTCCAAGGTTAAACTTATGAAAGAAGTACGCAAAATATAAATTGAGTGTACATATCTAAATAAGCTGTGTGAAAAGAATATACTTCATACAATATAATTATATTGAAAAAAATGGAGAAAAAGAAATAATAATGATGATCCGTTCAAGTGAAATTGAACTGAGATTGAATTTTTCCAAACATATTGAGACTTTGAGAGCCTGTCAAGTCAATAAATGTGAAAACTTTTGATGATCTTATAGGAATGTCCTAATAGGCGCCGCGAGGTTCTGATAAGCTGGCAAAACTTACAATTTTGACTCGACAAACACAGTTGGATGAACCTAAATATCTACCAATAATATTATATATATATAATAAGGTGTTGTTATTCACAATTAAATTCACATAAAAGTCCAGTGTCAATAAAATAAATGCCACTAAAATTTTGCAATAAGGGAACTTGTGTTTATGTTTTGTTTATGCGCAACATTAAAAACTAGAAACGCCTAGATAGCATATCAACTAACCATTTTTTAAAGATAATTATTCAAATATTTCTAATTAAGAACCATATTAGACTTTATTTTTATTATAATCTTTTTCTATGCCACACTATTAGTGTGTTCTTTAAAACGTGAAGAAAAGAGATAGTGAAATAAAGAACGCTACTTCCTAAAAAGTGCATAAGTAAAAAAATTCCATATATAATTAATTAAATCAAAAATTTCTAGAAACCTATAATTATATAGAAATCCAATATATCTATAAGAAGAGGTCATCATACGATGTCACAAGCGATATATTTCAATATAATAAAAATATTTTTGAAAGAAAAAAATAATAAAAAACCTTGGGCATTTTCTATATAGGAAAGTGTGAAAATTATAAACATAAATCTTTAAAGCCATAGACCACATAAAACAATATGTGCTTTTTAATGAATATACATGAAATGGGATGTTCAAAAGTGATAACAATTTTTACCAAAAGGGTAATGTAGCTCCACGAGAGAGCGTGAAAAAACTGTAAAGTATGCAATTTGCGCAAAAATTCATGTTTATGACGTCAGAAACATGCAAAAATTAGTATGGAAATATTGTGCGAGTTGCATAAATAGAGTTTTATGATCACTGCTACGGGGCTACTGTTGGTTTTTGAGACAAACTAATGTTATTTATGTAAATCCCATCAAGCTTTTTATGATATAAATGCTTATGTTTTCCTCTGGTCTATTCCTTTAAGAGTTTATCAACCTTATATTAGTAATTATCATTTCACAATTTATTTACCTTTTTCCATAATTTTTATGATATTAAGACTTCTTTCTTTGATGTAAGATACAATTAAAATTACATTTACAATCAAAAATATTCATGAGAAGAAAAAAAAAGGTGTGTGTGTGTGGCCTAATTTTATTTAAAATTGACTTTCGCCCTCTTATTTCGACAAACAATTGTTATACTGTAACATTAATAATAATATGTTTATAAAAGTTTTAATTTTAATATAGTAATTATTAAAAGTGTTAATTGCTAATAACAGTACGTTTTTATTTTATTAATAATGAATATTATAATGAGAGCGAGATATACATTTATGAATTAATTTTTTGTTTATTAACTGTACTTTGTATTACAAGTATCATACATATGGCTAGATCTTTGTAATGGTAGTAAACATAAGAGTCTATTTTTATCTTAAATTATGGTTTAACAGGAATTGTCTAAATTAGGCATTAACTATTCGTATACATATCATAAAACTTTATCTGCATTAAATCATAAAATGTTAATTTTAATTACGATTATATATGCAGAATTATAATATATATATATATATATATATATATATATTATATATTGTAATTTTTTTTTTGCTAGAATTCTTGACTTTAAAACATTATCAGAAATAATATATATTGGTATATTATTTTATATACTCCACAAATAATTCTGATAAATTTTTTAATTAATACTTAAATATTTGAAATACTATCTTCTTATGCAATAAACGAGAAAGGTAAAATTGAAGATTTTATTAAGTTTCATGACTTCACACTGTAGAACTTATCATAATTACAAAAAACAACATACAGAATTAAGTACATTATATAAACACAAATTTTATACATATACATAGAATTGGTAGTTAACTCATTGACACTGTAAAAAAAAAGTTTAACAGATAATTTTGTACTTTTGTTTTGAAAACACCATAGGTAGGTGTAGGTGTAGTGTACAATTTTTAATAATAGTAGGCAATGCATTATAAATGAGTGGGATACAAAATTGTGGACTTTTTTAAGATCATTTTTATAGTTTTTGATTAAAAATATACGGAACATATTGGCATTGCAAATATATATATATATATATATATATATATATATATATATATATATATATACACACACACACACTTATACAATGGTGAACAGAGGTGTAACGGTAGAAAGCATCGAAGTTAACATCAAAAATGCAAAAATTACTTGCAAATTTTTTTTTAATTAAGGCGTTTTGAAATGTTATATGTCTACAAAAGGTTCAATGTTAAATTTTAATAGTTTTTTCGTTATTAATATTTCAATATTGGTTTACCATGAATATTTTGTCATGGCAAGAGAGAGTTAGCTTTAAATGTTAATCTCAATTAAATTACAATTATATTACTTTTAATCGCGCTGTTAACTTATGTAATTTATAGTTTTGTCGCAATAAATTCTCAGTTTCTATCTAACATTCTGTTCACCTCCTCCTCCTTCACCAAATTTAAGATTAATTCATTATTAAAAAAAGATACAACCGTGTAACGTAAAAGAAAGTTGATGTTTTCAAGTTAATTGATTTTGATTACGAGAAGTAAACACGTAGAGTCATAAAATATTCCCTCCATTACCTTGTAAAAAACAAGTAAATAATTGCATAAAAAAAAAATATTTAAGTTGATTATTCATAAATGCAGCCAATAAGTGCAAGGTTTCAAGCTAAGTCTTACGTAAAACATTTTCTAATATGCTGGTGCAAAAAAAAAAAAAAAAAAAAAAAAAAAAAAAAAAAAAAAAAAAAAAAAAAAAAAGTTGAATATCAAGCAGAAATCAATTTGCATATTAGCATGTCTCATAATGGTTTCCAATTTAAAAATAAAACGAGAGAAAGATTAAGATGTTTGCTCTTGCAATTTTAACAGAATTGATTTTATTTTTAACTTTAAAATTTTTATTGTTATTTTTTTAAAAATTATTTATTACTTCACCGCATATCTTATTTGGTCACTCATTGAAATTATTCTCATATAGGCGGAAGGATGAGTCTATGTATGTACCATAGACTTATATACGGTATGTACCGTACGAAAACTAACTTGCCATGTAAAGGATGACATGAGGTGCGATTCTTCAAAGTACTTAGGTCACCTGAAACCATTATTATTATTTGAAAATTTACTTACGAGTTTGTGTCAATAATTTATTTGTTTTTTGAAATATAAAGTATGACTATATCATATAAAAATGTAAATTAATAAGACACGTGTAAAAATATTATAAACCAACCAATAAGGCTATGCCTTGTTTGGAATTTGTATAGTATTTAAAATATAAATAATAATAGGAATCCTAAGACTCTACGATTTGTAAGTAAATAGTTAGGAATTCTAAGACTTTTAGGCCGTTAGGTGAATCAGACCCTTGTTCAGGAGAGGTAAACTATAAGATAGGGAAGCGACTGTGGTCTGATAACAGCATTGCCCCGGTATTCACCTGGAATAATGACGGGAAACCATAGAAAATCTCCATCTTATAGGCTGCCCGATGAGAAACTTTTAAACTTATTATCATTAACTATAATAAAAATAATAAAAAAAAGTTATGTCGTTTTCAAATTATGAGTGGCTTTATTATTTTTTGCAACTTTGCTGGACTACAGTATATACGTAACAAATATTATGCAAATTAAAAAAAAAATCTCCTAATATGGTTTTTAATGAAAAGTTTATACTCTGTTATATAAAAATAATTTTTTCTAACACAAAATAGAAGAATAAGTCTCAAAAGTTGTTTTCTTCAAATAGTTTCCCTTGTTGATGCGTTTGTTGTTTTTGTTCTAGAAATAATTTCACTTACTGAGAATACTCGTCATCAATAGAATTTTGTTATTGGAATTCCCAACTTTTTTTTTTTCCTCAAATGATATATAGAAATAGTAATAAAATGATATTTTATAACAAAAATTTACACGTAATATTTATTATAAGTTATTGAGGTCTATATATTCTTGCCTTGATTTGTAGAATAATAAAAAAATTATAAAAATAGCATTAACTAAAAAAAGAAAAAAAAATTGGTAAAGGTAATAATTTTTCATATAGTTTTATAGCAACAAGAATTTAATAATAATATATCAAATTGCATTTGTATCAGAAAGTAATATAAATTGAAGAAAAAAAAAGTTGGAAATAAACAAAGTCTTTGGTACAGTAAAATGTAGGATAGAATTTAAAGAACCTTAATATAGCATTATGGGAAAATGTTGATTTTAATCTAAGGTTCTCTTAATTTAATTTTTGCACGATTTTAATGTTATACATACATCAATAATCTTGTATCATTGTGGTTATTTATTTTTGCATGGAAAAAATTTATGATTAAATTTAAAATAATTTTAAAAATAGAGAGTTTAAAGAAATAGATTTACAAATTTAATAAGATTATGAATTATGAAAAATGACAACGTACTAAGCTTTTTCTTTGGAACGCTCTATCATGCAGGTTAAGAACTGGTCCTTTGATTTTAAGTAAAAATAAATATAACAGGCTGTATTTAAAGACTCTAAAATAGTGCTGCGCTTGTAAGATTTTTTTTCCTCTACTTTGTTTCTGCAATTGCTACATTTCTATATTTTTCTTATAGTTTAAATTGTTTATTGTTATTTCCATTCATAATGGGTTAATACTTATAAATATATGTATCTTTATTTGCATGCATTGTGTGTTAGGGGTTATGGGTGTTATAGTAGGCCAGATATGCAATCAGGCATAAACCTCGCGCCCTTTCAAAAAGAAAAAAAATCTATATATTTGTTTCATAAAGAAGATCATTTTTAATTTAACAACAACAACAAAATCTTGGCACGTTTTAGAATGAATAGAATTAAACATGCTGAAAAAAAAATATATATTGATACGTCAAAGATTAAACCGGTAGAAATTATTTATAATTCTGATTTAATCTGAACAGCACCTCCGGTACATAGAATGTATTTAAGTGCAATGCAATTAATACTGCATTATGCAAGTATAATATAATATACATAGTGATATGCAAGGTATTTCTGTATAAAGTTAATACATATGTAGACACCGCCCTAAATACAATGTTGCCAGATTTAATGTATATGTTACACCTGTATTAATGCCAATAATCAAAAATAATACTTTCTTTATATTATATTAAAAAGTGAATATATATAAAATTGTAATTAATATTTATAACAAGGTTTTATTGTATATATGTTGTACGTGAAAGAAAGTTTTTTGTTTTAAAGAAAAATTTTTTTTAATCGAATATAGTTTTGATTTTGAGTTATGTATTTTTTATTAGAAATTCTAACAACATGTTTATAAACATGTCGTATTATATTTTCATGACACTTATTATTTTTTTATGGTCTAAAATATGATAGAAATTAATAGATTTTGTTTTAAATCACCTTGTCTCATTTTAATATACTTTTTTATATTTTGTTCAAGTTATGAAAATATACTGTATAAAATATGTGTATTATATTGGATTCATACAGATTCATACCCTTCTGATGATTTTTCATGATCATGTCATCAATTTGTGTCTTGTGTCTGTTTGCAAAATATTCAAGTAGCTCTCACAAGACATACAGTATTGTATGTCTCCTTTCCTTTAATTGTTTATTTCGTGGAGATGTTTCAAATATTTCTCTTAAAATATCTCTCTTCTCTTACTGGGATCTGCATCCAACACAATAATTCAATTATAAATTAAGCTCTCTTTTTATTTAAGATTTCTCCAGAGATTTAATTAGTCAGAAATTTAGTAGTTTATTTCCTACTTTTCAATGACATATAAAAATTAACAAGAAAACTCTATGTTTGATGAAACAATTTTCAGAAGCCACGACCATCATATAAAAGGGGAGAAAAAAAAAAAGAATTTAGCATACGTAGAGCTCTTTAAGTTTAAATTTTTAAAAATTCGTGATTTACAGTTTTACTTTTACATAATGTTTATATTTGGAAATGTCTTTTAGGTACTCTGTGCAAGAATTCAGATTTTTCTGATACGACTAATTTCATAAAACTGGAAAACAATACTGATGAATTTTTATTGAAATTAATTATACTAACTTATGCTAAGTTAATTTTAAGAAACTAGTCAATTTAATTACTTTTTACCCTAATTTTTAAAAACTGTACATCAAAATAAAACAAATAATTTTTTTTTATTTAGTACTTCAAATCTATTTAAAAAAAACACCTGGCAACATTGTAAGAAGCAAAAATTACTTTTTAAAAATCATATTTCCTTTTTTATTGTTATTATTATTTTTTAATCCAATTCGACTTTGACCTTCAAAACTGCCCTGATTTAAAGGTAATTTACTCACTACAACAGAAAACAAGTACATCGCAATTTTTTTGTTATTATATTTTGCTATACAGCACGAAATGTACTAATGATTTTTGACACTTAACTCACATATAGTTAGTAATAATAGAACGATGATGATTAACCCTTTCACTGTCAATATCACAATAAAACGTAATTGTATCCTGTCTCTCTCTCTCTCTCTCTCTCTCTCTCTCTCTCTCTCTCTCTCTCTCTCTCTCTCTCTCTCTCTCTCTCTCTCTCTTCTCTCTCTCTTGTTTATAAAAATTTATGCTGTCTCATTTTAAAATTACCTCACAATTCATCTCAAATTAAATAGATTACATGTTCAATTTTATTTGAGGTTATAGGATCAATAGGATTTTACAAAATTTGGCGTTCCAATAAAAGTTACGTGATTTTTTTTGTGTTTATTATTAAGCAATAAATTAGATACAAATGATTAAAAAATAAATAAAAATTAAACTTAATTTTACTGGGGAGGGGAGGAGGAATATAATCTAAAAATATTTTGCATGAATAGATTGTTAAAACAATGAAAATTCGTCGATTTACTGAAAAACTTAAAGGAGCAGACCAGTAGAAAACATTATCATTTACATCACAAAATATTTCATTGCATTTACATAAAATGACATTAGTTTGTCTCAAAACCGAGAAGTGATCAGGAATTTTTGACTTATGCAACCCGCACAACATTTTCATACTACTATTTGCATCTGTCTGACGTCAGAAACTGGAATATTATAGTCACGCAAATGGTATAATTTACAGTATTTTCCCGCTGTCTTGTGGGGCCACATTTACGTTCTGGTAAAAATTGTCCTCAGTTTTGGAAATCCCATTTTGTGGTTTATGATTATAAAGCATGCACATATTGTTTCATGTAGTCTATATGGCTCAAAAGTTCATTGTTTATGCAACTTAAAATTTTGATCTTCTAAAAATATGTCTCTTTGAAAAATTATTAGTTTTTTTCTTATTAAGGGTAGATTCCCATAAGAGGGATGTACAGAGACTGGAAAAAAAATAGAGATGATTTTTTAATGTTTCACAGCCAAACCAAATTAAGTAGTAATACATGCAGAATAGAAGTGTATAGTTGAATGCTCTAAATTGTATAAAAATATTAAATAAATCACTTTTATATAGAATATGCAATAACCAATTTTATAAGTATGCTAGAACCTAATTATAGTACTTCAAATTATAATTTTCCAAAAATTATTACTATTTTTTATCGAGTTCAAATACAATATGTATATTTATTGAAGATAAAAACTCATAAATTACACAATTCTACACATAATTATAATACAATGAAATCATCCATTCTAGAAACATCTTTAATTTAGGTTACTTGTATGATTCATCTTTGTATAGTAATGTATGGAAATAACTAATAATTTCTAACACACACACACACACACATCATGTTCTACATAACTTAACACCTACTCTTTAATCATCGTAATATTTTTCTTTATTGAGGTTCGATTTTATAAATGATCACTACGTACATTAAAAGAGACGTAAATGATAATAAAAAATTGGGAGAATAAATTTAGTCTATTAATTATTATTGATGAGAAATTATTAAAAAAATTCGTAATACATTTTATTTCTTCAACTTAAAGCCATTGAACACATAAAACAACATGAGCTTGTTAATGAATAAACATGAAATGGAATCTTCAAAACTGATGACAATTTTTACGAGAATGTTAATGTAGCCCCGCGAGAGAGCGTGAAAAAACTATAAAGTATGCAATTTGCGTGAAAATTCATGTTTCTGACGTCAGAAAATTGTAAAAAAATTAGTATGAAAATGTTGTGCGGGTTGCATAAATCGAATTTTATGATCACTGCTACGGGGCTTATGTTGGGTTTTGAGACAAACTAATGTTATTTATATGTAAATCCCATAAAGTGTTTTGTGATATAAATGCTTATGTTTTTCTCTGGTCTATTACTTTAATTATGACTTCTATCGCAAGTGATAAATAAAAGCCCTTGTAGTGCTAGACTTATAATGGGATGCAATAAATATTTTTGATGTCATTTTTAACATTTTAAAAACATAGTATTTTGTGCTCTTATATTTAAAAAAAAAAGTGTTCTACAATATCAAAGGATATAAAATTTGGAGTTCCTACCTTTTTTTATGCTACACCTATGAAAGTAATACCATAATAGATAAGTCTCATTATAAACTGACATAACGGGAAGTCTTGAAAATATATCCGAAATAAAGAATATCAATAAATTAATTCATATAGTGTATTAATTTAGCCGAAAAATATAATTTAATAATAAATTATTGGGATTATTAAAAAAACAAATATACACACTTTTGAAAGGATGGAGCATAATCCTGATGTCCGGTTCAATTTTACACCTAAACGCTAAATAAACGCCATAAACCGTAAATTTATTGACTTTAAAAAGTAAAAAGATATTCAAAACTTAAATTTTTACTAAAAATTAAGAAATGAAAAGCATATAAAAATCTAAACGTAAATAAAAAATTTATGTCGTTTATTTACTATAATAGTAATATTTGTATTTGTATGTATTTCTCTATATTTAAATACTTAAACTCATTGCAAAGTTAATGGAGCATAGAATACTTTTATATAAAATGTGACTCTAAAGAAGTATGAATGTGTGTGAGTTAAGAGAGAGTTTATATATAAGTAAGTAAGAAAGAAAGAAAGAAAAAAACTTGATTTAAATCAAGCTTAGCAGGTATAGGCTTGGTGGTATGGTATGACCCACAACTTTGCAAGATAGAAAGTAGATATATATTTTTTTAAAACATCATCATATGACGACGATCATATAATATGTGTGTGTCTTTTAATAATATTAAAGATCATTTTATCATAATTATACTAATATTATGAACGTTATGGATTTTTTTTTTTGAGTGTGCGAATTTTTTTTTTGACGATATTTAATTAAAGAATTTTAAAGGATTGTTTATTACAAGTTATTATGATCATGTATATGTTGTTGTTGTTTTTTAACTTTTTTAGAGCCTTACCTATTTACAGCATTGTTGCCATTTGAGTTAGTTGTCAATAGTATGTTTAGTATGTTTATGTTTTATGTCAACGTCGTTTCTAAATGCTTAACATTGAAAAAAGAAAAGAGAGAGAGAGAGAGAGAGAGAGAGAGAGAGAGAGAAAATGTTCGATTTTTAGATATATCACGTCTCTATCGCGTCAAAATGTATAAAGTGAAATTGTCATGAGCTTTTCAAACGTTCCATCTACATAGGGTTTACTGTGTCAGATGGAACGTTTGTCGCGCTCGTGATAATTTCAATAGAAACAATTTCACGCGATAGAAATATTAGATTAATAAATATTATTAGATATAATAAATAAGATCCATGATCATTTAGCAATTAAAGTAAAGGAAACGTCTTTACTCAAAAACAAGATACATTTTTGAAAAGGTGAAGTTTAGGCCTGACCACCATGTCTGGCCCACTCTTACATTTATATAGCCCCCTAATAATGTAACCTAACCTATACACGTGGAAAACAATAATATTTAAATAGAATCTACGAAATACATTGATTGTTCTTCAAAGCATCAGTGTATTTTTATTTTTACTGAACATTTCAAACTTGTATAGGTGTTTGTCTTAAACTATAGCTATTACGTAAACATTAGTGTTTAGTTATGCTCTGTACCCGCTTCACTAGAAGATATTTTAAATGTTTAACATCTACACATAGTATCTAAATTTGGCTAATTTTAGATATTTACCATAATATATAATATTATAATTTATGCACACATACCTGTCGCACATTTAAGGGTTGTCGTATTTCGTATATCTCTGATGTTACAAAGTTAATCCCTAACTAATGAAGTCATTTGAAAGTCAATAGTTAATGACTTCTTATGATTACAATTTTAAATACTCGTGACCGTATCGGATGAGAAAAAAGTTAATATTAGAATTAACATAAGGCTTTATGAGAGTAAAATTTCAACAAATTTTTTTATTCAAATTTTGGTATGATGTCTATATGCTTTATACGTACAACTTGGAGTTGTTTCATCTGTAAGTAATACTGTAAAATACTGATAAAAACATACTTGCAACTTTAAAGCCATAGACCACATCAAACAACGTGTGTTTTTAATGAATAAACACGAAATGGAATCTTCAATACTGTTGACAATTTTTACCAGAATGAGCCCCACGAGAGAACGTGGAAATACTGTGGAGTATGCAATTTGCGTGACTTTTCAGAAACATGCAAAAATTAGTATGAAAATGTTATGCGGGTTGCATAAACCGAAATTTATAGGTAAATTATACTGACTTGTAACAATATGTTTAATGTAGAATAAAGTTGATCGGATAAAATCTGACTTAAAAATAATTTCATTATCATACAATGAACTGATTGCACAATGCAAATTCATATAAGTATAAACTAAAAAAAGCTTTAAAATAAAGAAACTTAAGTCCATTTTAGAATTGTTTCTATTCCGACATTGAATCCAATTTTAGATGTATATAATAAAAGATATTCATTAATCAAACTGATTTTTCAAGATAACAAATAAAAATTTCTACACAAGTTTTATGAAAGCAGGCGGAAAAGGATTAAAAAGTTAATAAATTAAAATAGAAAAAAAAAGTTCATTGCCAACGCCTCCTACTCATGCATATACAGTTCATAAAGTTGAAAATTTTTAATTAAGTACTCAATAGTATATGAAAATATTTCAATGACTTTCTTGATAGTCGTCGATAAAATTTTATAGTGCAACTTTTATTTCTTAATTATGAGGTCTAAAAACATATACCTATATTATTTTTTTTACGCCATCGGTAGAGTAGGCAGTTTTTTTTTTTTTTTTTTTTTTTTTTTGTAATAGTGTCACTTTGCACTTAAATTTTCTACTAATTTTAATATCTCACAAGCCTTTTACTAACGTAAGTACATTATTTTTCAGTACAGCGATTATCCGTTTTCAATAAAAATTGTACAGATTTAATTATTGCTTTCTTTATATGATTACGCAACAATTTATACTATAGCAAGGATTTTTGCACTCTCGTTAAATGATTTTTACCATGCACAGATAAAAACAAAGGCATAATAAATATAATTGTTTGATTTCACTGCTTTCAGCATCATTTATTTTTTAAAACAACAACATAAATTCCGCAATATTGAATAGACAATGCTGTCTAGAGTATATAAAAATATTATATTCAGCAAAATTATTTATACAATTCTAAAATAGCAGCATTTCTGTTATATGGCTTAAATACAGAAATAATTATGGATAATTACATTAAATTTCTTTATCCGTATACATTGATTTTTTTTCTCATTTTTTAACAATCCTAAAACATGTATGTATTATTCAAATTTTCATATTCTAACTAAAATGCAGTACATAATATGTACCAATTGGTATTATGATCAATATATAGAAACTGAAACTGAAAAAGTGCAAATTTTGACTCTTTTGTCTTATGGCAGTACACTTAAAACGTAATTACATGGTGAGACTTTAATTTTACATTTTCTGCTAATACATGGCATGTCCATAAAGTAATATAAAGTAAAATTTAATGTCAAAATATCTTTGTAGATAATTATAGTGCTTTGTCAACAATAGCTTAAATGAAGGTCCAACAAGTGCTATAAAGAATAAAAAATAGAAGTCTCTCTCTCTCTCTCTCTCTCTCTACTTGATTGTTTATGTATGCGCGTCACCATCGACAGAAAGCATTAGAATAAAAATGATAATTCCTGAAACGATTAAAAAATTTTTTTTTCGTAAATATTAATTTTCTTTAATTTATTAGGCAAGTAAAATTGATTTTGTTTTAGGTTGATGATATAAATTAAATAAAATATTAAAGGAATAGACCAGAGAAAAACATAAGCATTTATATCACAAAACACTTGATAGGATTTACATAAATAACTTTAGTTTGTCTGAAAACCCAACAGTAGCCCCGTAGCAGTGATCAGAAAATTCGATTTATGCAACCTGCACAACATTTTCATACTATTTTTTGCATGTTTCTGACGTCATAAACATGAATTTTTACGCAAATTGCATACTTTACAGTTTTTTCACGCTCTCTCGTGGGGCTACATTAACATTCTGGTAAAAATAATAATCAGTTTTGAAGATCCCATTTTGTGTTTATTCATTAAAAAGCACATGTTGTTTTATATGGTATATGGCTTTAACGATTATCATAAGATTTTGGTTTGTAAAATTTTGAAACCAAATAATTCCATTTTTTAATATAGTTAAAGGGTATAATATTACAGATATAAATATTTCATTACATTTTTAGAAACTTCAAAATGTACTGGTTTCAATAGCATTATCATATTGATATAAATTAAGATTATCTCGATTTTTTTTTTTAAATATAATTTTGGTGCAGACCTTCTTTTTTGCCCCAAAAGTGGTTTACAAATTAATAATCATAAATATTTAAGAACTTATTGTAATAATTTCCCATAGGTTACGCATAAAAATCAATAATTTTTAATTTGATAGATTTTATGAAAGAGAGTGAAGATAAAAACAATCAAAAGTCTTTTTAATAAATTTAGAAACTTAAAATGTTTATTTATACAATTCCCATATAAAAGTTCTATTTCTTTTATTTAAACTTGAAACTACATTAAAATTAAATCAAGTTTCGTATTTTCTCTTCATATAATCAAATCGTTTACTATCTTATCAATATAACATCAATTTAACTTGCTATTATAGCTTATATTAATATAATAAAAGTATATTAAAATAGACCTTATATTGATTGAATTCTTCTAATGTATATATTGTATAAGAATCACGTTTTGTGCCAGATCTTACATGAGAAGAATGTGTACATTTTTAATGACAATTTCTCTTACTATAAGTTTTTTTTTTATTTAAGGTAAAACAATTATTCAATTACACATACATATTACAATGTTTAAAGTATGGAAAAATTAGCATCAATAATAAAGATAGAAATGGTGTCAATATTGTCTCTTTTTTAAAAAAACATAAGATTTATGTCTTGACTCTTTATAATTTTCTAACTGTGTATGATGAGTAAAATTTTCTGATCTCATTTTCATTTGCTCCATTTTATTATGTGTTGTTACTTCATAACCAAGTATGTTATAATGTGAACGAGGAAATTAAAATAATATTTTAAGTTTTGGTAGTTCGGGAAAGTAATAATTAATTTTATAACGTAAATTTAAAATATAATAATTTCTATGGCAAGTTCACGCTATTTCAAAATTTATTAATACAAAAATTATATATATATAAAAATATAATATATTATATAATTATATATTATATCTATAAAGTCTATTTTTATACAATGAAAGTAACTTCTTTTTTTTTTTTTTTTTTTGCTTTTTTTTTTTTGGTAATAGCAACAAAAAAAAAAAAAAAAAAAAAACTGCAAACAAAGAAATGCAGTTTATTGTGATTTTATTTTAGATTATCGTTTATTTTAGAATTGATATAAGTATTGATTATTAAAATTTATTTTGATGCATATAAATATATTAAAAATTATAATACTATTTCATATATATAGTTACTATATGAACTGCCTAGCTTTCAATTTTTTTCATCTAACAAAAAATTAAATATTTTGCATATTTAGTTACCAAATTGTACATTAAATCCCATACTGAAAAGTTTTAATCTTTGCCTGCACCAACCGAAAGTTATTATGGCGTCATGATGCTTACCTTATAGTTACAAGAAATCTGAAATATAATCTTTTTAAACTTTTGATCAGAGTAGCGATCATCTCTTTCCATTTATTAACTTGAAAATTAAAGTTATGATAGTTCATTTTAATTTTAAGTTTTCCTTAAAAAAAAGGACATTAAATTTGCCTTTTCTCCAATTTTTTTCATTAAATACTCACGAAATTTTGACAATAAATACGAGTAGAGAAAATATGCAAAAAACATGAAAACAAAAAAGCATAGATTTCCACTTTTACCTCATCTAATATAGTACACTATATAATTAAAATTAAAAGGTGAAAATGGTGCCTCTTCAGTTAAAATAGTTTTGGCAAGACTTGTATATATATGAAGCTGACATCATGCAAAGAAAATGACAAAAATCAGTGTAACCTAGATCTATAAAACCCACTACAGTTTAATATATATAATTGCCAGGTTAAAAAGATTTAAACACCTTTGTAAATGATCTGGTTTAAGAACAAAATTCAAACCTGGGATGGAACGTAAAAATATATTAAAAATTAAAAATGTAAATTCAATATTTTTTATTAACTCAAATTTGCGATCACGATTTAAATAACCTTTCACTTTTTTTTCTATTTTATAAATCAAATCAATCATTAATAATTAATATTGCAATTTTTTGATTGGAGAAATTTATAATCAATCTTTTAAAATTTATTGTTGTATGTTATTACAAATAAGAATAGTTAGTTTGTTGACTTCTCTTGAAAAGTAAAATTTACAACGGAATTGGTTTGCTAAAAAATGCTATTTCTTTCAAGGTACTTTGAGAGCACCCCAAAACCATTAATCGTTATGAAGTCACGTAAATAGTTAACAAGAATTTTATTTTCCATAAGCAAAACTGTTGACGTCAATTCACTTCCTTATTGTGAGCTTATGCCTTATTTTACTAGAATCTTATGTAAGCTTACAAAAAAAAAAAAAAGGTGCCGAAAACGGAAATCAAGTGATGACAAAATTGGGACAAAACTGCGCACCAGCAGCAAGTTAGACCCAAGCCACCTCCCACTTTTAGTATCACGTGGTTTCCTATTCAGGCACTTCCGTTCTGTACCTAGTATCTGAAAAGTTCAATTATTTATTTATTCGCCATTTAGCCCAATACAGAATTTACTATATAGAATAGAACACATGAGTGTCATTTAAGAAAACTTGTATATAATAAAGTATGTTGTTATATAATATAATATCAATAAAATATTGTGCTGAAAAACTATGTACGGTCATTTTACTAAAAAATGAAATTCTATTAGCGCATATGGGAATAAAATGTATTTAGATAGAGTTTTGCGTCAACTGAAATATCCATCTAGTTGCATTGAATGGCCATAAGCTAATACAAATTCATTTTTTAGTAAAATAACTGTACTTATTAGAACCTTGCAATAATGCATTGATTTTATTATCATTATTCTTTACAAAGTTCTACATTTTTGCATAAAGGGTTGCTACATTTATTATTATTATTTCTACACTACAGAATTATAATAATTCTCACAACAAAGTTACAATAAAGAATAATAATCGACTTCTTTTTATCATTATTATTATTTCACATTATTATTATCACATGTGCTAACAAAATTATAATATAACTATACTAATAACAATAATATCAAATATGTGAGATCAATTTTATATTTTAATCTATGGGAAGAAGCTGAGATCGAAATTTGATTTCTCTCTCGATTTTTTTTTTGTGAACCACAATGAGGCCAACTAATTAGCATATTATTTAGATACATTACATATTATTATATACCTGTTCTTTTTTATTAAATTAAACAGAGACATCTATAGAATTAAATATAAATTAAAAATAAACATAAGGTCATGCTTATAATGTATGAAAATTAAAGTGAAAATATATAAATAATAAGAGTTTTTTCTGTATTTTTCTTTTTCATTGCATATTAAGTGACTGAGTCACTTTTAACTATACAGGGTGAAGTTAATTTTATTATTTTGTTTTTGTTAATATTTTTTGCTTTAATAGAAAACAGGATATATTTTTTTCTTTCATCCCAGTGTAAATATAATTTTTTATATAATTTGTGTTTAAATAAACACGTTTTAACTTGTTATTAAATCATTGTCAACTTAGTGGTACAAATGATAATTATGTATATTGAATTATGTAAATTTGTTTCAGACTATTTGCTCCTTTAATATATTGGATCATATCAGAATGTTTCTTCTGACAGCACCTATTACATATTTATTTCAAGAAATTAATTTTACATTTTATTTATTTATTTCTAATAAAGTATAATAGTTTACCTAGAATGAATGTATGATTTTCTTCTACTACTGCTGTACAGTATGTAAGGTATTTTATATTATATAGTAAAAATATCAAGCAGAATATTCCTTGGTATATAAATTACATTAAAATTAAATTGTTATTATGAAAAAGCAAAATACATCAAATGAAATTATATGCCAATATGAATTTTTAATTTTATTATTTTATTGCAATTATAAGAATTACATATTGAAAAGTGACAGTTCAATATATATATATATATATATATATATATATATATATATATATATATATATATATATATATATATATATATATATATATATATATATATATTATATATATATATATATATATATCAGGGGTTCGGACCCGGACCCGGACCCGGGTCCGGCCAAAACCCTATATTTTGGACGGGTTTTTCGGACCCGGGTCCGCGGACCCGAAAAAAAAATTAACGGGTCCGGACCCGGCTCCGCGGACCCGAGAAAAAAATTGACGGGTCCGGACCCGGCTCCGCGGACCCGAAAAAAAATTGACGGGTCCGGACCCGGCTCCGCGGACCCGAACTTTTAAAAAAAGGGTCCGAAAACCCGGACCCGACTTTGAAAAAAAATGACTAATGAAAAAATAAATGACATAATGTTGATCAGAACAAACACATAAAGAACACACATAAATAAAAAAAAGACTTGTGTTGTAAATCAAAATTGTGATTTTGACTATTAATATATTTTTATTACTATTGTTTGAAATATTATGTCTGACTAAAAGCTTGTGATATTAGCTATTATAGATTTGTGTGCATAGAATATGACTGACAAGCTGTTTTTAAGCAGAAATGAATAACACTTTGAGCCCTTGTCAACTTACTTTTTTATCATTTAGAATACTAGACTGATTATTACCATACCTTATTATCCATGAATTAGACACCATCACGTTGATTTTGTATTTATTTTCGTTTATTTTACTTTTTGCGGTTCTATCACGTATCTGACGTCACCCTGTACCACCGCCAATCACAGTCACCGCTCTGGTCACGTGATAAATTTAAGCCCCTCCCTCAAGTTCTTTACCCCTATCACGGCCCCATTGGTACATTGTGACGTCAGATACGTGATATAACCGCAAAAAGTAAAATACATGAAAATAAATATAAAATCAACGTGTTCGTGTCTAATTCATGGATAATAAGGTATGGTAAGTATCAGTCTAGTATTCTAAATGATAAAAAAGTAAGTTGACAAGGGCTTTAAGTGGAAACAAAAAAGCAATAAACCATATTATACTGAATCAAAAAATATTTGTTATTCTATCTAAAAAAAATTGTGCATTCTTTTTTAGATTCACAATCTCAAATTATTTTTAAATTTAATTTTACAAATTTATATAATAACCTCGGACCCGGACCCGGACCCGGACCCATATGAAGATTTTGATCGGGTCCGGAGCCGGGTCCCGGACCCGAAAAAAAAATTGACGGGTCCGGACCCGGCTCCGCGGACCCGAAAAAAAATTTAAAGGGTCCGGACCCGGCTCCGCGGACCCGACAATTTTTTTTCAGGTCCCGGACCCGGGTCCGCGGACCCGATAATTTTTGTGACGGGTCCGAACCCCTGATATATATATATATATATATATATATATATATATATATATATATATATATATATATATATATATATATATATATATATATATATATATATATATATATATATATATATATATATAATATTAAAAAAAGTAAGTTCTTAATTCAAAGCTACTATATGTGCTCAAAATAAAATAAAATTTATTATTACCAATTTACCATTATTATATTTGCTTTGTAATTAAAAAATTATTTACGCAAAATATTCTTAAATATATATAATAGTAAAAAAATATGTATATTAAAGGCAGATGAATAGAAATAACTTAAAATGTTAAAAAAAATAGTGTCATTTTTTGCATATAAAATCAACAACAATAAGTTCCTTTCTTTATTATAATGAAACGCACCTTATTATACAACGTAAAAAATATAATTAAATTAGCAATTATTTCGATTTCTAAATAAATAATACTCATTACTTACTTACATTGCATACATTTTCTTAGACATTCATTGAATCCCACACTTTGACCTACAGTCCTTAATATTTTGGAAGTATATATTATATATTTTTTTATATATTTCGTGTTTCTTTTTACAGCATCATTTTCATCTTTATTCAAAACTTTCTTCTTTATTTTCTGCGGGCAAGGTGACTCCATCGTCGACACGGAAAGAACTAAAACAGTGAAATAAATATATAAATAAATATTGTTTAAATAACGGAGCTTATGGCTGCAAATGAGATGCTGCAGTAATTTCACTATAAGTTGTAAAAAGGGGGAGGGTTCCACCTGTCCACCATGTAAAATTATGAATTACGATTGTTTTATAATATTGCTAATAGGTTCATATTTATGTTTCAAAAATTTTTTTTATTATTATTATTTTTTTGGTGATCATGGGTTCTGTATTTTAGTTTTTGTTATTGACTTTCAAGTGGCACCAAAATTTATTTTCAATTTATAGTACTTTTCATGCTGTGCTCACTTGTTTTAACATTGTAAAAGATCTTAACCGCAATATCTTTTTTCATTTTTTTTTTTTTTTTTTTTTTTTTTACAACAACTGTTTATAGTAATTGATTAATGTAGATATTTGATTCAAATTTTGGTTGATAGAAAAATAAGCTATCTCATGTTTAAACTCAGTCAACCCTAGAAGTCACTGTGTTATATTTGATTTGTTTTTTGTTTTTTAGTACAAAATTAGTGATTTTAGTGCGTAGATATTGTTATAGAAGTTTTTAAGTAACGCATTTTTTTTTATCATCACATCTCTTTCCCGTACTCTTATTTTACCTTAAAATAACCAAAATACATCATCCTGATTTTATATACATATAATTGAGATTTTTAGAAATATCATAGGAAAAAAGTTGACAATTTTTTATACGTGTAATGAAGGCAGAAATTGAAACTGTGCAGAAGAGACTTTGAGGCCAACACGCACGCACGATGATGCTGACATTCCTCTCATCTCATCTCTCTCTCTCTCTCTCTCTCTCTCTCTCTCTCTCTCTCTCTCTCTCTCTCTCTCTCTCTCTCTCTCTCTCTCTCTCTCTCTCTCTCTCTCTCTCTCTCTCTCTCTCTCGAGCACCCAGAGGCTAACTGATGACACCGTAACAACAAGGATGTCAAGAGTATTCATTAAATTCTTTTACTTCCTATTAAATAATTACAATTTTATTTAGCAAAGGTTTAAATATTTTGATAAAAAAACTATTGGAGCTTACCGGTGGAGCGTGCTAGCCAATCACAAGCAGTGCGGGAAAAGTTAAAAGTCATCTAATTTCCTATCTATTAACTTTGCGAAATCATGTTTGTATTATTATGGTTATTTATAAAAATTGTTCACCACCAAAGCAAGAAAAATGCAACTGCGCGATCATGAAATTTTTAACTTCTAAACTACTAACCGTTTATTTAAATATTTAGAGATTTAGAATAATCAAATTATTATCACTATAGGGTGTGTATACGCATGACATCATTCTGAGTGCTTTTCGATGCTCTTCTTGAGCAATGAATAACATTGCTCAGCATAGGACAAACGTGGTTTTTGGCTATTTTCTCAGGAAAATTAGCTATTTTTTGGTCATTATTATTTTTCTTGCATACTTGAGGTACTAATTCAACCTGTTAACAGCATCAATGCTCTCAAAAAAATTGCAAAGTATTTTTAAACTTGCAAAATGTGCCATTTTCCTATATCGGCCAATGTTATTTAGTACTCACTTATGACGTCGACTTTAATATGAATGAAACCAACCTATAATTATACTATACCCTAGCCAAAATAAGAATAGAGATTTTTTACAACCAAATGTACCCCCTTTTCTTGCACAATTTTCACCAGATAAACACCAAAATGTTAGAGGTGATCAATGTAATATTGAAATTATTATGTGTTAAATTTTATTTCTATAACTTGATTAGAATCCGAGAAAGGGGGGGGGGTGCATCCGGTTGTAATAACATCTCTTCTTATTTTGGTAATATAGTTTAAAACCATCATTGAATTTTACAATATTTTAAATTTCCATGTTTTTTTTTAATAACTAAGAAAAATATAACTATTTCTATCATTACTTTAATTAGTTTTAATAATATTAACTACTGTATTTTTTTTTTTTATATCTATTAATATATTACAAAAATGTACAATTTCTTAAAATTTGCGCTCCTTTTCTTTTATATTTTGAAGCTTTGCTTTGAAATTGAACATATTTATAAGTAAATAGGAAACGTAATAGCCAAGATTTTTTCTTATGTTATAAAAAATCAAATAGGAATATGAATGAAAAAAAAAGTAAACGATTATATTTTTTATTAAAACTCGCATCTCCATGATAATTTATATAATACATATTGAATATACACGTTTAAAAATTGTAAAACCATAAATATATATTTATATATATATCTTAACATACAGTTAATATGTGAATATTTTATAAATTTGATTAAAATTATATTGTAGCTGGTTTGTTTTAAGTTTTAAGGAGATCCCGTAAAAAAAAATGTCCTTGAAAAATCACAAGATTGGACCATTTTTACATACATAGAAAACTTGTAAAGTAGGCAACACACTTAAGATTTTCTACTGTAGATCTGGATGTATTGATGTCATAAATTCCAAAAGATGCTTTCTTTATAATTTTTTATCACTATAAGTTGTGAGGATACAAAAGGAGGCAGGGACATAATAGCTGTATGTATGATAAGCAGTCTCATGATTTATCAATTTTTTTTTTTTTTACTTTACAAGGTTTCCTTAAAGGCATAGAACACTTTGAACAAAAAACATGTCTAATATCCTAACATACCTAAATATCAACGCTGATTTGGCCGGAGTCATTGATTTCTAATTTATTTTACATCCAAAAAATGTCAGCTGCATGTTTATGACGTCACAGCTTGCCAGTTTCCGCGCGCGTGGACTAGTAAGATGTGATGTAATAAACATGCATCTGACATTTTGTAAATGGAAAATAAATTAGAAATCAATGAATCCGGTCAAATTAACGTTCATATTTAGGTATATGTTAGGATACTAGACATGTTTTTTTGTTCAATGTGTTCTATGCCTTTAAAGCGATTCTCCAGACCACACAACATGGCCTAGCTTTTATATTTCATTAAACACTTATTGTGATTTTCAAAAATACAATTATTTTGTCTAAGAACCCAATCGTTATGGGTATTATAATAGAATTTACTGTCTTCCAAATATAGAATTCTAACTTAAATTAAACTATAGTTTAAGCCAGTAAGTACAGTCCGCACTACGTAAGGATGTGACCAATAAGAGAACACCTAAAAACTCTCCATTTAGTTAACATTACCCCACCTTGAAAGCTAGAGCATCTATTGGCTGCCCAGGGAAAATCGATAGATTGCCCACATCCTTACGTGATTTTTAGTGTATGTACTTAGAAAAAAAATCAAATAGGAAGGGAAAAAAAGAATTGAATGATATATACACTTTTTTGAAATTTAATATAAATGACTTTACCGTGAATAAAAATTGTTTTGAAACTCTTATCTTATAAATAGAAACATTTTTTTTACTACATATAGTGGTAATGCCTTAAACGTGTAAGAAAATTTTCAACTTATGCAACCCGCAACACTTTTTCTTTTGAACGTCACTAGTCATGACGTCAGCAATAGTGTGTTTAGCATATAAGCTTTACAATTTTTCGATCTCTTTCGTAGAGTTACATTTAGGTAATAATGAAATTCGATAATGTTACTAAGTGTCCCATTTTGTATTAAAGGCATAGCAAACATGAAACAACACGTTCTTTTTAATCATTAAACACAAAATGGGATGTACAAAACTTATAATAATTTTTTTCAAGAATGTAAATGTAGCCCCACAAGAGAGCGTGAAAAAACTGTAAAGTATGCAATTTGTGTGAATATTTCTGTTTATGACGTCAGAAACAGGCAAAAACTAGTATGTTGTGCGAGTTGCATAAATCAAAATTTTCTGATCACTGCTACGGCGCTACAGTTGGGTTTTGAGACCAATTGATGTTATTTTTGTAAGTCCCATTAAGTGTTTTGTGATGTAAATGATAATGTTTTCATGTTGTATATGCCTTTAAGTAAAATAAATGTGCATGTTGTTAGGTCTGGAGAGTAGCTTTAAGCTTACATTTTATTAACTTCGTTACTCACAATACCCAGCAGCTTTAATTTAGCTACGTTAAATCGTTATATTCTTAAAGATTAATTATTTTTTGATGCGTGATCTTGGCCTTAATTCCTAGTACTTGAAATTTATGTTTTAGATTTCCAATCAAGTTCTCAAAATTGTCTTTATTTACATTTGATAAATTGTTTTTCCAATTCTTAAAGTTATCAACTTCATTTATTAATGCATGTTTTTGTATTGGATTCAACGCAATGGTTGATACTAGTTTGTCTAATTCTTCGGACAAATTTGCATGTATTGTTTGTATATCATCTTGTTCTTGTACAATTCTCATTTTATTAATTTCTTCTTGTGTAAGTTGTTTTTTGTATCTTTCAATAGATATAGATATTCTGTTGTCAGTTCCTTGTTCTACAGCAGTAACATGCAAAATTCCAAAACGATCAACTTCAAAAGTCGTGTCAGCTCTTGTTACTCCCTGTGGGGCTATTTTAATATCCACTAGAGTCATTGAGCCAAGTAGCTTATTGTCTTCACTCATCTTACTTTCGCCTTCACGGATATCAAACTTAATGGCATCTTGTTCGTCATATGACGTTAAAAACACCTTAGTATTTTTAGCAGGAATCGTAGAATATTTTTTTAATACTCTGGATGTAAAACCTCCTAACACATTAATTCCAAGTGACCAAGGTATCTTTTCAGCCACTTTTAAATTTTGATTTAAAATACCTTTCATCATTGCTGCTTGCATTGTTGCTCTGAAATGTATAAGAAAAGTTAAAATTTAAATGATTTGCGGTATATTTAATATAAAATAATAATAAATTTTTTTAACCAACTAATATTATAAGTTTCATATTTAATAATAACTAAATATATTTTAAAATTAATTTCAAAGATATTGTAATTAAAACATCATAAACAAAATATTTTTTTAACAAGAAATCAAAACTATTTCTTTGAAATTTTGTTTTAGAGTTTGAACACCAGTTTACCCAAATGCAACCGCTTCCTCTTGGTTCATTGTGTAGCTTAAATGAACTCCTGGCAATAGTTTGGTAAGGAATTTCCGTACGTAAGGAATATGTGTAGAACCTCCCGCAAGGAGAACTCGGTTAATTTGTATATCCTGCAAAGTTTATAAAATATTACAGCAATGATTTTTTTTATGAAATTCATCATTTATATTACTCATTTTAAAATATTAAAGAGAAAGTTCAGGGGTTACAACATGGCTTCTTCAATGTTAGATAATGAGATGAATTGTTCATAAACTAACATATGATGACCCAAAGCCCTTCCGTAGCCCCATGGTAGCCCCTTAAACTTGCGCTCATCCTGCGAGATATGCAACCCGCTACAACATTTTATATAGTAAAGCCGTAACTATGACGTAAAAGATACGGGACAGGTTGCATATCTCGCAGGATGATCACGAGTTTGCGGGGCTACGGAAGGGCTTTGGGTCATCATATATGATTTTATGAACAGTTCTTCTCATTATCTAACATTGAAGAAGAGATTTTGTAACCCCTGAACTTTCTCTTTTAGAGAGAAATATATATATATATATATATATATATATATATATATATATATATATATATATATATATATATCACAAAATACAGTATTTATTAAAGTATCTCAATATAATAAAGATAATCGAATGGGAATGTTCCTTAGTTGTTTTTGCCATATTTAATAAAAATAATATTACTAGAGAATTAAGACACTGTGAGAGATTGAAAGCCCAACTCTATGCACACACGTTGATCAGTTAAGAAATAAGTGAACTTGAATAGTAAATAATACATATATTAAATTATCGTAAAAATCGTACAAAAATCGTAAGTATATCGAAATTTATATTTTATTTACCTTATGTTCTGCTAAACATTCCTCTGCCAGTTTTATTGCTTTATTGAAGACATCGTTACAAATTGCCTAAATTTGAGAAAAATGTAGAATTTCAAATTTCATTTTGGTATAAGAAAACAAAGTATTTGTTTATTTGCAAGTAAAAAAAATTTGAAGACAGAATGTATTATAATGTAATACTTAAAGAACACTTTGAACAAAAAAGCATGTCTAATATCCTAACATACCTAAATATCAACGTT
This sequence comes from Ecdyonurus torrentis, assembly GCA_949318235.1. Lineage (NCBI taxonomy): Eukaryota > Metazoa > Arthropoda > Insecta > Ephemeroptera > Heptageniidae > Ecdyonurus > Ecdyonurus torrentis. The sequence goes on along the minus strand of OX439134.1, from coordinate 5,539,970 downwards.
GATTTGGCCGGAGTCATTGATTTCTAATTTATTTTCCATTCACAAAATTACAGCTGCTGCGGGTTAATGACGTCACAGTTCGCTTGTTTCCTCGCGCGTGGACTAGTGAGCTGTGACGTCACAAACCCGCAGCTGTCATTTTGTGAATGGAAAATAAATTAGAAATCAATGACTCCGGCCAAATCAATGTTGATATTGAGGGATGTTAGGATATTAGGAAATATTTTGTTCAAGGTGCTCTACGCTTTTAAATAAAATAAGGCACAACTGTTTTATTCTAAAGTATTATTATTTTATATTATGTTGAAATATAAATATTTCAGAATTTGAAAATTGTTAATAATAATGAAAATATAATAATTTTAAAATTTTCAATATGTTTTTTTTACCTCAAACGTCTCACGTTTTATTGGAAGACACAAATTGATGTCATTTTCAAGATCCTTGACTTCAATATTTGTGTTTGGAGACATCGATAAAATACATTTTGCAGTTTCAACTGCAAGTCGAAGTCGAGTTAAAGCCAGACCACCATCTTTCATTTTTGTAAGATGAATCTAAAACATAATTATGTAAAAAGAATGTGGATATACAGTAGATCATGTTTTGCTATGCATTTACTGGAGGTTTGAATGTTTAGCAAAAATATATATTTTTTTTATTTATATTTTGTGTTAGTATTATTTTATAACTGAAACTTAAGAATATTATAATAAAATATAATATAACATGAATTATTTTTGTTTTATAGGGTGTATGCGGATGACGTCATATTTATTGCGCTTGGAGGCCATACTGGAGTAGTTCATAACATTGCTCAGCATAGGACAAACTTCATTTAAGCCTAATTTCTTTGGAAAATCGGTTTATTTTGTGTTATTGTTATTTTTCTCACATACTTGAGATACTAATTAAACATATTTACAGCATCAATGCTCTCAAAAATATTGCATATTGTTTTTAAACTGGCAAACTGATTTGTTTGCCTATGCCACCCATGTTATTGACTTATCCAACATGGCGTCGACTTTAACATGAATGCATAGACCCTATACTCACCTTATATTCTTCATGAATTTTTTGGCAACAGAAGTCAACCACTTTAGTGTCAAGATCTTCACCTCCTAGATGATTATCTCCTTTGCTTCCTACTGTTGAAAAATCATATCCTTGATTGACTTTGACCAGAGATACGTCAGTGGTTCCACCACCCATATCAAACACAAGAGCTATCTCCTCATGTTTGCGCTTTAGTTTCTGAAATTAAATTTCACAACTTAATAATTTGCGAAACTATCGAAAAAAAGAATTCAAACGCAAAAATTTACATGTAATTTTTAAACTCTTTGTATAAAAAAAAAATAAATAAATAGAAGGAGCTAGCGTAATATCCTAATTTGCTATAAACTGCACGGAAAAAAATTATCTAAAAGAGTTACTAGACTTTTTTCATAATAAATTCTTTAGATTCATAGTAAACTTTTTAGAATCTAAAGAGTTAACTATTTACCACTAAAGAAATTACGTTTATACTAACGAGTTACTCTTTAAACTTTTTGCAAGAAGAGTTATTGTTTAGTACTAAAGAGTTATTGATATGTATGTGAATAATTTCTTAAACTTATGTTTTACGTGTGGTTACAATAATTTTTTTAAAATACATATACAAAAAATAAATTTAATATACTTACAACAGTTATAACACTATTATATAGCAATTATAAATAAATGAAAAGACATATTTGAAGTATTATTATTGATTGTTGATTTTAATGTCGTCAATTATTATGAACAATTAAAAGAAACTATATATGATAAGAAATGCAGAAAATCTATTAACTAAAAATTAAAGCCCTTGTTAGCTTACTTTTTTATCATTTAGAATACTAGATTAATAATTACCATACCTTATTATCCATGAATTAGACACCTGAATTTATTTTCATTTATTTTCATTGACTGTTATATCACTTATCTGACGTCACAATGTACCACTGCCAATCACAGTCACTGCTCTGGTCACGTGATAAATTTAAGCCCCCCCCCCCCCCCTCAAGTTTTTAACCTCTATCACGGCCCCATCTGTACATTGTGACGTCAGATACGTATTATAACAGTCAAAATAAAAATAAATGAAAATAGATACAAAATCAACGTGTTGGTGTCTAATTCATGGATAATAAGGTATGGGAATTATCAATCTAGTATTCTAAATAATAAACAAGTAAGTTGACAAGGGCTTTAAACCATTAGTTTTAATATTACCTTTTACCTAAAAAGTTCATATAGTCTTAATTGTACATTCATACCATTTATTGTTATTTAATATCAGTACAGTTAATATCATTGTTTGAAAATGCAGATGCAGTTTACAGATATTTACATAGGAGATTCTTTTTGTATGATCTACTTGTTCTTTTCTCATAACATTTTGGTCACAAGTTTATAGTTCATGACTTTTTATTGTTGTGTTATTTCCTTTTAAAGTATTGTACATTTAATTGTTTATTATAAAATTTAACTTAAAATATAAAAACCTTTTCCTCCGTATAATATGCAACTGCTGCGGCTACTGGTTCAGTGATGATACTCAAAACATTCAGATTTGCAATTTCACAAGCCTCTTTAGTTGCTAGACGTTGAGAATCATTAAAGTATACTGGTACTGCAACTACGGCATCTAACTTGGTAAAATGTGGAAGTCCAAGACGAGCACATGCAAGTTTTCTTAATTCCCCTAGTACATATGCACTTAAAGCTTCAGGTCTAAAGTTACGTGTTTCCCTAAGGAACTCAACCTAAATAAATTGAATGTTTGGTTTTATTAAAAATATAATAATAGCAATTTGATTTTTTGAACATTTTGTAAACTTAAAGCCATAGATCACATAAAACAACATGTGCTTTTTAATGAATAAACATGAAATAGGATCTTCAAAACTGATGACAATTTTTACCAATTTTTACTCTGTAGCCCCACGAGAGAACGTTAAAAAACTGTAAAGTATGCAATTTGCGTAAAAATTCATGTTTATGACGTCAGAAACATGCAAAAATTAGTATGAAAATGTTGTGCGGGTTGTATAAATCGAATTTTCTGATCACTGCTACGGGGCTACTGTTGGGTTTTGAGACAAACTAAAGTTATTTATGTAAATCCCATCAAGTGTTTTGTGATATAAATGCTTATTTTTTTCTCCGGTCTATTCCTTTAAAGTTGCACAATGACTTATACTATTAATTTTATTGGATTAAAGATTTTATTATATATATATATATATATATATATATATATATATATATATATATATATATATATATATATATATATACATTTTTCATTATTTATATATTTTATTACACACATAATATACACAAGGGTAGTTTTGCAGTTTTTTTGAAAATATAACTTATAATTAATTATATAGGTTTTATTCTAAAAATTGTATATATTACCTGAACACGAGGTTCATTCTCTTTATTGATGACTTTAAATGGCCAGCGATTGATATCTTCTTGCAAACATAATTCATTATACTTGCGACCAATCATACGCTTAACCTCTGCAAATATAAATCAAAAAATACAAATACATTTATAGACAGCTAATAATAATATTTTATATTCTATGTTTTTTATCCATATAATTTTTTTCATCCATGCAAAATATTTATTCTTGAAATTTGTAATAAAGGGTTAAATTGCACCCCATTTTGTACTATGATTAAACTTAATTAGTATTTTTACTTTTGAAAGTAATAAATTATTAAGTGGATGCGGTTATTGCATTAGGAAAAAACTATAGTTGAGAATAGACGTAACTGAAGAATGTATAGGATTGCTGATTTACTTAGAACACTTAACAACTTGTTACATTACTCATAGGTCCTTAAAATCATTATAACAAAATAGGATTATGTATCAACTTTTTCTTTATGATATATAATAATGCTTAAATAAATTTATCATATTAAATTTCTAATTTAAATTTGCAGAAAAAAAAAAAAAAAAAAAAAAAAGTGATCTTGATTTTAAAACATTGTCAAAGGCATAAAATTCATTAGATAAGACAATGGAGCTTATCGGTATAGCGCGCGGGAAAAGCTAAGGATCTTCTATAATTTAGCATTACGCTTTTTGGGGAGAAACACGTTTCTTGCGATTTTTGAGAAAACTACTGCACCGATGCAGGAGATATTCAAATGAGGAATATTAGGCACAATTTTACGTGTATAAAAACATCGAAATTTTTTAAGAATTTTTCATTGCCGATAACCTCTATTTGTGTACATCTACAATAATTGTGTGCTCTCACAAACTGGTTTTAAAAAACCGTAAAGTAGGAAATATTTGAAATTTATGATGTTATGAAGCCAGAATTATTTTTGCTATACAAATATAACTTTACCTGAAATTGTATTCTTGGGATTCTTTTGATAATAATCAAGTGCTTTTTGTCCAATGAGATACGTGTTTTCACATTTACATCCATCTTTGCAAGAACATTTGCACTTTGACTTGCATTTACATTTGCACGTAGTGAATGCTATGACACTTGGTGTAACAGTGCTACCTTCCTCATTAGTCAATATTTCGAGACCTTTTTCTTTTGTATATAAACCAACTACAGAGTTAGTTGTGCCCAAGTCGATGCCTAACACTGCGTTGTCCGCCATCTGAGTGAGTGCATTATAAATAAAATATTATTTACATAAAATTACATTTAAAAAAATTGAATTTTGATGATTTGTAAAAACAATTTGAATTTTTATATAGTAATTAAAGGCGTAGAACACCTTGTACAAAAAAGTTGCATAATATCCCGGTTTACTTGCGCGTGGACCAGGCGAGCTGTGACGTCAGTGACCGGCAGTGGCATTTTGTGAATGGAAAATAAATTAGAAATCAATGACTCCGGTCAAATCAACGTTGATTTTTAGGTTTGTTAGAATATTACGCAAATTTTTTGTTCAAGGTGTTCTACGCCTTTAAGTAATTATATATCTTGTATATTGATTTTTTTTAAGTATATTCTTATGTCTTGTTTATATAGGTATAGCAATTATTTAAGTAAAAAATAAATTTTATTTCATGTAATCTTAATTGATGAAAATATTTTATTATGTAAATTGCAAAATTATTTCTGGATAAAAAAATTGCTTATATGATAGATTGCATTGCATTACAAAATTGCATTCTACACGGAAAGACATTACATAATTTATGCTGTATGCACGTCATTCTAGCATAATTAATGCTAAATGGGAACAACATAATGAATTCTGCTGTACAACATAATATTAATTATTCTATGTAACATATTTAATATATGCAGTATAGCATAAATTATGTTGTATTGAACAAATTGTGCTAAAAATTAGCTAGCATAATTATTACGTAGTTAATTTTACCGTCTACCTAAAATTTAAAAAAAATATGTATTTTTCAACTTCTCGAATTTTTATTTTTAAATATAACGTAAAACAATAATAATTTAGTATAACGTGTATAACCATATACACATTTTATAGAAATAAACTATTTTTTAATTGAAATATATTTATGTATTTCACTTATATTTAAAATTATACATATACTTATATTCCTGTTGCATACAAAAAATTATCGCATTCAAAGCTGTAATAATATTTTTGATTGCCTGAAGTAATAATATTTTATAAATTCTATAAAAGTGTAAAAAAAAAAATCTTACCGTTCCACAGGGAGACAATTTTCACAACTAATTGCAATATTCACTTATAGAAGACGAAGAAGACGTTTATAAGTACCTAATCTCTCTAAGCCACGTGATTGTAAATTTTAAAATACAATACAAACCTTATTGATTACTTATATAAAGTATTTCAGGGAGTAATTATTACGATAAGATTATATGATCATCTAATCATAAATATTATTTATAGCACTAAATACAATAATATACGTAACGTACATATATCATTCTTTTGTTTCATATACTTATATGAATGTTTTGTTGTTTTTTATCTGCTATAAAATAATGATCTCAAACTTTAATAACGTTGATAAGATAATATTGCAAAACCAAATAGTTATTAGTTAACAATTAATATAATTACATTGAATTTGGTACTTTTTTGTAATCTTAATGTTATCTACGAATATGTCACTCACGTTAGTCCAGTTGTTTTTTGTCAAGATTATAGTAGATTCTTACCAAGAAACATTTACATTTTTTTTTTTTTTTTTTTAGTGCTTAACTTTTAATTTTTAATTCAAACTAATATCAATATTATATAATTTAAAAATATTTATAGAGTATATTGAAAAGAGCTAACATTTATATTTATATTAAAAGCGGAAAATCAGGTACTGCGGGATATGACTAAAAAATTGCAAAGAAAAAAAAAACTGAAAATTTGCACAGTGATGCATTAGGATATATGGTATATCTTCAACATTTTTTTAAAAAAATAGGGGGTCACTATGCTAGATTTTAAATTATAATTTTTTTGAAGTTTTAGTCCCATAAGAGCCCATGTTAATTTTAATAAATATTTTCACTCTTATCTGATGGTTATGGGTTCTAAAAATTTTATCATAGGTAGCTGTTACTATTAACTTTTAAATAGCATCATAAAGTTTTGAAGTTTTCTTTTTAGATTTTGAGATACACGCCATCTGAATACAATCCTTAAATATTTATTAATATAATCATTTTATATATAAACTTTTCACAAAACTATAGTATAAAATAAGCGATGTTATTGTCATAGATGAGCTTCAATATTTCTTCTTTCATCATTATCTTTTGCGAAGTATATTGAGCTGATAACATTTTAACTTGAGTTAGCCAAAACCTCCTTACGTAAATCGTAAAGATTGTTACTGTTATGGAATTGTGTTCGTGTTAGGTGTATCAATGTGGCAGCTGGAAGAAGAGTTGATTGTTTATTACTTAGTTTATTTAAATAACGTGTTTTCTCTTATAGTTTTTTATATCTTTGTTAGAAAATATAAGTAAGTAAATTATTTAAAATTAAAAAGAAAATTAGAAGAAAAAAAATTTAAATTATTTTTTTTTCCAGTATTGAAAAGCAGTTACTAAAAATGGGGCAATGCTGTTCGTCATCAGGATCAAATAAGAGAAACACAGACAAAAATCGTGAATTTTTGGAATTAAAATCGAACAGTAAAAATAAACGTTCTACTAAGAAAAACATACGTCAAGAAGAAAAAGTTCGTAGACAAGAAAATGTACCTGAAGAATTTCAGCATGTCAACGAAATTGTGTCAGCAAATCTTGGCAATAAGAGTTCCAAAGATCAACTACTACAACAAAATAAGAGTGAACATTTGATTACAAAAAAATATGAAACAATATCTAAACCAGATGAAAATTACCTACAGGATTTCAAGGAGTCTTCAAGTAAAAAGAATAAAAAAGTCTCAACTGGTGATAATGAGCGCAATTTGATAACAGATGCCGATTATATTAATCCTGTTCCAGATGATAATATAAACAAACTATCACAGAAGCTGGAAAAATTAAATATAAAAACAAATGAAGAAACACTTCCTAACAAGCTTGAAGCAAAATCACCAAATTCTGAATTATATGAAACAAATAAAAGTATTGAAGATTTATTAGGAGAAACTAAGAATTTGATTGAGACTATTAAACTATTTTGGGGCCCTTCAGTTGAAGCACCTAAAATAGAAAAAGATATACAGAACATATTAACTCATTTACAAAAAATTCAAAAAATTGATACTTCTGCAGATATAGAAATACAAAATGCTATAGAGAAGATAATTAAACACCAAGAATTACTTGTAGAAAGACTTCCAATTATTAAAAATTACGAATTACAAGACAATAATCATAGAGAAAAAGAAAAAGTACAATACTCTGAAGATGCACGAGAAATTATGAAAATTTCAAGTCAAGTTATTGGTTTGTACAAGACAGCAGTGAAAAGCGAGTGGAATAAAGAACTATTTCAAGAACAAATGAAGAAATGTGTAATAGATTTAGAGAAAATTAAAATTAAGACAGACGATAAAGTATCCATCAAGTTAAAAGATAATCTTATTTATTTTTGTAATGATATTTATAAAAATCAACGTATTCAAATTAATTTTACTGCCAGTGTTTGATATAATATTGATGTAATAATATTGCGTACAGATACAGAATTACCGATGTTCCACAATTATTAGTTGAGTTTAACAAATAAAAAAAAAATGGATTTTTTGAACGCAGTATAGACATACGCTAATTTTTTTTTATGTATACTTGAATTTGAATATATAGTGATAAAATAATAATATAACATAAAATGTAGTGAAATCAATAGAGTTTTAAGTTGATTAGCCAATACAGTTACATCCTCTTTTCTGCTACTAAAATAGCTTTGGTTATTTAAATGTTATGTGCATTTATTATTTTTTTTTTATGCAAGAAAACAAGGGTTACGAAAAATTCTATTGACTCTTCTCTTAAAAAGTTTTAAAACAATGAAAAGTAATATTTTATAAAATAATAAAATATATTATGATACTGAAATAGTAAATAAATATGATAACATCAAGGTAAATTTCAACGCACATTTTAATATTGATTGTATTTTAATTTTTTTGGAAACTATTTTTATTTATATGACAGTTCAATATAATGTTGATCATATTTTTTATTTAATTTTTTTTTCATAGTATATATTTCATATAATATGTTAATAAAATAAATAAATAAATAAAATACATAATATGTATTTTATATGTAATTTTTTCATTGATTTTAAAATAATAAAAACCAAAATTAAACTTTCAATAAAAATAAATTACTTATTTTTAAAATATAACAAAGTAAAATTAAAAGTATAAGAAAAATATAATGACTCATCTCTGTGATTTTAGCACATCTTCATTTTTTAGAACATAAAACTGTAAAAGATTATTTAAAAAAAATATTACTTTCAATAAACATAATTACTAAAAATTTACACAAAAATGTAAAAATTATAGTATGCTTCAAAAAGTAAATAAGAATTATAGTATATACGTTATAATTTAAGTTGATCACGCGTGTAAATATATTGTCATATTGACATATACAAGTAAAATGATAATATTGCTTTCATTATATGTTCGTTTTTTTAACATTAAATGATTACAAATTGATTATATATATAGAGATATGTGTGTTATAAATATGTAACAATAGGAAACAAATTAAGGTCTAATGAAAGGTAAAGTTTATTATATTTTTGAGGTAAATATGTCAATAGTAAGCGTCTAAAGTTGGATATTTTATTCGTATAATACGCTATTTTTAAGATTTTTAATTATTAAAGCCATAGACCACATAAAACAACATGTGCTGTTTAATGAATAAACACGAAAATGGATCTCCTAAACTGATGACAATTTTTACCAGAATGCTAACGTAGCCCCACGTGAGAACGTAAAAATACTGTATGCAATTTGCATGACTATTTATGTTTCTGACGTCAGAAACATGCAAAAATTAGTAAAAAATGTTGTGCAGCTTGCATAAATTGTAATTTTCTGATCACTGCTATAGAGCTACAGTTGGGCTTTGCAACAAACTAAATTTATTTATGTAAGTCCCATCAAGTGATATAAATTCTTATGTTTTCTTGTGGTCTATTCCTTTAAGCTTATTTAATCAATTTAAAGTATACTTGTGGTATAAACAGTTTTTTCCTTTAAGTTTTATTATTCAGTAGAAATTTTTATCTACTATTTTATGCAAATATTATTTTTATTTAGTATTAAGGTTTAGAAATCATACAAAATAGCATCTCTAATGTCAGATTAAATTGTAACATATACCTGAAATCAATTGGCCGGACTCGTTGATTTTTTATTATTATTACTAATTGACCGTAATTATGTCCAGTACTGAAAAAGTCATAACGCTCAAACAGATAAATATATACTTAAAAATAAATTGGAAATCAACAAGTTCAGCTGATCAATATTAATTTTCATTCTGTATGTAATTAAAAACTTTCTTGTGTATATAGGTTTTGTATATTATGCTTTTAGTTGATTAAAAATCTTCATATAATTTTTGTGTGTGTTACCATAAGGCTTTACATCACTGTTATTGTATACATATAATTATATATAATAATATTATATTAAAATTTATCAAGTTTGTTGTATCTAAAATAACAAAATAAAATAAATGTCATTTATGTTGCATAAAAAATATAGTTTAATTTTAAATTATTTTAACCAATTCTTTTATATAGGTAGAATTCTTATTAAGTCAAATATATGAAACTTTAATGGGTATGAGATATTGTATAAAGGGTTATATTATTTATACCCTATTTAAATTGCAAATTATTGAAATTAGCGAATTACGGACGTCTAGCCAGTAATGCCTATGATGTTAATACCCCCAAAACTCTATTATTACACTAATCCTTGACACTAACTACTTAAATCGTAGTTTATAGTTGTTATTTTGAATGTTGCAATAAATTTAAAAATTGTAACTATAGTTTGTTTTGTAAAGTATAGTGAGGCTAATTTAAATTAATAATGATTGGCTGCCCAAAAAAATTAGAAACATTCATTGGTTGATCCTGTTTTTTGAACCGATAAAAGTATAAGTTCCATGTTGAGCATGGATTTTTTCTTTTTTCTTTTTTTTTTGTGAAGTTTTACTCATCAGGTCTAAACGAAAAATAACAAATGATCAACCATACTATAAACGTGTAGTAAACAGACAATAACGTCATGATCAGGTGTTCTTAATAAAGGAAAAATATTGAAGCTGGCTCAATATTTGTGTGTAGTTTACAGAACGAACTAATAGGTTATTAGGTTTAACTATAGAGGATGCAGCTTACGGCTCTAAATCTATTAAATTTCTTTAATTTTCCGTAAACTCCACGCAGTAAGAACTAAGAAGTGTAGATGAAATTTATCGTACCTTAACTTTTTGTTTTCTTCTTCCTCTATACATAAGAGATAACTAAAATAAAATGATACGAGTATAAAATTTTCATGCTAATTACAAAATAAAAGTAATTATTATTTTAACTAATAAATAAATGGACTGAATGAACTATTTTACTAAATACATAATAAATAAATAAAAAGAAATATTATATTAAAGTACATTGACTTTTCTTTTATTAAATTATTTTATATTAAAATTAATTAATTATTATATGGGTTACTTTTATATTAAATTATAATTTTTTATATAAACAATTAAACGTAATTTAAATCAAAACAAAAGAAACAAAAGAAATTAATTGATTGACATTTTATTTAAAAATAAATATTGAAAAATTATTTTTATATAACACTATTTGTAAATATTGTTATACACATTATTGTTATAAAATGCTCTAATAGTTCTAATCTATCATCAATAACAATAAAAAATTATAGTATTATTTTGCATTAAGCGCACACTGCTTTTGTAATGAATTATCTTTAATCCAAGTATTACTATTTTTTGAGGGTGAAGGGTTGTAGTAAATTTAAGGCGGGAAATCAGATACTGCGGGATTTGACTAAAAAATTGTAAAGAAAGAAAAATCAGGAATTTTGCACGGTGAAACATTAGGATATGGTATCTTCAAAAAAAAAAAAAAAAAAAAAAAAAAAAAAAAACGGGGGTCACCATGCTAGATTTTAAATTATGAATTTTTAAAGATTTAGTACCATAAGAACCCATGTTAATTTTAATAATTATTTTCTCTCTTATCTGATGGTAAAGGGTTCTGAAAATTTTATCATAGGTAGCTGTTACTGTTAAATTTCAAATGGCATCATAAAGTTTTGAAGTTTTCTTTTTAAATTTTGAGATACAAGCCATCTACATACAACCCTTAATAAAAGTTTTATTCTAGTTGCAGTCAATAACAATGATTGAAGAATTTTATTGGGCCCTATTCAACATACAAACCTCTTTGTAATTTCACTTATAATAATGTAACAATTTTAATGCATTTTTATCCTATATAATATTTAATTTCACGTAGAGTATTATAATATAGGAAAGCATGAACAATAAAAAAGTTTATTTTAAGGAAATTTGACTTTCATATTTAATTCATATACTATTCTAATATAGCTCTTTAATATTAATGCGTTTTAGCAATAAATGAAAACTTTAAAAACAATAATATTATAAGTTGAGATTTTTTTATATAATATTAATAATAATGACAATAGTTTTTTTGTTGGGTTTAAAATGGGAGTATATACATATAAAAAAAACTATATTTTAAATATCTAATCAATACATATTATAATCTTGTATGCATTTTCTATATATATTTGTATATAGAAATAGGAAATATTTTTTTAAAACATCTCCTAAATTAAATGAGCTTTACCTTTACAAAAATCTTCATACGTGATTTTAGAAAAAGTGTTTGATTCATATAACTATATATTTTTAATATTCATAATGCATACCTATATTTCATTGTGGTTTCTCACAAAAGGTGTACTTGCATTTCCCGTTCGATTCAGTAAATGTGAATTTTGAAATTTTTAGCTAATCTATAAAATAAAAAAGGTACTTGTAAATTTTGTCAATCTGAAGGAGTTGAATTTTGACTATAAAATGTTTAATTAAATTTTGAAACAGATAACTTATTTACCTGTTTATTCATCACATCATATAATACTTTCAATTATTTTATTCCTGAGCTTTAGATTTTCTTTGTTCAACAAATTTGATCGTATGACATTTTAATGTATTTTATTAAAGATTACATGCAATCAATTTTTTGTTGCATATCAAACTTTTTTTTTTTTTTTTTTGCTTGCTTGCTTGCTTGCCATATTATGTTATTGTGCTAAACCAATCTCAGTCCCAGTCAAGACATTGTCTTATCGACGCAGGTAAGGACTTTCCTGTAGCCGGCACACACGGGCCGGCTACAGCCTATAAGTACACAGCCCGGCATTCGCCATGACAGCCTAGAGAAACCGTGGAAACGTCTAGGCAGGCTTGTCGGTGCAATCACATCAATCAGTTCATCAATCTTGAACTTGTCTTATTATTGTAAATAAATTTCCAATTTTATAAGAATTTGTATGAGTATATTATATATTATATATAATTAAATATTCTATAATGAAAAGTATTGCAATAAAGTTCATTAAAAAAATTCCTTTACAATGAAGCCTTCTATTATTTTTGCCTTTCTTTCTTTTCAGTAAATTGCGTAAACTTTTATATTGTGGAGCATACTGTCTATCCAATTGACTTCACTGCAAACAGTTATAACTTTATTGCTCTTTTAATGAAATAAAAATGAGTATTATGATGAAAAATGGTTAATTTAACATATGGCACTCTTATTTATACTATACGTATATAAAATAAATGAAACTGTTATGTCTGTTATACATCAAATATAATTTTAGAACAAAAAAATATAATTAAAGAAATAAATATCATACTATAATATTTTATGCATTATGATTTATAACATTATTTACTATTTTTGAAGTTCCCTTTCTCTTCTCATTAAATATTTAAAAAAAAAAGAAGTAATAAGTTCTAATTTGTATTTAAATTACTGTAACAGTGGTTGCTGTTAAAATTATATATCTAATTCAAATATTTAATTAAATTTTTTTTTATATACTATTTTTTTGCAGTGTTGATTTTTATGCTACCGATATACATATTTGGTCCAAAATATTCCCTATAAATTAAAATTTAAGTAACGTTAACACATTAAGTAGTTCAATGTTACATAATTCGTAATAATATAATAATGATGATAACTCAATATTTTTTATCTTACAAAAGTAAATTACTGACACAAACTTTGAGATAAAACTTTTTTTTAATATATACGGAAAAAATAGTTTTATAGCTCATTTTAGCAACATTTATTTAAATTATAATTGATATTTAATTGCGTAACGATGTTATGTTACATTATATGAATATTATGATTTACGCTTTGTTCAAAATAAGTACAGTCAATTTAGATGACTTTGTACACCTAACTATCTCTCTACTATGGGCTTTCATTTAAAATTTTTGAGAAATAAAGATCAAAAACATTTGATATAGCAACATTCTTTAAAGTTCTAAAATGAGGCCCCAAAACTGCAATAATTGTCTTTGTTTATATGTAATTTAATACTAAGCTATATTTATACTATTTGGAATAGTAATTATTTGCACTGCAATTTAAATTTATCATAGTTTCTTATCTTTTTGGGAATAGATACAAAATATGTGTGGAGCATTACGATAAGAGAATCTCGTTACACTTACAATATTTATTAAAATAATAATAACTAATTAAATAAGTAGCGTACTGAAATTTATAAAAATGTTTTACGAAAGTACTGTAAAAACAGGAGCCATAATTATGAATATTTTTATTATGAATTATACTATAGAGGTGTGTACATGATACAGGTTTTTTTTAACTAAAAATGGATTTTTATTGGCTTATGGCCATACAATGCAATCAGATGGAGATTACATGTGATGCAAAATTCCATTCAAATACATTTTATTTCCATGTCAAAAGAAATAAGTTTTTTAATAAAAAAAAAAAAAATAAAATAAAAAATAAAAAAAAAAAAAAAGACTGTACACTCTTCCCGAATAAATCTGACCGATATCGTTAAAGTTTCCCTATATATTTAACATTTGGAGAGATTAACGCTTCGATCAGATACTCGGAAGGAGTGTACCTGTATTATAGTAGTTATTAATATAGTAATAGTATAGACAACCTTTTTATGCAATATGTAGATTAGACAATTCTAAATTATTCATATATTATTAATGATGGGTTATACTGTGATTATAATACTGCACACAGTGCACACATACTGTAGTACATAATTACTGTATAGTTTTAATACTGTAACTAATAATCGTTAAGATGATCAAACCATGCAAATCTTAAACATGTGTTTGTATTTTAAGTTTTATACCGTAAAATAAAAATAAATAAAATACACTTATATCACACTCATTCAAACATATACTCAGAAATAAGAAAATTACGTAATACATGCTGCATTTATGTCAACAAAAAATAAGTGATAATAATTATGCAGGCTATAGAATTTAATATTTATGCAATATACATAGAAAGAATAAATTACGTAATTTATGCTGTATTTACGTTATTATAGCATAAATGATAATAAATTTGAACTACACAAATAATTATGCTATATATCTTAATATTTATTTAAAAATAAATTATATAGCATACAGTATGCTGTATTGAACAAGTTTTCCTGAAAATAAGCTATCATTATAATTACGAATTTATATTTGTTTGTGTGACATATAGTAATATAGCATAAATTATGTTATTATGAACAAATGTTCCTGTAAACAGGTTAGCATTAATGCAGTCATTTTTTTCCGTGAAAGAAAAAAAAAAAAAAATTGCCAAATTGTAATAGTATACTTTTAAATTACTTGATTTTAAAAATTAATACAAAAGGTCATTTCTATATATACATATATATAAAATTAAATAAAAAGAGTACACTATATAATTTGGTACTATATTATATCGGTGCCAATTGAATTATATGCTAGCTCCGTTATTATTACGTATATACATGTCACGAAAAAAAAAAACATGTGCATTCGGTACATACATAGAGGTAATTTCTTTTATTTTATTTACTGGCCGTCGGCTAGCCAAAAAGGACATCATACTGTTACATTTTAATTAAAGTTGAATTTTATATATCAATATAATATAATTTTCAACCTTATGTTACTTTGCATTGTTTTATATTGTTATATAGCGGTTGTATTATTGAATAAGATATAGGTAAATTTAAATTTTATTCTTTGGAATTTAATATAATATGTACATATGTATTTATATTCAATCTTTAAATGAATTTTAATGTTTTTATTTAAATTTTATATTATATAAACATTCTTTAGTGTCTCATAATATAAAATTTATTGTTTTATATTTATGTTGAAATATATATATATAAATTGTTCTGATATATAATGTTATGTATAATGATGTAGTTTCATTGGTTTTGGAATTCAAAAAACGGAGAAAAAAAAGTAATAAAGTTACATGACTCATTATTTTGTATTTCATTTGCAAAATTTTCAGAATTGTATATTATATACAACGTATATCAATTAATTATTTCTTTTTTATTGAAATATCGTATTAAATGAAGGAATTTTATTTCAAAATTAAATAAATTATAGCTATTTGCTATTGCAAAACAACTAACTACAGTCCGAGGGTTACTTTATCCAGTCACTATATCTTAATATACGAACATATAGAATAAGGTTAAAAAAAAAAAGAAAAAAAAATCAGAAAAAAAATATATTTTTATGCTTCAATAACAGTGCATTTGAACAGAAACAAAACCTTTCTTTAGCGTATGAATTAATGAGACATTAAAGGAATATACCGGATAAAAACATAAGCATTTATATCACAAAACACTCGATGGGATTTACATAAATAACATAAGTTCGTCTTAAAACCGAACTGAAGCCCCGTAGCAGTGGTCAGAATATTCAATTTATGCAACTCGCGCACATTTTTGCATGTTTCTGACGTCATATACATGAATTTTCATGCAAATTGCATACTTTACAGTTTTTTTACGCTCTCTCGTGACTCGTGAGGCTACATTAACATTCTAGTAAAAATTGTCATCAGTTTTGAAGATCCCATTTCGTGTTTATTAATTAAAAAGCACATTTTGTTTTATGTGGTCTATGGCTTTAATATAAATATATTCATAAAATAAATTATTATTATAGAATTATAATAATATCTTGCAGTTAAAGTAAAGTATAACATTTTAACAGTAAACTTGATATGGTAACTAGTTTTAAAAGACTCTAAATTTTAACTATATCTTCAACATGATGCAATGACGTCTAGTATTTTTCAGATAACATGATATCAAATTAATCTGATATCATATTAATATATTGTAAAAATCAATCACTTTTTCACGACGTCACGTTCTGTCTACTTTGATTTATCATAAAATATTAAACACACTTACTTTCTTTACTCTCATTAAATTGACAGTGGTTTTCATACAAGTAAAAGTTTTTTTTTATTCATATGTATATACACAAATTACTATCACATATTTATTATGTGTTCCGCATAACTTAATTTAACAATTATAGTAGTAAGTATAGTTGTTATATGATATGACCTTATAATTATTATTTGAAGGACGTTAAATAGAAATTGAAAATATAGAATTGTATTTTATTTTTAAAACAAGAATAGAAAGATTTCTATATATAAAACGAGAAACTTTTATATAGTTATTTACGTATAATGCAATTTGAAAAATTTAGTACATTTTTTTTTTTTTTAATGTTGAGGTTATATATGACTTTTCCAAAAAAGGAAATGTCTCTTTAATTATGAGGAAATATATATAAAAAATATATATAATAAGCCCTTGCCCATTTAAGTTCCGAAAATATGTGAAATTTTTAATTGTTTTGTTGTAGCAGTACTATAAAACTTAAAAGTAGAGAGAGAGAGAGAGAGAGAGTATATTTATGTAGTTTTAGTAATTAAATGTCCTTACTTAAGATTGTATTTAATGACAAATAAATGAAGTGCTCATTCCTTGATATTTAAGTAGTACTTGTATAGTTAGTTATTAATTTAAAACTTATTGTTACAATAAAATTTATTGATTTTGTTTTATGATACACTTATGTATAGCCATTGACTGATTAAAAACTTCATCGTTCATGACGTTCATGTTTAATTAGATTTTAATTTGAAGTGTTGGCAAATAAAGACTTATCACAGTGTACCATTTTCCAACCATTTAATTTATAAAAATGCAAAAAAAAAAAAAAAAAAAAAAAAAATCAAAGTTTATTTTGTAAGAGAATGAATAGGGTTACTTATCAAAAAAAGTATTTAAAAGTTTCAAAAATATATCGTGATTTTGAATGAAGACGATTCTGTTATTTAATTCATTGATTGGTAACATCAACTTTTTTTTTTAATTATTGTAAATCATTCCATATATTTGATTGTAATAACAAAAAAAAAAAAAAAAAAGATTTATTATTATTATTATTATTATGACTCATTTCTTAAGATATATTACATATTATAAACTATGAATATTTTATAGATCCTCATTTGAATGATGATATACCTTTTTACCTTTATCTTGAAACTCATAACATAACATTAAACCTCAAATAAATCTAATTAATCTAATTAAATAATTGGCTAATTGATTGATTAATTAATTAATCTAATTAATCTCCAATAATGTACACAAATTTTAAAATTTCATATCTGGTTAGTCTTTTAATATGTGTAATCATTTTAACTCTAGGTTCATTTTCATTTGTGTATACGTATAGAGATAAAAATAAATACGCAATAATCATGCCAGCCAAATTTCAGCAATATATTTTTGTTATAATTAAAAATTTATGCTTCATATGATACCTTTGTTTCTTAACGTAACAGTTTTATTGTATAGCATAAATATTTATGCTATTAAGCTTCATTTATGCGTTATAATGACACAGGTGTAGCATAAATTACGTAATTTTTCTTACCGTATACGTTTTATGAAAATGAAATATGTACACTCCTCCCGAATAAATCCAACCGCAGCGTTCATTTCTCCAACTGTTATGGGGAAACTTAAACGCAATCTGTCAGATTAATTCGGGAGGAGTGTACTGTACATGAAAGCATTATTTTAAAAATTAAAGGTGTGAGAGTTAAAGAGTGATTTTTTCTGTATTTAATACAGAGCTTGCTTTATTTATCACTCAATAATCACTCTTTATAGTTTTGAAGGATATTTCAGTACCAAATCATCTTTATTAATTCAAATTTGTTTATTTCGTTTCTTTCTCCTACAATCAGTATGAAAAAATAAAAATAATAATAAAAAATGCAATCAAAAAAATTTGCATAAATTATAACTTAAATCACAGGATATAAAAATCATCATTCATTAAAATAATCTAAATTAAAAAATAATCAGAAATCAAAGTAATTTAATGTAATTTAATGAGTAAAAAAAAAAAAAAAAAAAAAAAAAAAAAAAACGTTAAATTTATATATACAATGTAAAAATCATCAACGTGAGTATACTGTATAAGTATAACTCTACGAATAATAATCAAAATCTTACATAATAATAAAATTATTCTTAAAAAGTCAATAATAATGATAGTCGATGATGCATAAAAAAAAATGATAATAACAATAACAATATAATGATTACGTCATTATTGACAACAATGCTACACTAGGTCTGTATGTTAACTACATATTCCGTTACAAATAAAAATTCTCTCTCTCTCTCTCTCTCTCTCCCTGCCGCCATCACTTACTTGGCAATCTAACATCGTGAAGTGAACATTTTTTTCATAAATTTTCCCACCATATATACTCTTTACATTCATCTCTTTCGTGTACTTGATGACCTGGTGCTCACAGCGTCTACACACACACACACAGCTGACAGAGAAAAGACGAAAAAAAAAAATCTGTGAAGTTTCCAACTGTGTCACGATATAATCATTTAATGTGAAATAAAAATTAAATTTATTTTTATTGATTTCTGTATAAGGTTTGGGAAATTATATTAAAAAGTAAATTTTTTTACTGAGCGTTATTCTCTCTCTCTCTCTCTCTCTCTCTCTCTCTTTCTCTCTCTCTCTCTCTCTCTCACACACACATGCGCGTTTTTAATATTACATTTTTTGTATAACGAGTACAAAATTTATCAGTTTTTTTTTTTTTTTTTTTTTTTTTTTTTGCATTTTAATGTCCGCTTATAAAAATATGTTGAATTCAATATTTCCTAGATAATTTCGTTACCGTTCGATATACAATATATTGGTGCACTCGCAGTACAAAATCATAAAAATTAATTTAAAATCCCACGTATTATTAAATTATTATTATCATTTTTTTTTTACGTAAACTGAAAATTGCAAGATTAAGGCGTTTTGCTGTTCACAATTTTAATTTAATTTATTGTTCAACTTGGAAAGGAAAAAGAAAAGAAATAAATAGCGTAGGTATATATACTATTGCAACATTTTAAACTGGAGTAATGTCACTTAAAGTTAAAAGTAAAATGGTTAGAAAGGATTGATTAATAACCAATATTTCACATTTTATAAGAGCTGAAAATGAGGTACATAATGATTTGACTAAAACTTGTAAAAGTAGAATTACGTGATTTTTTTTTTATTAAACGACTACTTCTAAATATTGGATGGTCACAAAGCAAAATTTTGAACTTCAAAATTTCATTATTTAACACCTATATAAGGAACTAATTAATTTCAATATCTTTTCTCCCTTACTTGATGGACGAGTCCTGAAATAATTTTATTTATACTATATCATTAACTTTCAAACGTAATTAAAAAAAGAAGAGGGTCAACTTTTGAATGTTATATCAGCATTTTCTAACTATACAATCCTTAGAACAAATAACTCAAGAAATAGAATTTCCGTCAATAATTATACGTATATTAAAACAAATAAGTAAACTACAGTAAAAATATTTAAACTAGTTAACAAAATACGTTAAAAGTCATAATCTAAGCAAGCATAATATCAAAGTGTTAACGGATTGTTATATGAGACTATGGAGGTGCGGCGCCTTGCAAGTCAGTGATATATGTTACAAACAAAGGTCCGGGTTACGCACCTGTATTAACTATAAGAAAGAAAAAAAGTAGGGAGTAGGGAGGAATAAAGTGCCATCACTAGAGGTCACTGCCGCATTGCTGACTGGACAATGATGACGTCACATAGGTCAACAACGTTGTCGTGATTATATCGTTATTATGTACTTTAATGTTAATCTAATTCATTTGTTCATAAACAACAAAATAAATTGTTCACGTTTTTTTTTTCCATATTTTATGCATTACGTTATTGACCTACTCATGAAGTATTATGTGAATGTAAAAAAAAAAGAGTTATAAAAAACTGCATGAGTTTTATAATATTTTGTATATACTGGACACTTCAGTTTTATTTTATTATTTTTTTTTTTAAGAAGTGGTACATGTAAATGATTTTTAAAAAGACGTCTGCATGGAAGATTCAACTCATGCAGCTCACTATTTGTTGACACTTGCACTTATAGGGGATACAAAAGAGACTTTTTAGCACTATACTTATTGTTAAAGATATCCTGTTCTTGAAACAAATGGATAAATTATGAGATGGTACCGTCATACAATGTTTCTTAACATTTTTGTATACCCTCACAAACTGGTTTCAGAAATTGTAGGTACTTTTCGACGTCATGAAATCCAAGTCTGCAATAGAACTTGTAATGAAGGTTGCCTATATTACAATTTACTTCCCAGTTTATGAGGCTACAGAAAGGTTAAGAGCTATATGTAATGTATCCCATCTTGTAATTTACCAATGAGTGGATTCCCACCCTCCCCCCTTAAATACAAGAAATTGTTAATATTTTTTAATCGTGCATATACGTAAAAAT
This sequence comes from Ecdyonurus torrentis, assembly GCA_949318235.1. NCBI lineage: Eukaryota > Metazoa > Arthropoda > Insecta > Ephemeroptera > Heptageniidae > Ecdyonurus > Ecdyonurus torrentis. Next base: position 5,518,448 of record OX439134.1, on the reverse strand, counting down.
AAATATACTACAAATTAAATCTTTTTATTTTATATAAGAAAAATAATTTACTGTTGATCAACATCCTGGTCTAGTAGATTGAGCTTCCATTCAACAAACAAGATATTACGTTCGATTCTGAGCCACTACCGTGGGTACGATGGCTTGAGAAAGTCATGGTGCATTGGGGAGATGCAGTTTCATGCACCCATCAGTCTGAAACTTACCCCGCTCTTCAAGCAAAACAGTCAAAACTACCGGGATGACATCATGATCTATGTGGGAAATAAAATAAGTAAAACATTAGCTAACATAGTCTATACGATTACTACAATTATATGAAGCAGTCTGCAAATACGAATTGACGTGGACAGGACATGCTAAAACCCATTGGCTCTAAAATAATTGAGTACGTGCTTTTTGTAACTGTTTAAGAATATTTTATGTTCATATTGAAATTAGGCTTTTAAAGGCAAAAATAAAATGATGAAACACCACTAATCTATTATGAATTCTGATATAGCAATGAAATCGTTCAAAATACAATTGTGGAAAATCTTCAATAATAATAATAAATAAAAACAAAATCCCGCGACGCTATTTTTAAGTTTTAATAATTTTCTCCCTTATATACTGCAGTGAAAATTCGTATATTTATAAATATTAGTTTATAACTTGCCTATTTTATTTTTATATAAATTTAAGCAAGAAAAAGTGTACTCAAATAAATGTGAAAACCTTCTTCAATATTACAACACAGCACACATAATAAATAAAATTTCTTTTAATTGGAAATTTAACGGTTTAATTGTTTAAATAATAATATTTAATACAAAATTACATCAAAGTTGTGAGTCATGCAACGATAATCTTAACTATTACAAAAAAAAAAGGTATTACGTCCAAGGGGGAATATTAATTAATATTTTCTTTTCTTAATCACGTTTTTACCTTGAAATAATATATCAATTGATTATCGTTGTTAAAACTTTTGCATGAATAATAAAATTTATTGTTTTAACAAAAAAAATTACCTCTAAATTGATAAATGAACCTTATAAAATTTATAATGATATAGGAAAACTATTTCATAATTAACATTGAATTAAAAAAAAAAAAAAAAACTTTCAATTTATTTCTGATCTACTAATTTATAGAATAAAGAATACTTTATGTGTTTTCTGAACTTATATCAAACAGATAACTGACATTAGAAAAGTTTCTATGCTTGCAAAATAAATTTGTGAAAATATTCTTTTTCTCCGTAAGAAAGCAGTTGACAGTTTGGTCTTCAATACTATAGGTGTCACATTATTAAAATTTGTTAATGTAAATGCTTTTTTTTTTTTTTTTTTTTTTTTTTTTTTTGCTATAATCATGACATCATGACAAACGTGAGAATTTAAGAGCAGTATAGTAAATGCGGTATTATGGAAAAAAAACTAATTAAAATGCAAAGAGGCTGTACTTGAAATTTTTAAATTGAAGGGAAAAGGGAAGACAATAAAAAATAAAAAAAGAATGAGTGAGTGTGATTCCTTATTTCTACGTTTTGTTGTTGTTGCATTATTTGATTTGTTTTTATCAAATAAGTAAAAAAAATCAAATAAGTAAAATATATATCACGATATATATTTTTTGCCTTGAAATTGGCACCAAAATAACGTCCTTATAAACTACAGGAAGATGTACCGTAAATTGAATTGACAAAAATGCACTCTATACTCGTGTTGCGTGTTGGCTATGAATGAAAAACACAACAGTGAATGTTACTTCCATGTAAGAAGCTTTAAAGTGTGCAGTAAAACACACGTAATTTCCGGTCAAAGTAAATATACATAAAGCTAGGTTACTGCATATGATATAACTGTAAATTGTAGAGTCTTCCGATATCAGTTTAAGCAAATAAGGTAAAGCTTTTTTTTTTTTTCCTTTTCCTTTTTTTTTTTTTTTTTAGTTGAAGAACATTTTGCATGAAAAATAATTTAAAATTTTTGAAATACGATTGTGTTTAAATAAGATCCGTTTCTCTGAAAATTTATAAGATTTAAGTTCAAAATATTTAATTCTTTGTCACATATGACTCCATTTCCCTTTCTCTACTTTTTCAAGAAGACTTTAAAGTTGACCTACTGTTATGAAATTTATTGTTATTTTTAGTAATTTTCTTTAAAAACTGCTATAAAACATTAACTTACCCTTTCGAATGCATTTTTCTTGTCACTTTACGCCACTTATCTTATACTATCTATACGTAGAACGTACAGTAGATGGTTAATTTAAAATCTTAGTTCTGTGTATAAACATATAAGTTCTGTAGTCCTAAGATTTGAAATTACTGTACAAAATTTTAAGCCCAGCAAAGGTATTTCAAATGATCAGGCATGCACCGAAAGAAGAAATTAAGTAATTTATGCTGCACTTATGACATAAATGGTATACGAAATTATTGTTACAGCAAAAATAATCATGGCGTAAAATGTAATATTTTACGCTGTATGTACCGAAATGAAATGAATAACCTGCAATTTTAGTGATGCTTTTCAGTCTATAGTTGTGCAGGTTTTTCATTTCCTTGCGGTACCTTGAAGCCAAAATAATTATGCATATTTCATTTTCAGCACAATTTGTTCAATTATGCTAAACTTCATAATAGTATAAATATTATTTGTACAGCATATAATTATTTGTGTTTTTCTAATTTAATGTCATTTATTTTATGCTATATAATGACATAAATACAGCATAAATTACGTAATTTATTCTTTCCGTGTAACTATAACTATTCATTATGTGTAACTACATATAATATGTGTTATGGCATATAAATTATGTTGTAATGAAGCAAAATAGCTGCGAAAATGAAATGATCTAGGAAAGTGATATTATGTATTCGTGTGGGTTAGGAGCATTTGTCATATTATACAATTAATACGATTATAAATCATTTAGTTTACATAGTATGAACCGTATATATGAATAGAGATTGCATATTTATATAATTATAGTAATAAATAAGTTAAGTAAATCTTTACTTACATATCAATTAAATAAATATCAGTGATACATATTCATTAAAATATTTAACACTTATTAACTATATACAGTATATTATATAAGTTTAAATATATTTTGTTTTCCGTGTGTGCTTTTCCATTAATTGGAACCTAGTCCGGAATTATACCTGTCGATAAGACAATTTCTTGACTGGGACTGGGATTGGTGTATATATAGCACGATAATACAATATGGCAAGCAAAAAAAAAAAAAAAATAAAAAAAAAAAAAAAAAAAAAAAATCTCCATACGGAAAAACAAAACTATAGGTCCTAAATCATGTTGTATTCATAGATATATGCAATTATACAACAAAATTCTTTGATGTTGAATGTTATATGATATACTGTATTGTAAAACAGTGCAATTTGGTTGTCGCGAGCGTTACATTTTTAATGGTGAAAGTATAACATTGCTGTATAACATTAAATAAGTTACTTGAAACAATATCCCGCAGCAAACACACTTCTGTAAAGGAACTACTTGTAAAGTACATTTTTTAAATTTCCACAAATGTAATTGTACATGCCCGATACAAGAGTATCACTCACGGACCGGCACTTGACTTGTACATTTTTCATTGAACAAAAAAAAATAATAATAAAATAAAATAAAAGGTCTTTGCATACATACATATGGTGGCCTATGTACTAGGTACCATTTACTTCAGTGTCCATCTCGGACCCTATCATTAAGTCAATATGCAAAAAATGTAGACTTATAGAGTGAAATGTAAATATATATGTATAAGTACACCATGGTGTTTAATAAATAAAATAAATAACTACGATGAAGTGGATTTAAAAGAAACTATATAATATATTTTCATGTTCATTTACGCGTATGTACTATATATAATTTACGTTAAAAAACATACTGTATAAGTAAGATAATTTTACTAAAAAATTATTTTCTATTGGCATATGGGAATAACATGTATTTAGATAGAGTTTTGCGTCAACTGAAATCTCCATCTGATTGCATTGAATGACCATAAACCAATAGAAATTCATTTTTAAGTAAAATGACTGTATTGCATTAACCCTCTATTGTATATTACTGGAATATTTAGTCTCTTCTATGTACCCCATGTAAATAAAAATAGACTGAATTAATTTCATTAGCTCTGTTATTTTGTTTTTCTTAAAATACATTTTTTAACAAAATTAACTCATTTTGAAATGAAATTAAAAAGAAATAGTAATAATGTTCTGTAATAAACCCTGTTTTTTTGTGTCCCAAACCCTAAAAAAACATTAAACAAACAAAAACATCAAACCATTAAATGGAATTCCGCATTTTTTTGGAATAGGGATCAGAGTTTATGAAAGTTTACGTGATTTTTATTTGGGGATTTTGAAAATTATGCTAATAATATTTTTAACATATTTCATAGTTATGAATTGAGTTGATTTATAAAAAGCAGCTATTAATATAAAGATTTATATTTTATGTATTTATATAGATCTGCTATATGTATAATATTAAATGAACATTAACAAACATAATATAACTATAGTGTTAGCTTTTGTTTGCTAATCTATTATTGCCTATTAATACACAACACATTCACCTTTCTCCTTATTTAATATTTAACATGACATTTAAGTTTCGTGTGGAGCATTTCGTGACTCATGCAAAGTTTTTTTTTTTTTTTTAAGTCTAGCTGCCTGCTGCTATAAGAGAAGTTAGTAGTTCAAATATTCATTATATTTAAACACGGAAGTGACTTTAGGCAAACACTCCTTGATTTTTTTTCTTATATTTTTTAATATAAATATTAGCATATGATTTATAAATTATGATATTAAATATATACAATGCATTTTTATTACAAATTTGAATAATATACGCATTATTCATTTCATACATACCACAATAGCTCTCTAAAAAGTAATTGGATTATAAGTGTAAATATTTTCATATAAAATTATTGTGTTAATAACCGCAACAAAATTTATTTTCAAGTAAAAAAAAGTGATATTTTAATGTTGTATAGGATTAGCACTTTTTTAAGCTGGAAGTGGGTATGTTTTATATTTTATCAATATAACCATTTAAATATTGGCGTAAAATTTGTACAATCTTATATTTAAGCGAGAAATATGAACAGAGTTTGAAAGGTTAAAAAAAAAAAAGTTCAGCACACAAGAGTGTTTTACAGACAAATCTACGATAAAAATATGATAAAAATGTGTTTGTTGATAATATATTATATTAACTGCATAAGATTGAAAACAAAAATGTGTCCTTAGAGCAGAGTATGTATATCACTCATCATAATTATTACCATTTCAATACTAAGTTCATTCACTGATTTTACGTCCCGTTTGCTGTGCCCCTGAAAATGTATGGCATATAATTATGCAACCTGCGTAACATAGACGACCAAAAATTTGCCTACCAAACAGGATGAAATTTTTAAAAGGCTGTAACATGATTTCAGTGAAAAACATTAAAGCGATATAGGAATATGTTTTTAATTGAATAAGAATAAGGACCCTTTTTGGAAAGTGCTTGATGTATTTTATAGAAGAGTAGTGTGTCGTGTCCTAGTAAAAAGTTTTCCTTTTAACTTTTTTTCTGTCGATCCTTTGCTCCGAAATAATGAACCTTTGATGCTGAAATAAATAATAAAAAAAATAAAAAATAAAATAAAAATACCTTCAAGCGTGTTTATGATACATACACATGAAAATTTAACTAAATTTTTGTCGAATAAATAATAATAATAAAAAAAAAAAAACACTGATAGCTTCCCTTGATTTGAGATTTCTTATAATTTTAATTATCATGATTACTTTTTTGAGATAAAATAACATCCAATGAATTAAAGAATGAATAATTAAATTCAATAAAATATTATCAGCAGGTAACCATATATTCAAAAACTTGACAGGTGTAACAAAAATACAATCCAGGTGTCAGCACTACTCAAAGTCACTTCAACATTTTATCAAAACTTTAAAAGATGGCAGTAGTAGTATTTTTTTATATATATATTTTTGAGGAAAAAAAAAAAAAAAAACTAAATATAAAGGCGGGTTTTATGTTTAAATATTACGAGAAAATTTGTGTGATGTGTTTGGAGTCGAGCCATAACACTGCAGTCTTACTTGAGCAAGGATACGGACGGACAATCGATATTTTCTGCCCTCGTTTTTACCCTGTACAGCCCGTGTGTCTGCTTTTATATACTTTGCGTGTATAAAGTTTACTATGCAGACATGCCACATAGCTGATGAAGAATTATACACTTTTTTTTTTTTTTTTTTTTAATTTTACAGAGATGTCTGACTTAACCTTTTACTTTTGAATTTTATTACATCTGTGGATTCAAAAGGTTTTTGTTAATATATAAAAAAAAATCTATAAAAAATATTGCAAAAAAAAAAAAAAAAAAAAAAAAAAAAGAGAGAGAGAGAGAAAAGAAAAGAAATAAAGAAGATCAAAAAAATGTTTGTTATTGGTGATTTTAAAATAGCTTGCAATGATATTGATTTTCATAATGATAAAATATTCAAAAATATCAATGTCCCTCAAATATTTTTATAAAATTCAAAATAATGGGCATATACATAAAATATTTTTCATATTTATACAAAATTTAGTTTTTAATAACATTTAATAATTATTAATATTTTTATTTATTTATTTTTTATAATTTACTTTCATCTTTCATTAATTTCATGAAGTTTTATAAAATTCTTTTTATTTATTCAATATTTTAATTATGTGTATATAGCTAGAAAATATAATTACTTTTGAGTTTTTGTCTGCTGTATAGTTGTATGATTTGAGTAATTCCAGACGTCTAAATACAAAATTGATTTTGTTTGTGTTAAAGTAACTTTTATATGAAAAATAGGGGACAATGTTTGGATAAAATGATTAAGTGGCTACTTTGAAATTATATATCCATCAGTCACTCTTAAAAATCAATAAATTTTCAGGGCACATGTCATTTTATATATATATATATATATATATATATATATAATGTATAATATTTATACTGTACACTCTGTACAGTATAATTAATTCATTCAATATATAACTTCTTATAATGTTATTGCCAAACAAATAGTTATTTAATTCCATTTTAATTTAATTTACTAAAAATTAAAGAATAATAAAAATTAGCTCGTTTCTCTTCCTAGTTTTGATTGAGAGAGAGAGACAGAGACAGAGAGACAGAGACAGAGACAGAGACAGAGACAGAGACTCGACAGAGACAGAGACAGAGACAGAGACAGAGAGGAAATAATTGTATTGTAAAATACTTACATACAGTACATACACAATCCATCACTTACAGGCATACACGAAAATAAAAATTATAATAATTAATTATAATAATTGTAATAATTAAGCTAGTTCAAATTCTACCATTTAAATTCATAAGCATAATTTATGATATATTGTATTTACATAGCGACTTTTATACATTTTATAGCATAAAAGTAAATTGCGCACCATAATTATCTATACCTAAAATAGCTAGCTGTATAACATAGTAAATTATTGATTTCAGCAAACATTACTTAATTTCTACTTTCCGTGAATTTGAATTATTTGAACTCAAACCAAACAGAATGATATCTAAAAATTCTAAAATAAAGTTAAAAATCTTTATTTCTCTGTGTACATGCTATGTTATATAGAAAATTTTACTGCCCTAAATATTATAGACAATCAAACATTTACACATACAGTAGAACACAAAAAGTCCATCGACCCTCTCAGTTTTTAGTTATTTCCCTGCTACTCTCAATTTGTTCACCCCAATGTTAGCCTTTATGTTTCAATAAAATATTCAAAATTGACGCCATAAAACAATAAAATATAATATTACATTTTTAGTGTATATGACTTATATACAGTTTTATTGTTTCACTTTTATTATAATTTGTTTTTGTTATTCCTTGTAAAATTATATTATTTTAATGATAACTGTTTTATATACATATATTATGATATATGATTTAATTTTTTTCAAATTGAAAAATAAATTTTAAATCCGTAATATAATATACATTACATGTAAAAGTAATTATTATTTTTCGTTGATATTTTAATTACTAATTGTAAAAATGTAGCTGCTATATTTTTTCTTTCACTTTCAAAATTATGTGTGCTAATTATTCTATTTATTAAGAAATTTAGAAAATAATGTTTATTTCTTTTTACTTTTATTTAAATTAGCAGTATATTGCACTGAAAAAATGCACAAGTATATTCTCACAAAGTGTTGTTTTTTTACTGAAGAAAAATGAAAATGTACTGTACGCTGTACGTATACAAACGTACAGTATTATGTAAAAAAAAAGAAAAAAAAAGGAATTATTCCTTTACGTTTAAAAGCTCTCTCTCTCTCTCTCTCTCTCTCTCTCTCTCTCTCTCTCTCTCTCTCTCTCTCTCTCTCTCTCTCTCTCTCTCTCTCTCTCTCTCTCTCTCACACACACACACTCTCTCATTCTCTCTCTCTCTCTTCTTCCAAAGTTGTGCAGAAAAATACCATTTAGAGAGATAAGAGTATGAAACACATAGGGTTCAACGTTTTTTCTTACAAAATTGCATAACATTTGAACATTTGTAGGACATCGCGCTTTTTATATATAATTTTTTTTTTTAGAGCTGACTCTTGCTATTTTGTTTATCATGTTTTCTACATTATTACAAAAATTTCTCTCATTGCAAAAATTATGTTAATGTAACTCAGGAGACATGGTTTTGTTTCATATTCTCATTTTCTTTTTTATTATCTTTTAAGTTTTCCTATATACGTTTGACATTATTTTAATATTTAACAAAAAAAAAATTGTGTTTGTAAAATAAAATTTTCCTTGTTAACACGTTCTAAATAAGTATTGAATATTACAAATATGAGCTCTTTTAAAAACATTGTTTTCAAAATGTTATATTGTTCGTTATTTCAATATTAATTAACTGTATTTCTAAAATAATGACTTTATTTTAATGGCTTCATAAATCCCTCTTTGTTAATTATCGAAACCAAAATATATAAAAATTTGTAATAGAAAACCTTACTACAGATATCATATTTCACTTAAAGAAACCATATAAAAATACATAAGAGAGAGAGAGAGAGAGAGAGAGAGAGATCGAGAGAGAAGTAGAGAATGGGAACGATCAATTATATCGGACGAGTTTATTTACAAATAAATGTATATATATATTTTTTTTATCTGCATAAAGTTTCGTATATATACATATAATAGAGTTCTGCAGCATTGGGTCACGTGGTATTATTATAGAAATGAGGACATTGTTAATCAATAACATTTTATTGTTAAACTTTTTTTTGCCTAGCTTGCAAGGTAAAACATGATTCTCGTGCCAACCTATACTTGTAGTGTAAAAAAATAAAATAATAATAATAATAAAAAAAAAAAAAAAAATCACAGAAGTCAATATACTCTGTGAACTAAAATGTATTGAGTCGAAATTTTCAGAAAATGAAAATGAATATACAATTTTGCAATTAGTAATTTTGCAATTAGTTCCATCATAATACGGTATTACGTTATACTATCATGGTTTATATTTTGTACGATTCATAAAAATATTTGCATTTTTTCGCAGGAGATATATTATTGAGTGTTAATCTCAAAACTAGCAATAAAATATTTGTTTTGGTTAGTACTTAAACAGGGTCGGATTGGTGATAAGATTAGGCCGGGAAATTCCAATTTGCCCCTTGGATTTTTAGCTTCTTGAAGATCAAGTTACGCCCCTCTTAATTTGGTCCCTTTTGGGTCGATTACGTTACGCCGTTAAAAAAGACTGGCAAAAAAGTCACCTCCATATCTTAAATTGCCGACTAGCCTCCAACTAGTCAGTGCGACGCTGTAAAAATATCTTTATATAATATTTATTTTCTTCCGTTGCGTTTTTTTTTTTTTAATTTTTTTTTTTATTAGTATTTTAACATATTATTTTCATTGTAATTTGCCAATTTATCATAATGCTTTTATAAAAATGTAAGAATTGTGGTTACAAAATTTGCTACAGTATGAAAAAAAAAAAAATCACGCTCATTAATATTACTATACATACAATCTGTAATTTACGTCTATGTTTTTCCTTTACTTTAAGAAAATCCATAGTTTAAAAGTTTTTTTTTCTTTTTTTATTTAATATTTGCGTTAAAAATTATTGCAGGTCTCTAAGCTATATATACGTATTACCAGATTTATTATACATTTGAAATTTAATATTGAATAATATTTAAGTTACAAAATATTAAAATAAAAGTATTATAGGTCAAAGTTGATTCTACAATTTTTTTTTTTCATTTTTTTTTTTCATAGAAAATTAGAACGATCAATAAGTTATATATTTAAAAGTTAGTAAGGTAAGAAATTATAAGTTAAAACATATAAAAATGAACTTAAAAAGTTATGTACTGTGGTCAAACTCGGTACCCTCTGAATAGAATGTCTAATTAAAGTGACCCTTGTGGATTTATACACAGTTTATTATATATATGAAAAATAGCATACGTGTATTATAGACTTCCCTTTTTATTACGGAATGTTTTTCACGTTTTTAATACGACTCACTGGAGGGGAAAAATATAGTATGTGCGGTGAGGAAAAAAAAAGTGTCTAACTGATGATTATATATGAATACAGAGGGTGTGTGTCTTGACTGTTTATTATATTTTTAATGATGGTAAAAAAATAATTCATCACAAACATATTCACCTTCTCTACCCCCCCCCCCTTCTCTCTCTTTTTCTCACTTATATTGAAAATCATACTTTATTTGTTTTAAAGCCTAGTTTATTAACAAAATTATTGCGAAAAAAAAATGGTTGTTTTTAATTATTTATTAAACAACAGAAAAATTGACTTAATTTATTTTAGCATTATTTTATACGGTATCCTGTGACGTACAGTTTTTATAAAAATGAATAATTAGAACCACCAAAAGAATAGAGGAAAAAATACTTTCAAGCATTAATATATTTATTTCATATTAATATTAACATAGTTTGAAGAAAAAAGTTTAAGGGAGTAGGGGACCGACGTATAGGTCATTAGACTCAAACTTTTCTCCTCAAAAAAAGCTGAAATTTTGCACAATGATACTTCAGTTTAAGACAATTAGACAATTTCTATTATATAAAAATTTTGGGGAGTCACCGTGCAAATTAATTTTATATGATTATTTTGAAATTTTAAGCCCATAAGGTCCAATGATTTTTTTCTTTTTTTCGGGACAGTCAAACATCTTGAAAATTTTATCACGGCTAGGTGTAACCCTTAGCTACCCAATGACACCAAATTTAGACCCAAAACACTTCTAGTTTTTGAGATATAAGGTCGGTACCCAACTTCCTTAAATATTTGTGATTTTACAAATGTAATTGCATTAACTCTGTTCTTAAAATTCTTGTTTTCTGCTACTAAAATGACGATCAACTATGGTACGTTTGCGCATATTTTTTAAAGCAAAAAGCAAAAAGCCAAAAAAAAAAAAAAAAAAAAAAAATGAAGAGCATTATTGTAAACTGTGACGTCATAATTATGTTTCATATAACTTAAACTACATACATACATGCAGCAGGGTTTCACTTTTGTATAATATGGAAGCCAGAAGTGAAAAGTTTTCAATATTTTTACACTTACAGTATATTATTACTTATTTTAAAACCTCGTTTTAAAAAAAGATTTGCTATATATATAATATGATATCCAATATACGAGAGGGGCTTGCCTTGTAAAATCTATAATGACAGACTACATGCTCAGACAGTGCTTTTATTTTAATAGAAGCCCAAGGATAAGGAATGAATATTCAAACTCAAATAAAAGTTCAGTTTATATGCCTAAATAAAAATATTGCTTCATGAATTATTTCAAAGATGCATAATGTTATTTTATATCTCTCTTTTTTCACATTCCAATACAACTATTTTCAAATATTATAAAGAAACACAGTACTCTCTATCTCTCTCTCTCTCTCTCTCTCTCATTTTTTTGATGATCAGGACCAAATATAGACCATTAAATATGAAATAGGACCCCATCATAAACACACATTTTACAGTCTAAAGTATGGGAAGTTTTTAAAATTACGAACTCCACTTTACATATTTTAATATTATTCTGATATTGATGACGTCATGAATGCTAGAGATATTACATAATGTTACAATCTTTAAATCCCATTTTAATGAAAATAAATACATTTTATAATTATGCAATTTCTTGTTTTCAGCAGTACTTATTCATGACGCAATAATTTTTTATGTATACATAACTCAGTTCTGTAATATAAATCATAAATATTATGTTTTACAGCATTATTGTTTATGCAGATCCAAAATAACAACATTTTTATGATTCATGGCTTAAATGCAACGTAGATTAACTTGATTTATTTTTTATACCTATACAGTATACATAACAACTCATATTTTTACTTCATAACATTTATTTACAAAATTGCTATTTTGATTACATTTCGCACTCTCATTTCTACACCACTCGAAATATACAGAAATTTGTATCGATTTTCTTTTTTCATATCATGAGAGTCTCTTTCTATTTACTTACCTGTCATTTACAGTACAAAAGAGAGAGAGAGAGAGAGAGAGAGAGAGACGAGAAGGGAAGGGAAGAATAAAAAGCAAAAAAAATATATATATTACACTTTTCATATACTCGTATATATATATATATATATATATATATATATATATATATATATATATATATATATATATATATATATATATATATATATATATATTATATATTATATATATATATATATATATATATATATATATATATATATATATATATATATATATATATATATATATATATATATATATATATATATATATATATATATATATATATATATATATATATATATATATATATATATATATAAAACATTACGTATAAATTAAAATATCATGAAAAAGAATTTAATTATTTTAAACGTGTATCATTTATATTTAATTTAAAAATCAATGTTAAATAAAAAAAAAATAATAAAAACTGCGTGCTTTTGAAAAATATATGAATATTTAATGAAAATCTTGTATAAATTAATTAAATTAATGAGCATTTCATTTTAAAATGCCTTTCTTTCCTTTATTATATATATATATATATATATATATATATATATATATATATATATATATATATATTATAATATTGTTATTGTTAATAATTCGCAAACTGTTGTACTGTATATTGATTTTATATAAAATATTCTCATTACTATAAAAGCTAAAAATATATTTTTATTAAATTTTTGTCAATATGTCGTGTAGATAAACAATTATTATAAAATTATTTATATTGAATTAATGAACCATAACAAAATAATGACATGAAAAATATTTGCTATAAAAATTTATTTAGTAATTTTTTTTAGAACTAAAACTTTTAGGTTGATTGTGAACAGCAATATTCTTTTTAGTATTTTATAATTAATTAAGATTTTAATATTCATGATTAATTGATATTAATTATGTTGTTTAAACAATGTCATTTTTTACTCAAATGTGTAGTTCTGAACACTGTGAAACATTTTAATTTCAATATAATCTTACATCATAAGCATTGGATTTTAAGTGCGCGTGCGCATTTAATCGTATAATATAGAATCATTAAATTCTTTCTGACATTTTTTTTTTCAAAATAAAAATATTGACCAGTACTATACACTTAAGGGTTTTTAATTAGAATGGCTCAAATCTCTGAAATTCACTCTAGTACCTTTTCATGTCATTTGAAATAAATAGGAAGTGCTATAGGTGGTAAATATTACTCAAAATTTCAAAACTTATGAACAAAAAAGAAAGCGAGAAAAAGATTATTGAAATCCTTCATAAAAAAAAAAAAAAAAAATCTTTTGTATTTTTTTTCTTCCCTATTTGGAGTTGACATATGTATTCACTAAGAAAAAAATATGACACTGCTCTACAATTTTTAGTTACATCATCGCTCGTACAATACAATACAATATCACTTTTCCAGACTTAAAGTAACATTTTTTTATTATTATTATTATTGTTGAACTCATGCAGTACTTGACTGATTGGGACTCATACACTGTTGATGGATAAATAAACAAAATATTGATTTCTTGAAATACCCTTTATAACATATAGAACATAAAAGTCCCTTTACAAACCGCACCATAATTATTATAGAAATATTAAGTAGAGCAACAAATCTATAAAAACCTTAAAAAAAGATATGACGATTGTTAATCTGTATAAGGTTTCCTCAGACTAAATTTTGTATGTGATTTCAATAATATTCATCAAAATTCCGATATTTTGTAGTCACTTTTGTTACTCCTAGTAGAAAATGAAATTTTTACAACAAACTTTTTTAAAGGCGTATAACACCTTGAACAAAATACATGTCTAATATCCTAGCATACCTAAATATCAACGTTGATTTGGCCGGAGTCATTGATTAATGATTTCTAATTTATTTTACATTTAGAACTTTGCAGCTGCGGATTTATGATGTCACAGCTCACCTGTGACGTCACAGCACGTGTGGACTAGTGGTGACGTCATAAACCCGCAGCTCCCATTTTGTATTAAATGTAAAATAAATTAGAAATCAATGACTCCGGCCAAATCAACGTTGATATTTAGGTATTTTAGGATAGGATATTAAACATATTTTTTGTTCAAGGTGTTCTACGCCTTGGATATGTCATACAACTGCATCGATTTACTCTATACTTTTTAAACTATACAGCCAAGAGAAACTTAAACATTTATTTCCTATTTCAAATAACAGTTTTTTTGTTTATTTATCGAAAATGCATAAAATCTCGCATGTATGTTTTTATGGATCAACTTTGAGTTATTGACTTGAACATCTCTATATGAATCGAGCGAAAAGCTATCAGTCTTAAACTTTCAAAGTTCTCCGGAAAAAAAAAATACAGATGATATAACATTCTACTCGGACATTATTCCTAATGGATGTAAAACTCATTCTTGCAGAAACCTATATAAGGGTTTAAGATCAATATCAGTATTGTAAATCGATTTATATATAAATTGCCTGTTACTTAGGTTACTGTGTAAAGCTTAGAAGATCGAAAAGTTGCATACCCAGCTAGGCGCTTCATAATCTCAGTTAATCTGTGACGTAATCTCAAGATGCTCTTTTATAAAATGTTAGTTCCGGGTGAATAAGTCCATTGAGAAAAGAAAATTATAAAGTCTATTTTCAATGCATATAATATGTTCTTTTGTCATGTGCACCTTTTGTTTAATATTTAACATTTTAATAAGAGAGCAAATGAGAAAGACCCATTTTTTTTACTACATTCTGAAAGAGAGAGCATTGTTTTGAATCGATTAAAGTGCAATTTTGTAGTTTTTGAGTTCATTAAGTTTTTAAATTGTTTTTGGTATAGATTTTGCATGAACGTGCACGTAAAAGTTACCAACGATTTTCAAAAAGTAATTAAAAATACTAATGAACTAAAAAATAAGAAAACCTTTTACATCAATCAATTTAGGATAATGTCTTCTTTCAGAATACATTATCATGATTATGCAATAAAACATCACCTCCCCCCCCCCTTTGTGTGTGTGTCTTCCTCATAATATTATACCTACCGTGGTGATAATTTCTTATGATTATTAAAGCTTTTAAAAAACATAAGTGTATATACGTGTGTCTATAGTCTCCCTCATTTGAGTGTTTGTCAAACAGTAGTTTTCTTAAAAAACGCTACTTCAATCAAAGGTAATTAGATTAAAAGGGATCGAGACTCATTAACTTTAACTTAGATAATCAAATCAAACAATCAAGCTTTTTTTTTGTATTGACTATAAAGAGCGCTGCACCAATAAACTCCCTTTATAACGCATAACGCATGTAAAATAAAAATGAACAAAAAAAAAAATATATATATTTTTTGTTTTATTTGAAATTTTGAAATTTTGTTCCAAAATAAAATTATATATTGAATTTTTTGTTTTATATATATTATATAATACAAGTGTGTTATTTGATTTTCAGAAATGAAGGTGTATAGTCCGTAGAAATAAATTTATTTATTTAAAATTTGTAAAAAATAGTATGCAAAAATGAAGAATTCTGTTTTGTTTCAAAAACTTAGCTTAATTTTTTTTATTGATATGTATATTTGCCTCATGGACGCATTTAAAAAATGCATTGACATGGAGAGTTTAATAATGGTATCTCTGCACTATTTCTTTATTTACATTTTTTTTTTGGGTGATATATATTCCAATCGAAATACTTCTATAATATAAAAGGCCCGAATAATCGGCCGATTTTTTTTTTTTTTTTTTTTTTAGGAGAGAAAAAGAAAAACAGAAGCAAAAAGAGTGAAAACAGAAAAGGAGTCTAGCAGACTTTAAAACGTAATGCAAATATCATAATTAAAATTATGATTAAAAAAGTGCAAAATAAATAAATGGAAACACAACGAACATAAAAACAACATAGTACCACATTATATCAATAGATGGCATAAGTTGTTGAAAAATTCATTTTACCGCAAGGAAAATTATAATTTTCTCTCTTTCTCTTTCTCTCTCTCTTCTCCAGCGCGCCAGCAAGCCGAGCCACCTAGCCGAGCAAGCATAGCCAGGCAAGCCATCAAACGAAAGAGCGTTGAACGGTGCGCATCACAACCACCTTTTCTGTAGGTTGTCATAGTGCGGCGGGCAGTGAAATACATAACATACGTATTATACTAGAGGTTGTTTTTACATACCATATATTATCACTCATAAACAACGTGAAAATAAAAACATTTAACTTTATTCTCTTTTAATTATTAGTTAAGTTACAATGTGTAATAATAATATGAAAAAATCTTTTAAGTGTAAATATAACAATAACTTAAGTGTAATATTTAGTAAAAATGCTATGGCATTATTATTTATTTTAAGTTTAATGCAAGTGTGCCATGGAGCAAAAACTGTGGAACAAAAATTACGCGATGATCCTGATTTATCACAGGTACGTTAATTTTTATATATTATAATAATAAATTTAATATTGATATGTATCCAAGGTCTTAAGATACAAAAATTAAGTGTTTTTC
Source organism: Ecdyonurus torrentis (assembly GCA_949318235.1). Classification (NCBI taxonomy): domain Eukaryota; kingdom Metazoa; phylum Arthropoda; class Insecta; order Ephemeroptera; family Heptageniidae; genus Ecdyonurus; species Ecdyonurus torrentis. Next base: position 5,501,301 of record OX439134.1, on the reverse strand, counting down.
GCATTATGTGAAAATATATTCTTTTCGAACGACGTACGAAAAAAACGAAGCAAGGTGGAAAGAAGGCGGGAACGGAGAAAAAAAGAGAGGCAGGTGGTACCGGAGTAGAGTAGAGTGACTTTTTTTTTTTTCATATAATAAACCCTGGGGCGTGATACCAAACTAGCTACTCCACCTTTATTATTATGCCTGCTTCTTCAAACACATTTTATAATACAGAAGAAGAAAAAAATATAGATATTATAGAACCAAAAATAGGTATATTAATTATATTCCTTATAGAGAAGATTCGCGCCAAAAATATATCCAAATTTGACCTTATAGTGTGCGTTTTACATTTCAAAACTATAATATAAAAAAAAGGAAGCTTTGTTCTATATACAATAAATTTGAATATACCTACGTAGCACAGATAAAATCAATAAAAAGAATAGAAATTACTAACTTTACCCTCAGGTATATTTAATTTAAAATATATATGTATTCACATGTATTTTAATCGTAACAAATTCACAAAAATTATTATTTTCAAAAAGCAGATGTTATAAAGGGATCATCCCCCTCTTTTATTTTTAGTTTCATATGTTTAATATTAAAATTTGTAAATATTTCCCTATTTTATGTCATATTTTATGGTTCACTTGTGCGTAACCCTCCTATCTCTCTAATAAAATAATATAAAATGATTTAATACTAAAATATATCGTATCCAATTATGCCTAAAACCACATTAAATGTACGTACGCCAATATGGTAATTTGTTAACGAAAAATATTGAATATTATAAATTTTAGAGAACACAAATTTTGATACCGCGGTAATCAACCTTTGCCCTTTTAAACTTCGACGAACAGAAGGAATAAAATGGGCATTATAGTGCGCAAGGAAGGGGGGGGGGGGGGGGATTTTTCAATCGATAATCATTTCATATTTTTCTGACATTTTTTTTCTCATTCTCATTTTGAGAGAAAAATAAATTATTTATTACAAAAATTATAAGATAATATAATAAAAATATTAAAAAAAAAATATTGTTTGTTTAAAATTCAAACACGTCGAAAAGTTTTATAAAGTGATAATTAATGAAGACATTGATAAAAATTTCTTTAATGGTTTTTCCATTTTCCTCAATTTTTTCCTCATCAGCAAAAAAAAAAAAAAAAGTTTTGTTCAAGTGTGGGCGGATGTTTCACCAAATTTTTGTCAGGTTTCATATAAAAAAAATGTTACTAAAAAGTTATATTATATAGCGTAACCTAGGCAACGAAAACCATGTTATTTTATACTAAAAAAAAACTTTTTTGTTTTATTCTTTATTAGCTCAAAATTCGTACCACCTTCACACATACCCCACTTAAACTATAGTTTTATAAACATAACTTTGTATTTTCTTAACTCAATAAAGAAATAGATCATAAAAAAGATGATTGATTACTGAAGTAAGAGAAAAAGGTCAATTTTAGGTCATTATTTAAAAAAACAAATGCAATCTCTTATTTTTCTTGACATTTATAACTAATTTTGATATGCTATACACAACTTTTTTTTATTTTGACTTTGATTTCTTTTGATCTCAAAAAGTTAAAAAAAATTACCTGATCTTATGTTTGATTTTCTTCAAGGTGTTTTCATTCCTTGTCAATTATTTGATTTATTGATCTTTTGTGAAAAATATTGGGAGAACCAAATAAAGACATTATCGATGGAAAAAATCGTAACATTTGAACATTATATATATTTTTGAGAGCAAATAAGCCTACAGGTTAATTTTGAGTAAACTTGGAAAGTGTCGGCGAAAAATATTGGAAAAACAACAACTTATCGGTATATATATTTTTTCTTCTATACAGATTTGTAGGATTTCGTTGTGCCATTGATTTTACAATAACTAAAAATACGCTAAACTATATATATTTTTTTATTTTAGCCTCTAAGTTCACCACCATCTTTATGCAAAAAGTTGCTAAAAAAATGTTTAATTTTAAAATCAAAAGAAAAAAAGAAAAAGAAAAAAAAAGCAATATTATCAAGGGATTGGATTTTCAGTTGCAAATGTCTACTTGCGCCTGCAAGTTTGGTTGCTCCTCGTAGCGCACAACAATTTACTAAATATTTATAAATTTTGGTTCATTCCAGGTATTTTGAGGTAAATTACAGGTAGATAGGAAATATTTTACAAATTGATAATAAGTTGTGCAGCAGGAAAAGTATTAACTGCTGTTTTTGCAGGCGCAATTAGCAGACATTTGCAACTGAAAATCCGGTCCCTAGTTATCAGCCAAAAAAATAATAAAAATGACCCATATAGAATAGAAATAATGATGAACTTAAAATAGTAACTTTATGTAGCTCGTCATAACATTTTTCCAAGAAATTGTAAAGACATTATGAATGATATCTTATTACTATGGTGTGTATATAAAAACTAATTTGTCCTTCAAAGAAAAAAAAAAAGTTGTTTATTGTCACAAAAAATTAAAACCATACCAACTTAATTAAAAAAAAGTTTCAAGTAACATCATCTGTTATTGTAAAACATACGAATTTCTATAAAATCAAAATATTATATTATGAAAATCCAAATCTTCCTCTCTATAAGGCTTTATCTTTTGAACCGTGATATAAATAATGACAATTATTATTAAACAACGTTTCTTCTTATATGTATTATATGGGCAAAATATGAGTTTCTTTTACGTTGTTATGGCTTCAAGGCATGTAAAGTTTCTCATCGCTAAAACTTTATAAATATAAGAACGACGACAACGTATCTGAAAATCTCATTTGCCTTCTCTTTACTTCAAGCTACTTCACTTTTTTTTTTATTATGACAAAAAAAAATTTTGCTTTGATGTTTATATATTAGAAATTTACATAATTTTATTATTGATTATAGTAAAATGTAATTTACATATAATAGAATAAGTAATTACGCTATACGTAAAATTATTGTATGTGCTGTGCACTACCGTATATACGTAAAATTATATTTGTCACAAATTGTATTAGAAGGTGCCACGCCCTTAAAACAAAAGGGAGAGAGGGTGAGCGTGTTGTTTTAAAAGGAAATAAATTTTATTTGTCACAAAACTTGAAAACAAAAAATTTATGAAAAAGTATGAAAACGCATGAAAAATAGTGTATAATTGCACGAAGCTTTAAAAAAAAAATATTATGGTTGTTATACTATTGAATAAGTTATTAAATTTTAATTTTAAATTCATAATTTTTTTCTGGTTTCTCATTACTCATTTCTATATACATTATACTTACAGAATTTATTTTTTCCGATTGGCAACACTTATATTTTTAAGACAAATGTAACCTATACTATATACCTTTTCCGTAATTGGTATACATTATTGTTGTAATGCAGAATATATTACGAGTATACTAAAATTTGCAAAAGTAATTAAGAAAATTATAAAGTTTCCATTAAGTTTCATTCGCTCCATAATACTCAAAAGAAGCAGTTACATTTATGTTTTCTTTTTTTTTGCGAAAGAAAACGATAAAAATTAAAAAGGAAAAAAATGAGTCATGCTTAAAAAATTCTCTCTTTCTCTTTCGTACATTTTGTACTTAAATAATTACTAAGCACGCAATTTATAGTAAAAAAAACTTTTTATTTCATTTTATTTCTACACGCAACATATTTTTAAAATATAAAAAAGTTACTCTCATTAGTCTAAAATACCTTTTATAATAATATTATATAAAGATTATTATATATGATTTTATTTATATATATATATATATATATATATATAGAGAGAGAGACTGTCACGTGCGTCTTATTTAATTGCGATTCTATTAGATTGAAAAAAAAAAAAAAAAAAAAAAGCCAAGCCTAGTTTATTTAATTATAGATCTCGTCTGGTAAACCGGAAATAAGGATTGATTTTTTTGTTTGTATTTTTTCTCCCCCCCCCCCCCCCCATCTCTCTCGCTCTCTCTCTATGATGTGTGAATCGATGTGTCACATGACAGAAAGGACATGTTTAAAATAAACGACATACTGTTTAAATTATTAATGATATAATTTTAGCATGAGTTACATGCTCGTTAAAAATATAAAAATTTTACATACGATTAAATTTCGGAAGAAAAAAAAAACTTTTAGAATTCATAGCAAAAAAAAAATGTAATAAAAAATAATAAAGGGATGAAATGAAATGTTTGCAAGTATCTTTCTGAGCTTAAATTACACACTTTTTTTTTACTATAGGTAGAAAATAACATCGATTTTTTACTTGCAACTCGCTGTGTAAAAGAGTACGTCTTTGGTTTAAAAATAGCTCTCAAGACCTTTTTATAGCATACAAGTCAAAATTTGACGCTGTATAAATATTTGTAATAATTATGCGGTATATATACAACCCTTTTATTTCACAATAGAACTTCAGCAAAGACAATAAAATATTAATTTATTATTCACTTATTCAAGTCTATAAGAAAACACACACCTTTATATTTTACTATTATTAAGATATTCAAATTTAATTATTTTTTGGTTGACATTAAAAATTTATACAGTAGTAACTTCTTTATATATATATATATATATATATATATATATATATATATATATATATATATATATATATATATATATATATATATATATATATATATATATATATATATATATATATATATAGACGTCTCAATTTTCTCTGTAATTAAAGTCAAAGAGAGAAGGGGGTATAAAAATATTTTTATATGACTCAAAAAGTTTTCAAAACTCAAAGAGCTATAGGGTAGAAGTTATCAAGATGAAAGTATATATATAAGAGGGGTTGTTTGTAAGTAAGAATTTGCGTGCGCTATATAAGATATATACCTATAAAATGTGAGACCCCTTGGCGCCAGTGGCATGTTTGTTACAAGAGTGCTGCTCTAGTTATTTTTGCTTTGTTGTGTCTGTCTCATAAAAAAAAAAAAAAAAATTGACCATATAAATAAAAAATATGCGTTCAGACACTATTATATGACACAAAATGTTACTCAATGCGTCATGAAAATAGGCATTTGTAAATTTTAAATGCGAAAAAGTACGTTAGACTCCATATAAATATTGCCATTAGAGTATATAAAATTTTATACCTAAATTTATTTTATTTTTATTTTATTTTATGTTGTTACTAAAAAATATTCTCCTGTTTTAATGTCTGTGGATTTAAGAATAACTAATATCCTGGAATGGAATACGATATAGAAAACGTGTTTGCTCCGACATAATAATAATTAACAGCTTTTTATTGGGCGAAATCAGACATAGTAACACGTATTTGTTACCGGTGGTGACTTATAACCAATAAGATGCGCGCAGGAAAACTACCCCTAATTTTAAATCCTTTCAACATGACAAAACCATCCTTAAGCCAGTTTTTAAGAAAACTACTGCAGAAATTAAGAAATTTTAATCAATAAATATGAATTAACGTGATATTAAAAATGCTTATAAATAATATGAACCAAAGGTGTTCATCTCTTGACTTAAATGTTTTTGGCCATTTTGAGAGACGTTTGAAGTTCAAGGTGACAGGTTTCACAATATGGAAACGATGGAGAACAAGAACCTATAAAGTGTAAGCTCTGTTCAGTTATTGATCTATATGAGGTTTATGCAAGCACACGGAAAAAAATGATGTGTTAAATCTAAGTACATAAGTATACTAACGCAAATAAGCCCGCGCCCTAGTACATGCGCGCAAGATCTGAGTATTATTGAGTAACCTGTGTCTCTAGCATAAGTGACGCCAAATCCCTAGCGCTGGATGTTATGCCACCTGCGATGTAGGAGGAGCGGTACCTAGCGTCAGTATAGTTTTTATGTCACCTGAGATCTAGGAGGTGCGGCACCTGACTGCCAGCGCGGGCTGTACTACATCTGCCGCGTGCTTCGATCTAGTTTAGCGACAAAAAATGGCCACCACGAAAAGCAGCCGATTTTCACTAAAATGCCTATTCTTTGTGACATTGTCGGAGGCAAAGAAATAAACAATTTAATTAAAAATACCAGCTTTATAACATTGCTTTTATTCTTTAACTTAACAAATGTATCATAAAAAATTAATGAATAGTAAATTTTTTATCCAAAAAAGAAAAATGAAGTAATCGCATCTAAGGATAGACCTCAAAATAGCTAGGCTCAGTAATAAATTATGTCTTTAATTAAAAAATTTTCATCGACCACCCGAGATCTGCAGCAACAGCCACACAATATTATGATCCCAAGTCCCCGGTATAATTTATTATGTATTTATCATTATCAATAGTAATACAAAATTACTAAAATGTAATATTAATTAAAGCGCTATATTTATTTCCCTAAAAAATTATTATTGATGCTTTAATAAAATAATCATTTAATATTTTGCGTTGAACAATTAACGCAAGCAACAAAATCAATTTATATATCTTTCAAAAAAATATTTATAATTTTATTTAACGCCTTTCACGGCATTTTGCGGTTAAAAACTAAATCTAAGTATTATAGTGCTTGCCTCTATACTTTTCGTGAGGATACAATTCCACCCGATCGGGAGTCTACACCTCCTTACCTTTAGTTTATTCCTCCTTACACCAGGTAGGCGCGAGGTTAGTATAGCGACCTGCTAGATACAGGTAAGAATTGTACCTATTGCAAAACACAGGATAGTTATACTAGCTTTATACCTGGAGTTGGGAGATTTTTCGTTCCGTGCATTCGAAACATTTATGTCAAATGTCGAAATGTTAAATTGGATACCCCACTTTGACAGACCACTGCAACACTAATACTCAATAGAAAAACGGTCACCAAAAACGAGGAAAAAAAATCATTACTAATTGTAATTCTCATAGAGCATGATATATAGGGACGTTTAATTACTTTAGTATTTGCACAATTTAAAAGCATTTCTTATACGTATTTGATATAGCTTTACATTTTTTTTGTATTTATTTAATTATTTTTTGTTGTTGCTAATTTTCAGTATAGAAAATTTTGTAAACTTTATTAAAGTAAGTCCGTATAATACTCAAATTTTAATTACTTAAAGTGTGGCCCTTATTAAGTAACTCTTTTAAAATGAAAAGTTCATAGACATTTTTTTGTTTGTTTGACAGGAACATATAAAAATCTATTAAATCCATCCTACTCGTTAAACGTTCGTGAATTTGATGCCTGTCACTAAACGTCATTGCGAAATAAAAACACTTCTTCAATTCTCAAATATATAGACATAAACTGAAATTCTCATCGGCTCAAGTATTTTAAGCGTAAAAATATAACTTGCTGTCAGAAAAAAATAAAATAATATGTATACTTTTTTTTCCGTTAAAAAAAAAATAAATAAAAAAAAAAAAATAAAATAAAATAAAGATAACATCTAAAATTTCAACTTAAATTCCTATATCTGTCATAACAATATTTTTTCTTACCGTTTTGAATAAATTTAGCAATATTTTAAAATATAGAAATAAAAAAAAAAAAAAAAAAAACGGTCATCCTTTAACCCTAGAAAATTTCAACCACTTTTTATACTGGAATACTGCCAAACAAAAATCTAAAAAACTACAAAATCTCCTTAAAAAAAAAAACTTGTTTATTAAAGTGAAAACTACTTTAAGAAAAAAACATTAATTTTATCATTTTTTTTTTTATTATGGTATTGGTCTTTTGTTTAAAAGGACATCTTTAGATTTTCGAACAAAGCTTTTAACTTTATGTATATAGAAGCAGAAGAAGGGAAATAAGGAAAACGAGCCTGGATCATAAAACCGATCGATCTGTTATTTGGTATTTACTTACGTTCTCAAGTATTCAATGTATAAGAGAAACATACAGGGTGTCTCGTTAGTCAATGTATACAATACTTGGCATGTTTTGCAATTCTATCGTACTTTAAGGCGTAGAACATCTTTAAAAAAAAATGTCTAAAATCCTAACATACCTAAATATGAGATTTGATTTGGCCGGAGTCATTGATTTCTAATTTATTTTCCATTCACAAAATGGCAGCTGCGGGTTTGTGATGTCATAGCTCACTAGTTTACGAGCGTGGAAACAGGCGAGCTGAGACGTCAAAAACCCGCAGCTGCCATTTTGTGAATGGAAAATAAATTAGAAATCAATGACTCCGGCCAAATCAACATTGATATTTAGGTATGTTAGGATATTAGACATGTTTTTATTTTCAAGGTATTATACGCCTTTAAGTAGTTCCATTTTAATCGTATCTAATGATAGTCTGATTATACATTTAATTATTGAGTTACATAAATAAATGTGAATACTTTTTTAGTATGATATAGGGCCAAAAAATCAATATGTTTTTGTGTTTGTTTATGCTTATAGTTTTCCGTTAGTATCAATAAAAAAATTGCGTAACAATTCTGTCAACGATATTTCATGAACTATATTAGTTATATTTTAGCTTCATTCATGCTAATAGTGATAATTTTTCTTAATTTGATTAATAAAACACGTATAAATGTGTCTACTTATACACATAATTTAAGAATTTCTGGTCTCAGTTTTCTCATACGAACGCTAAAAACATACAATATACAATACAGAAAAACACACACAATACAATATAGAAAATTTAAGGGATCCTACACTTTTCCCTCAAAGGTTAATGCACTCGTTATGCATTAACGTGATGCACTTGGTATGCTCTCAATTATTTTTCTTTCATATAAAATAGCGACATTTATGCTATAACAGAAATTATCCTCTGCAGCATTAATTATGCCTATTTTTATATATATATTTTTTTTACCGTATAGTATTATTGCAATATTTTATAAATTCAAGCATTTTTAATGTCTGTTTTAATTATTGAATTACAGTAGTTAAAAAAAAAAATTGATGTAAAATTAAAAATAAATAAGTAAATAAAAAACTTCCTTTTAGCAGCCGGAAAAAAAAAAAGTTCTCAATATACAAAGTCTCACATGGCACTCTCTGTATAAAATATCGATAAAATAATGTTTGATATACCTCGATATTTCATAAACAAACAGAACACAAGGAAAACACAGGTGCTTTGTTATAATATTCCGTAACAATAGAAAATCAATCCAAATCTCTTGCTTTGCTCGTATATAAATGTATATATCTAAAATATTTTATAATAATATTTCATATAATATCAGATGTAGGTGTTTTTTTTCTTTTAGACTGATTTTCATATGTATAGTTTGGGTGTATTATGTATCATTGATCAGAATAACGTATAAATAGCATTTTTATTTGTCAACTATTGATATGAAAATATAATAAACTATTACCCACATAGAGATTTTCATCAATCTATTCTTTGAAATTGAAAACGCTCGTTTGATTTTTTTTTTCATGCTTTTTCAAAGTATACTACCTATAAGCTTACTTTTAGAATACTTTGGAAATAAAAAATATATACAAATAATACAAATTTTTGTATTTTCATACAAAAGACAACAATAAGAACCAAAACTACAACAAACTAAAATAAATAATATAATCCTAAAATACTATTATATAATTAAAGTTAAAAATCAAATTTGATTAAAATAGACAGATATGCCTAAAAATTAAGAAAAAAATTCCTTTGAGGCCTTGAACGAATCTTTAAGTTTTATTAACCTTCTTTTTTTATTGTTTTTTAATATTTAATTTTAGCCATGTGCCATGTAATTTTTAAATTTTATTGCCATTATAAAACGATTTTGTAATAATAAATATTTAAATTGATTCTAGAAGTATGAAAAATATATGTAATAAAAATAGTTTAATATTTTATAATGTATAAGGTGGGCGTATATATATTTTTCACTTCTTTAAAATTCCTTTCTTCTTAATAAAAATGACATCTATAGAGAGAGTTTTTATAGATAAAAAAAAACTATTCATTTTTCACGCATATTAACGTTTATATAAGATGTAGTTTCTAAGAAATTTTTGTCATTAATTTTTTAGTGTTTTTTATTATTATTATTTTTTTCTTGTCGTTATTTAATTCTTTGTTGTTGTAAAATTTTAGCAGTTTTTCTCATGTTGCCGACTTTTTTTTTCTGGGTCCGCATCAAAAAAATGATCTAATATAAAGTAAAAATTTGCAATAGATAGGATTAGTATATGATTTTTTTTTAAAATACAATACCCATATATATATATATATATATATATATATGTGTGTGTGTGTGTGTGTAAAAGAAATCGAAAAAACAATCATTTTCAAAATTTAAATAATTTCATTATTTTTTGCAATTTAAAATAATATAAAAAAATTAAAACTATAAATTTGAAATTTCGAATCGTTTGTAAAAAAAATACAATTTCTACAATTGTAATACAATTTTTACTTCTGGCTTTATATCGAATAGCATAGTAAAAAATAAGTACTGTGTAAATTTGATGACCATGTAAGACTAAAAAAGAGAATATAGGGGTTGAAAGTCATATACACGCAATCAAAAAATATAAAAAGCGTTAAGAAAACAATTATAGATCTATAAAATAATATTTTTAGAAAAAGTCAGTACATCAGTTATTTATATAAAAATAAAATTATTCCGTGTTAAAACAGAACTCTATATCTACACCCTCTTAAAAAAAAAAAAAAAAAAAAGTTTCCTTGTTTTTTTTTTTCGAGTGTTGTTTTGGAGTTGTATATATATAGGGTTTGTTACTAGTAGTATAATCTCTATATAAATCCACCATAGGGGAGTGAAAAAAAAACATCCCCTATGGGCTATACTATGTGGTCAATACTATAACATAAGGTCTATTTTATTATATATTTAACATATAATATTAAACCATAATAATATATTCCCAAAGTATTTTCGGACATAACTATTATTTTTCTTTTTTTTTATATTGATAGTGTTTTATTTCTAAATGGTTTTGTCGTGGTATAGCACAGATCATTAACTTTTTTGTTTTCGATCTTTGTGTTCATTTACACTCGCTCTATATACATCAAAGTATCAGTTACAGAAACAGAATAAATTGAGTCTTTTTTTTTTAATGATTTTGTCGCAATTGAATACGTTTTATTTTACTTGGATACTATTGGAATTTTAACAGAAGAGACAGATGAAAAGTTTATTGCTTTTTGTTGTAAACAAAAAATTGATTATCACTTTAACGGAAATCAGTATAAAGGTTTTGGTTCAAATGGTTTGACACCTTATTTTTTTATTATTTTTAAGATTTCTTAAGTTAATTAGAATGAACTTTTTTTTATTTGAATATAAATGAGCACAAAATTTATAGATGAATGTTCTATTTTTTTATATAATATAAAATGGTAATTTTTTTTTTTTAATAAAATCGTATACATTCTAAACTAGTAGTTGAAACAAGTCACAAAATTCTACACGAAAAAAAAAGAAAAAAAAATCACGCAATGTCATATACAACGTAGTTATGATATGTACTCCTTAAACAAATTAATTTAATGTAGGGGCGACTACTGCTTTATGTTTTACTGTGGTGATCTTACAGCTGAGTTTTGTTGTGAAAAGTAACATTGTTGTACAGCATAATAACTTTACTAACAATTAACCTCAGACGTGGCAGAACTTTTTTCTTATTATTTTTTTTCTTTTTTTATACTCGATAGATTTTTTTTAAATTTTAGAATATATAAGTTTGCATTTCCTTCAATAGCATGTATACCAGATTTCAAATCGATTTATCCATAAGTTATGTGGTAAAAAAATAACATGGTGAGCTAAGGGCGTCCTATTCTCATCATGTTATTTTTTTTTTCTCACATAACCGATGGATAAATCGATTGAAATCTGGTACACATGCTACTGAAGGCAATGCAAACTTGAATCAAGAAATTAAACTTTTGTTTTCCTTTCCGTGTGTAACTATAAACGATCGTGAATAATTTATATTCTGCATCTTTATTAAAATATAACTTTGAGAAAGAGAGAAACGTTATGTATCTTGTCTTATTTAATTTATAAAAGTCCATAAAAAGACCATTTTTACTTTTATAAAATGTAACAAGCCGACAAACTACTTCATCTTATTATATAACTTTTGTTACTATTGTTTCTTACAATACGGAACTTATTTATATTTTATATATATTTCGATATGGTGTATGGATAGAAATAGCAGTTAGTTGAGTAAAAAACTCATGACCGTGGCAATAAGGCAGAGAGTAATAATCTTTTTTTCTCACTCAGCACGAGCTCTTTCAACAGCTGACTTTGCACATTTTTCAAACGAAAAAACTGAAAATATAAAACTGGAAATATAGGAGAAAATAGAAATATTTTTAATTATTTTTATTATATGTGTATTTATTAGAATTTTTGAATTATTTAACTGTTATTTTATTATTATTATTTTTTTGTAACAGTGTCCTGTGAAAAACAGTAACTGTGAGGGGTATTGACCGTATTGAAAGATATTAAAACTTCGACTTACTGTACATAAAATAGGAAACTTCAAGCTATTTTTTTAAAGGAATAGACCAGAGAAAACATAAGCAGCATTTAAATCACAAAACACTTGATGCGAGATTTATGATTAGTTTGTCTCAAAACCCAACTGTAGCTCCGTAGCAGTGATCAGAAAATTCGATTTATACAGCCCGCACATTTTCATATAGTAATTTTTGCATGTTTCTGACGTCATTAACATGAATTTCTATACGCAAATTGCATACTTTACAGTTTTTTCACACTTTCTCGTGGGGCTACATTAACATTCTGGTAAAAATAGTAATCAGTTTTGAAGATCCTATTTCGTGCTTATTCATTAAAAAGCACATGGTTTTTTATGTGGTCTATGGCTTTAAGAACTGACTATTTTTTAACTAAACCATCGTATTCACTCGTTCTCGTAGACAAGTTTTTTTTTTTTTAAATATAATATTATGTAGGTTTGGTTTTACGTAAAAGAATAGAAACGACGCCTATTAATAACAACTTCTTAATATATTGGAAGCTTCTTAATATATTTTATAAACATTAAATTATCAATCATTAAATACTGATAATATCAATCCATTATATTATATATTTTTTAACTTATAAAATACATTAAAGAAAGTTATTAAGAGTTTTCTAAATTGTTTTCATCAACATTCTCAGACTGTAATTAATAAAATATTAAAAGAAGAACTTTTTTAAACTTTTAATCATTTTATCTTATAAATATGAAAAATATATTTTAGAAGGTCATTAACAAAATTTATGTTTTTAATAAAAAATATATTTAAGTATGTTATGCTGTTATGTAATTACATGTTAATGATATGATGGTGTCAGTGAACTGAAATGTTTTTCTGGTTATTATCTGTATGGGCAAGAATTATGACCTCATATCAACATAATTTATATTTAGATAACAAAATTTATTCACAGTTGAATGATAAACATGCTAAAAACAGAATCAACGAATAAAATGCAGTATCTAAATAGCAACATGTATGCGTTATATTATGATATGAATGCAGTATATAAATGACGTAATTTCTTTCATCTGCGTATTTTAAATTTGCTCAATTATTGCAAGTAGCAGTTGACGCATGCATGTAATAAGCTAGTACATTATAATTTATGCCAAAGTTAGAATTGGGTATAGTAAAATTTTACTGTGTAGCTCAAAATTATAGATACTGTGAAATAAAATGTAATTGCCTTATGAAAATCATACAATGTATTTTACATTCTATGAAAAAAAAAAGTAATAAACTGTTTTCATTCTAAATGCTATTTTGTTGTAGTAATAATTACTCTAATTTGTATAAGAACATGTAAAGCAATAAAAATAATATACCTTTAAAAAATAATAAGGTAAAATCGCATAAGAAAAGTCTAGATATTACCAAATGACGATGGTTATTGGTACCCCCAAAATGAACTAAATAAAATTTATGAGCATAATGCTACTTTATATATAGAATGCGAGATAAATTCCAATCTATAATAATTTTATAGGATGTCACTATTCAACAATTGAAAGGAGTTTACTTTGTCAATGCAGGAGAAAAAGAGGCTTCATGGTAACTCAAGTATACGTAAAATACTTTAATAAAGTAGGATCACAATGAAGGGACAAGTTGAGTTGCAGTTTAGTTCTCAGAACTGAAGTTTTTTAGTCTCATGCTTGCGCATTCACTCTTTCGTATTTCATTTTTTTAAGCTGCGCGCGCAGCGAGGCGAGAGTGAAAGAACTACCACTTCAGATTAACTGAACTAGGGAATTAAATTAATTAAGGGTGGGCGTTATATTAAGAAAAACATCGATACTTTTTATATCAGATATTGTCAAAAGTACTGAATTTAAAATATGGAAGGAACGTATCGATATATCGTAAAAATATCGATGACTTGAAAAACGCGCTATAAATATTAAAAAAAAAAGTATGCCGCATATTATAAGACATTTTAAAGGGTGGGAAACGTTGGGAGGTGTTGATAGGATATGAGCTTTATTGCAAAATATCATCAAATTTTCCTGGGACTTATTACTTATTAGTAAAGGCTCCGCGCAGAGAGCTCTGTACAGCTAGAGATGGCTTAGACCACATCTGCTAACTGACTGAGCTGAGTGAGCAAGTGAAGTGACTGACTGAGGTTATGGCACAGCGCTTTTATACGCAGCTGCACGCGCTGATTCGTTGATCCTGCAGCGCGTGACGTGACGTCAGCCCACGCTATTGCTTATTGGCTGCGTCTCAGACAATACTAACAGCCAGGTAGTTGATTCACATTTACTAACCCCGCTATTCAAAAAAATCATCTCAACAATTGAAATAACTCAACTTATTGTTAAAATAGCTCAAAAGTTAAATACCTGCTAGCTGAAAACTTTCAATTAAAACAACAAATCACATTTTGTCAGTTACTTTATAGAAAATAGTGGCTTGAGTCAAATGAACCTAAAAATAATCAACTCAATAAAATGAGTTGATTTAGTTAGTAAATTTCTCTCCGTGTGGCTATTGGCTATAGTATATATACTTTGTCACGAGAAATTGAACTTATTTTTTTGAATCTTCGACTGAAGAAAAAAAAAAAAAAAAAAAAAAAAAAAGGACTAACCTTGCCACTGGCTAACTTTCGGTTACCTCATAATCTTTATATTTTTAAGAATGTAAAATGTTATACCTCTAATCAAGACTGCTGCTATATAATATAGTGAACATGTTATAAATAAAAATTTGTTATATATATATATATATATATATATATATATATATATATATATATATATATATATATATATATATATATATATATATATATATATATATATATATAAAAGGAATGACGTAATAATATATAACATACGTGACAACAATGTAATGAGACGACACCTTAAAGTTAGGTTGCAGGTGCAAAGAGAATTAGCCACTGTGTAGAGCGTGAGTTTCAAGTGCTTCTCTTGAGTCACGTGCACAACGGCTTAGCACACTCAGCACTCGTATTTCAATCATAAGCACAAAAAAAAAAAAAAAAAAAAAAAAAAAAAACTTCAGTGTACTGACTCTCTGTGTATATTTTTTTTTATTGTGGCTGAGATTTTTTTCTTCATTTTATTATACGTAATGCAGAAATATGCTCTTATTACAGTTTTTCTTTTCTTTCTATTTATAATGACATGACAAACATTTTACAATATTTCATAATTTATAACAATTTCTTAGCTTAAAATCTTCTTTGTTGGGTAAAACAATTTAAACCACAGTAACCCCCCTCTGCGTGGTTGTTTTTTCTATTTCATCAATTTTTTTTTACACATTCTCGTTTATTTTTCCTGAACCATAAAAAGTGGAGATGAAGAGGAATCTCCAAAGAACGAAAATAATGATAAAAATATAAAATTGCTTAACAAAATTGGCTTAAAAAGGTACTATTTAAATAATAAATATTCTAATAATTATAACAAAAAATCAATGCCATTTAACAAGGAATGTTAATTAAGCAAAAAAAAAAAAAAAAAAGTTTTATTTGACAATAAAAAATAAACAGCAACAAAATTTTTATAAAATGAAAAATACTAAATGAACGAATTATAAAATTTATGATGCAACCATCTGTAATATACAAAACAAAAATTTTATGCATGTTAAACGTGCCAATAAGCTGTAAAAAAAAATATAATAAAACATAAAATTGTGCACTGCTGTTGTATTATCATATAAAAAAATAAACAAACAACATTTATTATTTAACATTTTGTGCCAGATATCATAAAAAGAAAAATCCTCTATTGTGTGTAATTTATATACATATAGTTTTAAATAACGTAATTAGGTATACCCCTAATGTTTTGGTTATAAAACTCTTTATTTATTTTACTAAATTATATCATTTTAAATGCAAAGAAAATATTATGAAATACTTTTATATACTTTTATTGTAGTTTTGTAGTATTATTAAATATTAAAGTAAGGAAATTCTGTAGTATTTTGGATTTAGGGTTCCTAAAAATATTTAGGAACTGTAGCTTTATAGGACAGTTGGTTCCAGTACAGGATTATGAAAATATTTTAAGTAGATGCAAAAAAAAAAAAATAAATAAATAAAAAAAAAAAAAAAAAAAAAAAAAAGTCCCTCCTCTTAAGATTGCTTTTATTTAGCGATATATTTTTTTTACCATTGCATATAAAATGTTGATTAACAGAGGAATGTAATATGTTATAATATTAAATAGTCAGTATTTGAAAAAAAAAAAAAAAAAAAAAAAAAAAAGTTAACAAACATTTAGTAATGTGATCTAAAAGTAAAGAGTTAGTGGTTAAAATAATTAGCACAGAAGAGAGAGAGAGAGAGAGAGAGAGAGAGAGAGAGAGAGAGAGAGAGAGAGAGAGAGAGAGAGAGAGAGAGACGTTATAATTGCAGTATATGTAGTACATAATTATCAAAATTTCGATCAATTCAAGCTAATATATTAATATATGTACAGTATAAGAAATTTTAAGGGCGGTATATACAATTTTTAAATAATGATGTCTCTTCTCTCTCTCTCTCTCTCTCTCTCTCTCTCTCTCTCTCTCTCTCTCTCTCTCTCTCGCTATATATAATATTATATTCAACGAATTGGAAACAAAAAATATTGAATTCTTTTACGTGTTTATCATGTGGTAAAATTTTTAACCCCTTTATTTTCCCCAAATAAATAATTACAATGAATAATAAATGTGACATCTTGCTAACGAAAATTAATATTTCGGGCAGTCATGCCAGGTGTGCTTTTATATCAACTTAACGCCAGGTTAATACTTTTTTTTTTTTTTTTTTTTTTTTTTTTTAATTTCACGAGTGTTGAATGTTTAATATCCGGTAGCACCATCAATGTCAAATCAAATACGTAAAGGAAGTTAAAAAAAAAAAAAAAAAAAAATCAATTTTGTTAATAGAGCTGAAAATAAAAATATTCCCTTTTATATAAGTATTAATAATAAAATTATAGAAATGATGCGAAAAATGTCAATATAAATATTTTTTTTGTAAAATCAATATAATTTAAAATGACAATAATACTGTATTATACTTTTTTTTATATTATAATTTAGACAGTTATAAAAATTTATAAGCCTGATAAAATATTTATGTCCGTAATAGAGAGAAGGGAATTATTATTTTTTTTTCACTCTGATGATAGCAATTATTTACGAAATTATGAATAATTTAATGTAATATTTTGCATTATTAAAGTCTACTTTTACATGTAAATTATATCAGTAATGAGTTAATATTGCAGGGTTTTTGTAACACTTATTTTATGCAGATTCCATTAAAGGAATAGACCAGAAGAAAACATAAGCATTTATATCACAAAACTTGATGGGACTTGTATAAATAACTTTAGTTTCTCTCAAAACCCAACTGTATAGCTCCGTAGCAGTGATCAGAAAATTTATATTTATGCAACCCGCACAACTTTTTTTTTTCCCACTAATTTTCGCATGTTTCTGACGTCAGAAACAAACATGAATAGTCACGCAAATTGTATACTTTACAGTATTTTCACGCTTTCTCGAGAGGCTACATTAACATTCTAGTAAAAATTGTCATCAGTTTTTAAGATCCCATTTCGTGTTTATTTTTATTCATTAAAAAACACATGTTGTTTTATGTGGTCAATGGCTTTAAGTATGGATCGTAGAAAATTTATATATTTTAAGTTGAAATTCCTGTTAAAAATATTATACCAAAATTTAGCATATGGATTTATTTTCACATACAGTATACCAAAATATTCCATAATAATAACACTTTTAAAAAGAAATTCAGTAGTTTGTTCTATAGTTTTAAATGTAAAAAAATTGTTACAGTTTCAGTATAACAAAATAGTATATATTATAGAGAAATAACGATAAAAAACATTAAAATTGTCACTTTCAAACATTAAAAAAATAAAATAAAAACTTTTCTATATTATGCTGAAAAGTTTTATTATTTTAAACTGTGTATACATATACATTATATAGCTAAAAGAAACATAAATATGTTGTTGCTTGTTTTGAAAACCCCTTTTTGAAAACATACAAAATAAATGGACAAAAAAACGTTCTATATACAAAGTAATATATTACTCTTGGTCATTTAAAATCAGTATACACAAACATATAAATTACTTTACCCTCTAGCATTACATACCAATATTATACAAAGTAAAGTATTTATTTACTAAAATGTTATATTAAGTACATTAAATAGGTCACAACAAATACTATAAATATTTAAATGAACAAGACTTATTGAGCAACAGAAAAAAAAAGGGATGAAAATTTCCAAATAGTTGGAAGAGAAAACGATTTATATATACATAGTTTATAATAATATACTTTTTTTGTATGTAATACTTGTTGTAACCCTTCATGTTTTGCTATATTAAGTTAATACGTATTTTGTAATTTTAATTGTTATTTAAATAACTTCATGTATCAACAGTTGTTATCGTTTTAAGCTTTTGTAATTTTATCTATTTCATGCAAAAGTGAATTATAAAATTTAAAATGTGTTCTTGTGTGATGAATTTCCTTGAAAATTTACATGGAAAATCACATGGAAAATGAAGCGTAAAATTTGTATTTAAAATTGGGGGGAAAAAATTGTGCACAATTTTTAACTTATTCAAATTTAGGGACATTTTGAAAACTGGCTGTTGTGGCCTTTCTCCCTCCCCTCCCCCTTTTTTATTAATATATATTTTTTTATGGGAAAACGATTTTTTTATTGTAGGCAATTTAAACTTTAAAAGGAAAATGCAAATTTAAAATGTTTACTTCTGGTGAAGTTCAAAAAATTATTAAAAAATGATTCAACGCATATCAGGCGACAGTAAAAGAAGTATACCGTCAAGTGGGGTAAATTTGGTTAGCTAAAGTGACTGGCCAAATTTAAAAAAAAAAAAAAAAAAAAAAAAAAAAAAAACTTCCTAACTTACGTTTATAGAAACATAAAACCAAAACTAGTGCACAAATCAAGAGCAACTTAAGTTTTTGTTTTACGTTTCTGTGTGAGTTTTGGTTACGGAGTATTTTTTTTTCTTTAATATTAGGCCACAGTCACTCCACACTTGACGATACGATATAGAAAAAAATTAACATTTTACAATATCACAGTATGACGTGTTCATGTTGTAATTATACACCAACAGATTGTAACTCAAATAAATTAATAAGTAATAAAGCCAAAAAAAGTGTGCGTATATATTTCAACCCTATGGATATATTTTATACAAAATTTCAATTTCTTTCTCTAGGGATGTAAATGTCAAAAGTTACACTCAACTCTTGTTTAATCATTCTCTTTTACACTTCACAATACATTCGCGAAACAAAAATATTATATACCATCACATTTAATTATATCTCCGACGCTATTGTAATCATATTTGACCACTCGTATATACGCAATACCAAGCTATGAATGTAGACATAAGCTTATTTATAGTATCAAATTATGAATGCTAAATTTAACCCTAATAAGTTCCTCAATAATATTGTTATAGTTTTTGTATACCGGAAAAAGAAAAAAGGGGAAGTTTTTTTTTTTTTTTTTTTTTTTGAAAACGGAAAGAGAAGTTAAAACAGAAGGCTATAGTAAAAATAAATAGATGTCTAAATACCGTAACATGTGTGCGGTTTGGTTAGAAAAAAAAATGTGTGTGGAGAAAAAAAATAATATAGATAGACGGCTTTGAAAAGCCATTATAACACCAAAGGTATGATTTTAAGTCATAAAATTATTATTACTTTAATTTTTTTAAGTATATATAAAAAAAGTAGCTGTATAAATGTAATTTTATGTGTTTTCAATAGGTAGTAATTTTTATAATAAGGTAATTTTTAATGTAACTTTGAAGAATGATTGAAAATTCTGTTAAGTTTGTTTACGCTTCTATATAGGGTCTATATTATGCATTCATGTTAAAATTGACGCCATGTTGGATCACTCAATAACATGGACAGCATAGGAAAATAACTCATTTTGCCAGTTTAAAAACACTATGCAATATTTTTGAGAGCATTGATGCTGTAAATATGTTGAATTAGTATCTCAAGTACGGCAACCCCCCCCCCTTTTTTTGCCTAAAAGAAAGTTTGTCGTATGCTCAGTTATGCTATTCACTACTCCAGTATGGCCTCCAAGCGCATTAAATATGATATCATGTGGATACACCCTATAATAGGATACGAGATAAAATATAAGGCATATATCAACAATTTGTGTGATATGGAGCGTATTGAATGCATATAATGTCACTTTTTACATATTTCTGTAGACTTGTTTTAAACTTTTATCCATTTCCTGTCTGTCTGTTTTATATAACACAAATGTTATATAGAAACAAACGCAAAAATAATCGCAGATTTTTTTAAAAAAAAGTTATCAAATTGATTTTAAAACGCAACAAAGAATGCAGCTGCAGTATACAAGAAATTATAAAAATTATTTTTTAGACTTGCATTATTATATTATTATTATTTTTTGTCTGATATAATAATAGTATTATTTTTCAAATATGATTTTAAATGTTTTCTTTATAAAACTGAATTTCACAAGAAAATACAAAAACAAAAGTTTTTATAGCAATGCAATATTTCTAAGAATTTTATTTTTCATGCTTACTGCACAAAAATATTACCATAATAAGCAGTACATTCAATGATTAAAATCACACTTAAATACAGTTTATTTAAAATTTAAGTGCTTATATCTGTTCAAGTTTAATGGATTTTCTATATTATTACGAAAGACACAAACTAAGAATAGAATGTTTATTTTCTTTTCTAAAATGTAGCCTTATGTTGCTATGTGTTTATTTTTTGTCTTTTCTTTAGATAGGAAATTAAATAAATTGAACGTTTAAAATGATTGACGAATGCATCGTTTTTTTTTTTAAAGGAAGTTATTTTTTGTTTTCATAATTATGATTGACAATTCTATAATTTTATAAATTATAATTTATCATAAGTAATTTAGAACAAAAATGATATTTTTAAATATGGAACCATTATTTTTTTTTCGTGTTTACTTTTTTTTTTTTAATTTTCTGATAAGAATATTTGTATACTTTCACTTGGTGATATAATTTAATGAAGTTATCACATGCAAATTATGTGTTCAAAAAAACCTTTGTCGTAAATAATTGTGTAATTAATAATTTAAAATTTTGTTTAAACAATTTATTTACGTTAACTTTTCAACGTAATTTTGTGTACAAAAATTTGGATTTGATTTTCTATTTTACAAACCTACATCCTTCGGATTATTACGCAACCTCTCTCTCTCTCTCTCTCTCTCTCTCTCTCTCTCTCTCTCTCTCTCTCTCTCTCTCTCTCTCTCTCTCTCTCTCTCTCTCTCCTGCTATTTTTGTTAACTTAGTGGATTTTTATCTTGTGGATTTCGTATATCCCTCATTAATTTAAATTGGTAATAATATAATCTCTTTACTTCTTTATATAGCTTGAATTTCGTTTTTGATGCATTCAGTAAAAATATTAATTTTCAAATCCTTAGAAGTTTTCTTATAAAAAAAAAAGGCATTACAAATTACATTGAAAAAAATAATTATATATTTTAACAACATAACGTGCACTTGTAATTAAAAATTTACTTTCAATGATTCATCATGCATTGGCTTCAATTAATGAATCATTTTCGTTTCAAAATATGTTGCAAATTGGTATGTGCGAGCTTTGCGTCACGTAATTTGACAATATTTTTTATTACTTTGATTACTCAATAACACTTATGACTAAACTAATGATAATTAAAAATATCAAATTTGTAAGCCTGGAAATAACAAATACAAACTACAATAAGGAACAGATATATACATTAAGACAAAATTAATAAATATTGCAACAATTTTTAAAATTGTTACAATATTACAAATATATTTGTGGAAGTATAAAAACTTGAAAATAAGCATGTTAAAAAAAGATGAACATGACTATTAAATTTTTTTTTTTCATAAAATAGATCAAACATTCGTATAATAAATAAATTAAAAATATTTGAATTAACGGAAGGAAGCAGAGGTTCAAAATCTCCATCATTATATTGGTTTCAAATTTGGTATCATTTGAAAACTTGATACTGTATTATCAGCTACTGATATAGAATACCAGATAATTAAAATAAGGACAGATTTGTACACAATAACTTAATAAAATCAAAATTTCAATATCTTGTTATTCAAAACTTTGCATGCGTTTATATCCAATAATATTTAGATCTATGGTTTAGGCATTGTTTAAATAGAATAAATAAGAAGGTCCTTTTTAGGGTTCTAAATAAGTCATATAATACCACTGTGCAAAAAAAAAAAAAAAAAAAAAAAAAAAAAAAAGTATTAAACAATTAGCTTTTTAATCAGCTGATTTCCCTTACTGTCACCAAAATAATTAGATATATAGTGTTTATACTATTTTTTTATTAATTACAAAATATACTGTTGCAATATTGAAATAAATACATAGAATCTTTATTGCATAATATAGACAGAAGTTGCAGTCAGGGCTATTATCCAGGAACGGATTGGGTCGTTACAGCCCATCGAGATTCTTATATAATAATATTGATTGTAATTATACAATCTTTCATGGGCTATACAGAAGAGAAGCTAATACCCCATGAGGTTACTGGAAAAGACTCTGAGAATCCATACACATTTTGTGTCCAGTCAACCTTGGTTGCAAATTGTTCTTGTGTTATCTAGGGCTCTAGAGACGGCCCACCCTCGGATGGGGGGTCAGGAGGGCGGAGCCCCCCTGCCGGGGGGTTGAAGGGGGGCCCGGCTCCCCTTGCCCGCCGGAGGCGAACCTCTCGAAATATTACTGATTTTTTCGGTATTTTAGATATTTTTTTAACTTTAAAATTGACATATTCAAATAATATTCGTGATTTTTGACAATAACAAAAGCAATTAATGCAATTAATTTATGATATATTTTGAGCCACATTTGCATGTAAAGCTATTAGCAGACAAATCTCTGAAACTTTTTAAAATTTTCAAAAATTAATAAATTAAAAAAAAAAAAAAAAACTTAAATAAAATTTATTGAATAAAAAATCGCATATATATGGATGCTGCAAATTTTCAATTAAATGTAATATTTTAAGTTAATTATTCTGAAAAATAATATAAAAAATGATTTTACTTTTTTTTTTTTTTTTTAATTTATTCTAAATTTTGAAGAATCAATTGCCTATATTTTTATACTAAAAAATATTTTCAAATTAAAAAAAAAAAAAAAAAAAAAGTCATGGTCAGAAGCTTTATTATTATTATTTTTTTTCTTTATGAAAATTAAAAAAAAAATTGAACTTCATTGCGAGCCATTGTGGTCATTTGGGATGCGAGAAAATCTGAACTCATAATGTCATAATTTAACACCACTGTAGCTGTTTTTCAGAGCAAATTTATCAAGGATAATTAAAAAAAATATATATAATTTTTGGAATGATGATTATTTTCTTTCGTATATTAAAAATAAAATTCAATTTTTAGCAGAACAATTCTAAACTGCAATGAAACCAGTGGCGGCCCAATAGAGGGGGATGAGGGGACATTTCCCCCGGGCGCAGGAGTAAAAAGGGCGCACAGGCGAGAGTAATGAGTGACCAATCATTAAAAATTATAATAAAACAGCCTAAAAAACTAAAGCATATGAAAATAATACTGGCTCTCACTACACTTACGACAGGAAGTGGCATGATAAGGGAGAGAAATGTTTTTCCCAGCTTATAATCTCTTTGGCTTTTCCCGACTCTATTTGATTTGCAGAACAACCACTCGGACATCGAACATGACTAAATAACAATTTTAATGAATTTGATTTGTTTTTTCGATGGGTAAATCCTAGATACGATTACAATGATAACAATGATGTTAAATAAATAAATTCTTCAAAAATAAGGGAGAAGAAGCACCTATATAATGTCAGCATTTTATGTGCAAAATATTATTTGATCAACTTTAAACAAAAATAGTTATAGAACCTGTATAGAACACACTATATAGATAGTGTGTTCTATACAGGTCAATTTTTAAGGAATTTGAGTTTTAAAACAATTTTTACAAAATTTGAAATATGCTTCTTCTTTTTTTTTTAATTTTTTTTTTTTTTTAATTTTTTTTAGGAAGAAAAAAAATTGTAAATTGCATTATTTGAATTAGCATGCGTGGCAATTGCCGAGAAATTTTTCCTTACAAATTCGTTCTGGAAAAAATTGAAACCTGGAAAGCAAGTTTTGTTCTCTTTTTTTTTTACCGCTAAAAAATATTCAGACATTAAGAATCCGTTTCTTATATTTAAAAAAAAACAAAAAAAAAGTCAAATTTTTCCTCAATTTTATACTCAGTGTAAAAAATATTAAATTTGAAGTTCTTGAATTGAAATAGCAAATATTTTGAAGTATACTAATTTTGCATTTCTGCCAAAAAGGAGCGGCCCCCCCAAAAAAAAAAGCGCCTACGGCGCAATTAAGGGGCCTCACCCCATTCATTTCTTTATGCTATTTCTATAGGGATGGGGGATGGGGGCACACTTCAGGTCAATCTCCCGGGTGCCCAATTTGACAGGCCGCCACTGAATGAAACATAATTATACAGTATATTATTTCAAAAAAAAAAAAAGTATAATAAAAAATTCAATCAAAAAGAAAGAAAGAAAAACTGGCTAAAAACAAAATATTTTATCTTAAGATTTTTTATTGAATATTTATTTTATATTTATTAAAGTTACTTGGTGAAATTTTCTCTCTCTCTCTCTCTCTCTCTCTCTCTCTCTCTCTCTCTCTCTCTCTTTTTTTTTTTTTTTTTTTTTTTTTTTGCTGACTCGGCCCACGGCGGCCCACTTTTGCCGCGGCCCATCGAGAAATCCTCGAAATCTCGGCGCCCAATCCGTCCCTGATTATCACTGAATCATACACAAGATATATGAAAGCAGAATTTACTTACGTATACTTGCACCAATTTAAAGAAATAGGAATTCAATGTTATTGTCATATAAGTGAATCACCATTATGGTTAAGAAATTGACTGATTTAAGTTTATATATATAATATGGTCACATTATCACCCAAGTGATGATTCAAATGTTATAAGAGAGACTCGTCATGGTAATAAAATACAGTGTCAATTGTGTATCTCTCTCTCTCTCTCTCTCTCTCTCTCTCTCTCTCTCTCTCTCTCTCTCTCTCTCTCTCTCTCTCTCTCTCTCTCTCTCTCTGTATATCATATACGCTCATGTAACATTATATACGTGTGTAATAAATATATTATTATTATTATCGTAGATAATATACTCTTTTAACTATAACAATGGGTTTTTTTCTTGGTGAAGTCATAAAACAATTGAATATCAAGGTCGTTTTTGTTTCAAGACAATTTATTTATAACTTTGTAATACAGTATACGCATATTGCATATTATAATACAAAATCTGTATACTACGCGTGAGTAAAAAGAACACATTCAAATATAATGTAATAAAAGTTATATAGCAAATGACATTTCAAGTTAAAGAAATATGCATGGTTGCATTAATTTAAAAAAAAATTGTTTTGCAGTGAAATGAATAAATTTTTTATGTGCACGCAAATAATAATAATAAAGAAATTAAATACTGCATTGAATAATTAGTTCTAGAGCACAAATATTGTTATTTTAGGATAACATAATTATGCTGAGCATTACAACTATATATCATACTGTATTATAATCACTATTCAGTATATAGCATAAATTATGATTTTATGCATAAATATTGCTTCATTAAGCTATCATAATGATTATGGATTTATTTTTGTCCGTGTGGTAAAAATATTGCTATATTGTCGAATTACAATAATAAAATAAATTATACTGTACAGCGTAGCTATTCATTAGTAATATGAAAGAAATTATGTTGCTGTAAACATTAAACATTGCATAAATTGAGCCTATTTTTGAGCCTATTTTTGTCCGTTTATACCAACAATAATCGTTACTCATTGAGTAATTTTTTGTTTTGTTGAGCTTGCTAGAAGAAAAAAAAATCAATTGTAAATGATTTACTGTGATGGAAATCTTATTGAATATTATCTGATGAGAAACTTCGTTACACGCATCGGTTGTTTTATAACAAGAAAAAAATACAATTTTATAAATTCTGTTGAACATTATAGTTATGCCATGCTATTGTATATTATATTTTTTGTTGGACGTCTATACTCAGCGTTTACTGTTGTGAAATATAGTGACTTTTCAACTAAGCTGCAAATTTACTGCAATTTGAAGGGTATAAGCTTTATTTCTTGAGATGTTGAAAAGTATAACTTTGCAGCACAAAATAACTTTTCAGTCTCTTCTATTCATGTATGTAATAACACTAATAACTTAGAATAAAGTATACGTATAAGTAATAATAATCATAAATTATCATATAATATAAATAATTCGTAAAAAGTAACCAGTACACTATCAATTCCTTCACAGATATAACACTCAAGATATTATACACTATTTTAAAAAAAAAATGAAAAAAAAATCTAACATTATTCTGTCAGTTATGTGCTTACTCCCCTCCCCCCCCCCCCCCTCAATGATAAACAAAGGACAATGGTTAACGTCACTGATAAAACTTTAGCAATTAAATGCTAACAGATTCAAAATTGTATACACTACATACAAAAGTACTACCAAACTTTTGATAAAAATAATGTAGCAATGTATTAATTAAATTATTATATTTCTATAGCTTCAGTAACTGTCTGAAATAATACAACATATCACTTATTGTATATATATGTACTCTCGTAATTGAAATATACACTATGTATATATGATAATTTTATACTTATATAAGCTTTTGATATGTATAAAGGGTATATGTGTATTAATTTACATAATATTTTTAGTCCCTTATTCTTTACCTTTCAATATAGAGATTCCATATTAATAAAGGATTCACATTACCATATAAGTGTTGACTATAAGTGTTTTAAAAGCACTTACTATATGTGTACTTAAAACTTTTGTGAATTTATTATAATATATGAGTAATGTATATTTATTATATATCTATAGATTTTAATGTGTAAATTGTCGCTCTCTAGAAAATCTAACTTTGACACCCACTACTTCTTTAGAAAATCAAACTTTAACGCCTACTATTGTAGAATTTCATTAAAATTTTCTTTGGTACCAAATATATAGGGCATCATTTTTGCTTCCAGGTATAATTTCAAATACATGATAACCTGTAATGGGAATGTCATCTTAATCTCTCTCTCTCTCTCTCTCTCTCTCTTCTCTGTATGTCTCTCCCTGTCTATTTATCTCTCCGCTGCCTTTTTAGCCCTCTAAAACAATGTTATACTTATTTAATTTTCTGTGTTAAGAATTTGCATAAAATAGTAACGAGGCTCAAAATGTTGTAACAGTTTTTGACATTTAATTTTAAATTAGTAATTTATTCATATATAAAAAAAACCCAACTAAATATGTTTTAATTTAATGAAATTATACGCATTTTTGAGAGTCATGAGAGGTCATAAAATTTACGAAAATTATTTTAAACGCTTCTAAAGCTGCAACTAAATTTTAACCCATACTGTGTATACATTATAATATATGATGTAACTATTTTAATCATTATAATTTTTAACATTTGGGTCATTGTGATTGCGTCCACCTCAAATTGTCATGTGAGAAATTATCATGAGTCATATATAAAAAAAAAATAATAACAGTAAAAAAAAAAAGTTTTATCTCAATTTAACGTGTACCCTATATTCTTTCCATTATCACAGGACGAAAAAAAAAAAAGTATTCACCCTCCATCTCTCCATTTTTTTCCTCCCTCTTACGTCATCATATAATCTAATGACGTCAGAGGTTCGTAAAAAAAAAATAATAAAAACTTTTTGAATATGAAGTTATACGTGTTCATGTGTATTGTAAATCGATTCACGTTTGTACATAATATAATATAGTATTTTATTTTACTCTGTACAATGTGAAAACTCAGTAGCAATAAAGTTAAGACAGTGTTTGAAATTATATACGTCGTATATAGATATAATACATATACGTACTCCGTATTATAGCACATTATAGGGTTCATTTTTTCACGTTTTTCTAATATTATTCCGTATGTGTACATACATATTGGACGTCATGCATGAAATAATCTTTTAGTCTTATTAAGTTATTACAAAAAAAAAAAAAAAAAAAAAAAAAAAGTAAATTTGTTTGAAGAAAAATTAAAAATCATTTATTGTATCATGATAGAAAAATACCAATAATCAGAGAACTTGAAAAAAGGAAAGAAAATTTTTTTTACTTGAAAGTTGTACTATATGATGGTGCTCTAACTATAAAATTTCACGCACGCACAATTTATGTTCTGCAAATATTTTAACATTCATGATTAGCACAATTACCAAGCTTGTAATACAGTGACATGCGAGATAGTTTGACGTGCGAGAAATTACGAGTTCGTTTTGTGCGTTTTCGGATGCTCCACCATAACGAGGTTCTCCACAATGTCCAGTGCCAGTCATAGTTCCGTGGTGCCAGTGTGTCAAAGGTAATACGTCATAGGAGAGATGTTTGACAATTCTATTCATGTGTCGGGACAGCCCACGCTAAGTCAGAGGTGTCGTCACAGAACAATTTACCAATCCAACTCATCTCAATCAAACGTTGTTGAGTTTAGCCAGTTTTATAGATATCTCATTTTTCAAACACTGACCACTTATGTTTACTAATGCGGAAAAAGAAGTGCCGGAAGAGGAAACCACGTGACGGTAAATGTGGGAGTTAAGTTGGTACCAGCAGCAAGCTAAACTCGACTCAAAAAACCTCAGTCGATTTAAATCGGGCATACCTAAAGTATCACCCATTCACCCATTGTCACATTTGAGGAGAAGGGGGGCTACTGGGCGATACCGTAAAAGGTCGAACGGCAGGTGACTCAGTTTTTTTGAGTCGAGTATAGGCCTGAGCTACCTCCCACTTTTAACATCACGTGGTTTCCTCTTTCGGCACTTCCTTTTCCGCATTTTGAATAAACATAAGCGGTCATTACGTTTTTCAATTTACCCAATAGAACCTAGATAATAAAAAGAAACACGTTACAAAAATTCTTAGAAAAAAAAAAAAAAAAAGAGAGAGTACTTACATATAGATCATTGACTTAAAAGTTAAGTTAGGTCATGTTTCTATTAAGGTTATAATATGTAATCTCTATTTTTTTTTTATACATATATATAAATATTACACGGCATGTAGAGATGAGTTAAAGTTAAATGGTTATAGAGTTACTTATGTCTTTAAGTGCGAGGACTAAAAGTTGACAGTGAGTTAATGCGGATGATATTAATTTTCATTCTCTCTTGCTTGCTTGCTTGCCATATGACATACAAGTATCTCTCTCTTATCTCTCTCTCTCTCTCTCTCTCTCTGCTATATAATCATCACTTTGTCTAGTGTCATCTGAGACATATAACACCAGCATTTATTGAAACTGATATTTATTCCTTCTTTTGATTTCTGTAGCTTTTTAATATTATTTAATACTTTTTTAAATATATTTTTTTCTCTTTCTATATTTCTGTCTATCTGTTTATATTTTATAGTTACTTTTATAATAATAATTAATAGTAATAAAAATAGTCTCCTTGTATTTAATTATACACCGTTTATGTCCTTTACAGTTGTGACTCGTTATATAGGGTGGTTGCATTGCATTCATATAAAAGTCAACACCATTTGTGACCACTAAATAACATGGATCGGAATGGTAAAATGACACATTTGCCATGGCCAGTTTAAAAATAC
Source organism: Ecdyonurus torrentis (assembly GCA_949318235.1). Classification (NCBI taxonomy): domain Eukaryota; kingdom Metazoa; phylum Arthropoda; class Insecta; order Ephemeroptera; family Heptageniidae; genus Ecdyonurus; species Ecdyonurus torrentis. The sequence continues at coordinate 5,471,006 of OX439134.1, read as the reverse complement.
TTTGCAATATTTTTTAGATTAATGCTATTAACAGGTTGAATTAGGTTTTCAAGTATAGCTCCGGTATGGCGTCGAAGCGCATTCAGTATGACGTCATGATATCCTATAGGTGTTTATCTGTCTATTCTGTTTCTATTTTGTCTATGCGTTCCTGTTCGTTTCAGCGTTCCTATCCTATATCAGCTCTATTCCCTGTTCTCTCTCTCTCTCTCTCTCTCTCTCTCTCTCTCTCTCTCTCTCTCTCTCTCTCTCTCTCTCTCTCTCTCTCTCTCTCTCTCTCTCTCTCGTATATACAATGTATACACAACACTAATATATGACCTATTTATAGCCAATTTATAAGCAATATAAAACTATTTAAATTAGATTTGATGTAAATTGAATTAAATAAGCATTAAAATAAATTCCTATATCCTAAATCAAATGATTTAAATTTAAATTAATACAACAATGCTAGGAGCACTTTTACAAAAAAAAAAAAAAAAAAAAAAAAAAAAGTTGATTGTATGTAATAAAAAGTTTTTTTTATTTTCTTTTAATTAACTTATATATTTCCAAAATAATACAAAATAAATTTTACCTCTTTGAAACATCGTTATACCATGTTTACAGGATTTTTCAACCATGCTATCAATATAAAAAAAATTATTCAAAAAAAAAAAAAATCCAATAATATTTAAATAACTTGATACTTTAAATCATTGAGTATTTTTCAAGTTCATATTTAAATCACTTTTTACGTAGAGTACTCTAGAAGGGGGGAGTATACGCGATCCAGCAGAATTTTTAAAGCCCTTTCATTGGTTGTTGAAATCGAAAATTCAAATCTGATTGGCTGGCATGCCCAAAAATTTCATTGTTGTCAGTCAATGTTATTTAAATGGGGGTTTTTTGGTTCTGAAAATGACCGTAAGTAATGGGGAAAAATGAGATTTTGAACACTCATAAAATTTTACCAAAACGTTGTCACATTATGAAACTTTCACAGATGAAACTTTATTATTTGGCCAAAAAAATAACATAAATTCAAAAGTCGTAATAATTCGCAAATACCGTTATTTACTGTTTATTTTTGTTCTCTTTTTCGTGAACGCTGTAGTTTTCAAGCAAGCACAAGATTTTTGAGTTTGTTTACATTTTATTTTTCATTGTTGGAGCGCATTAGCCAATGAGCGTTGAGTATTGAGTTTCAAAATATGATATTTTTAAAGCTTAACAAAATTTAATTTTTAGTAAACTGAGGGTTTTGAAATTTTAGACAAAAAATCGCCATAAAATGAAGTTTGTTTTGTGAAAGTTTCAATGCTGTAACTTCCTTCGTTCAATAGTTATGACGTTTCAAAATCGCGATTTTTCCCATTACTTACGCGATTTTTCATGATCAAAAAACCCCAACTAAGGGTGCGCGTATACTCCCCCCTTCTAGAGTACTCTATTTTTACGGTATATAAAGTGCTATTATAATAGCAATGTAATTTTCATGCGTGTAAATATAATGTTAATTATTCAAAATACTATAAACCGTATCTATCAAGCAATTACATTCAATTTCATCTCAAATATATGTATACGGGTGACTCATTCATATATATAGTAAAATATTTAAATTAATTGCAATTCATTTATATATGCTATAACTGAGGTTCTAATTCTGAAATAATTAAAGACTATAAAATGTTATATAATATAATGGTATTTTGTGTTTTAAATTTATGTACTACAAACCATACAGTTATATGTACACATGTGAATTAATTCAAATATAGCTTGAATTCCTATGTTGCAATAAAAAGTTGTATTTTTTTTTCCTTTTTACAATTTTGCTCCATTTATGCTGTCATATATAGGGTATATTATTTAATAAACTATCAAATGAATTTATAAATATAGCTTGTTAAAAATGGTTTGAGATGTTAAATTCCTACTTATTACGTCATTGTTTTTATGATAAAGTTGAATTTTTAAACACTCGTCCTGTGTTTTGTAGCTTTCATATATGATAAACTTTTAATATTTTGTATTTTATTGTTGAAATAATGAAAATACTCCAATTTATGGAGAATCTTACGTATACGTTGTAAAATCTGTATATTTGAAGGGGCATTCACATATATTTATTTGCACAATAAAATTGTTAAATTACATTGTTAGTGGGAATAACTATTTTGCTGCACAAAGAGATCAATGTGTAGTGAGTGCATACCTCAAAGAAGTTTTAAACAATAAAGACTATTATTTATTTTTATTTATTTTATTTTAAGTTTTCTCGCATTTTAGTTAGTTTATAAGTGTGTATGCAAGCTATCCTATCTATAAAGAACATATCGATCTTTTTGCGAAAAAAAGGCCTATCTCGTTTTTTGTCAGTGGAAGCAAAAGGCCTATCTCGTTCCCGAACGTTACGGAGATAGCGCTCGAGATAGGCCTTTTGCTTCCACTGACAAAATACGAGATAGGCCTCTTGCTTCCACTGACAAAAAACGAGATAGGCCTTTTTTTTTCGCAACAAGATCGATATAAACAAAAATATACAATCTTTTGATTGCTAATTGTGATCGTATTATCCTAGTATATTGCAATTAAATTTTTTTTTAAAATTAAATTTATGCATAAAAAGGAGCTAAGTTTCTAAGTATGCTACATTATAAGGCAAAAACAAAATTCTAAAATTTTACAGTATTAAAATGACGTAGATTCACCATGGCACCACATTTGAAATTGAAAAATGAGAATAATTTTTTGTTGCAAAAATATCTTATTAATCCACTGCAACCATGAACATTTACTATAAATATATACTATATATAATATTAAACCCTCCAAACTAAAACATTAAATTAATACACTACTAACCTTCATATTATATTCGTGTTTGAAAATGCTTTTTTTTTTTTTTTAATATATAAACTAGATATAACAGTCAATAACCTTAAGCGGTGCACATCATCAATTTTCCTACTATACAAATTAAATTTCCTCTTCTCTATTTCTATTCTATAAACCTTCAAGCATAACAACACAATATTCTATATTACGTATAAGTAAAGTTAATGGTCTATTTATTACATTGACAATGGTTATATAGACTTGATCATCATACTTTGTGGTTCCGGAAACTAGCCGTTACCGCCGGAAGTACGCTTACATGCAGTTACAATGTGTGTGTGTATATATATATTTCTCTCTCTCTCTCTCTTTGATATCGCATGATGTTATTCGCATGATGTTATACTCAACTTTCTGCATATCTTTTTATATTATAATATACTAGCACGTGTATCTCGTATGTGGATAATATATTTTTTATCTTGTTTTTATATATTATTAAATTAATAATTATAATTTGTACATTATACTTTATCAAACGGGTTTTTGAATACAATTGGTATAAAGACAAGCTAATTATTATCTTGCTTTATTTTAATATAAAAAAAAAAATAACGAACTTAAAAATTTTTTAAATTCCATTTCAATGCTTCTATGTACATGGTATTAGTGGAAAAAATTTCTTGGCTTAAAACATGTAAAAGGCTATTAAGTATTGTGTAATTTAAATTTTTCCGTTCTGCATGCGTTAGTTTTCTTTAAAATCACTTACAAAATGGTCCTAAAAAAATAGGAAATTATAGGTCCCCTGTCGTTTTCCTGTGTACGGTACGTAGGGTTAGTTAAACGTTATCACTGCAAATATTTTGTTACTGTTTCCTTTCTAGAAGCTTTTATTTTAAATTTTGTGTTTAAATCACAGTAAACTAAACAAACAAACAACATTAAACCCCAATGTTTATCATGGGTTTATAGTATCTGTATAAACCTTGATTAAAACCATAATTCTCATCTTTTACATCAATAAAAATATTGAAAATTATTAATGCTATGTATTGGGCAAAATCAGGTTGCAAAAACCTTTCAATTTAATCCAACTGTTTTACAGTCAGCTACAATTTTCGATTCAAATGAATTTTTATGTCAAATTATTTTCTGACTTTTATATATTTTATATACCACCAAAATAACCAAAATAACGTAAAAATAAGATGAATAAAAGTTTGTACTAAAAATACTTATAATATATAACTCACATAACATAATAAATTATGAGTCTAATTCATTGTCTCCGCGTATAATAAATTTAACTATATACCATTTGACATTAAGTTAGAACATAAGAAAAACTTTTTGTATACATATACACTAAAACTAAAATTTAAATCCATGTCAGTTGAAAGAATATTTCAATGCTCAATTTCACACACATAGTATCATAGTATAAAGTTAAATATTCAACCAGAGGGGGTTTTAGTATTATTTTTTCCCTTTTCAACTTAAAATTCAGCATACAAAACCACCAGAGCACCAAGTTTCCTTACATACAAACTAAAACAACACCCTTAAGACATTCTCTTATTTGTTTTGCTTTTCCAATACTTTTACTTCCCTTTTCTTATGGTCGATGTTTTCCTTCCCTTTTCTTATACACATATATAAAACAAAGGATAAATCAAAAAGTGTAATCAATATGGTTGTCTTTCATGTGGTCTTGGACCGTTTTTTTGACAAATTTTAACTTTTTTAACTTTTTTTTTTATATATATATTTGATCCCCAGGTGAAAACCAATATTGCATTTTCTTTTTGGAAGAAAGTCAGTGTTAACGTAGGGAAGCAAGAAAGTCACATATTTACGGAAAGTAGAGCCAGAATTTTGAATTTAGCATTGTAGTTATAGGGATATCTACCATCTTGGTGCCTAATTTTAACATGGAAGTATATAGAAAAATGTGTAATCAGGCATACACTAAATAAACCGAGGATTTTAAAACATATAATTTTTTAAATAATATTAATAAAAAAAAAATTATGGAATATTTTTTTAATAATTTCAATAATTATTGTATTTAAAAAAATTAAGGAAAAAAAAAAAAAAAAAGAGGAAAGGTTTAAAAGAAAAGAACATAGGGTGAGTGCATATCTAAAATGAACTAAATTCTTCAAGTTTCAATATGATAGTACAAAAATTACTATAAAAGTTTAAATATATAAAGACTTTCTTCTATCACCCTTAAAAACAGTACACTTAATAGCTGCGTAGAGAAAAATTTGCAGTATAAAAGTTGAATATTCAGGCACTAAGATAAATGCGAAATAATAAAAGAGAATATTATTATAAATGGCTTTGGTTTAAAAAAAATGCTTTTATCTTTAGTACTTTATACAAACTAAAAAAAAAAAAAGAAAGGAAAAAATTATATGATAAAATATATTAAAACTTTTTTAAATCTTGGCTGTTTTATAACGTATTTACTTTTTTTTCGTAAAGCCAAAAAAAAAAAAAAAAAAAAAAAAAAAAAAAAGCGACAGCAAATTTATATTTCAAAGAGTACAAACATATGAGTAAAAATTAGTGAATTTAATTGAAATGTAAATAATTGGCTTTAAAATTTGTAAATAAAAATTTAAAGCAATTTTTTTTTTTATATGCTAACCATATATATAAATTTTTAAATGTATGTGTTTTTACTTTTATCATGAATATGATTTTTATTATATAAAAAGGTGATATGCAAATTTCATTATTCCAGCAAGTAACTATAAGATTAAAATTTTTTATTTTTAATTGAAGATTCTATGATGCAATAAAATTATAGAAGTAAAAATAAAGTATACTATAACACATACAGTATGGTAATTCCACCCAAAGTTGTAAAGTTATTTATTTTTTATTTTATTTTTATTTTTTTACGATTAAGGGGTAATGGGTCACGCAGGAATTTCAAGCATTTCCACCTAGATGGCATTGTCATAGCTCAGGTAAAAGGGGGAAGGGGTGTCATACCCTGACGTCAACAAAAAGTGGAGTGAGTTAAAAAAATTGTAAGTTTATGACAAAGTTGGAGGGGATGCAAGACGGGGGAAAAATAGCCCGGGGCTCAAAATTTGGAGACACATAGTCTAGTGGCTGTAGCGGTCTTTGTTTACTTTTTTCATGCATAGGTTTACCTTCATAGTTTTTTTTTTCATACCTGCCATCTGAAAAAAACGACCCAATTATCTTTTACGCGTCAATGATTTTGATAACTCGCGAAGTAAGAGTCACAGTGAATTAAATTCATTATATGTTAGTTTCATTAAAAATCATGTAGATTTCTTTTTTAATCGAAGTTCTAGCATTATTTTAAATTAACTTATTCAAATAAAAATATTACGTAATTTTTATTACTTTTAAATCACGAAAGTTCAAATTGACGGTAGAACTTCGATCAAAAAAGTAATTTGCATGATTTTTATTAAAACTAACATCTGAAGTAAATTTGGTTTCATGTAAATGTTACTTCGCGAGTTATAAAAATCATTCACAGGTAAGATAATTGGGTTGTGTTTTCAGGTAACAGATAATCCCTTCTTCTATTGAAAAACTGCTCATTGCTTCCTTGCTTTTATACTGCACCTTTTTTCTCTCTCATCGTTTGTTTGTGTTTTTCATAGAGCTTGGAAAAAATTATTCAAAATTTTATTTTGCATCGAAATTAATATCAAGCACCGGACTTGGGTTGATTAGATGTTTTGCTATAGTGTTTTACGAAGCCGTAACATCGGCCGGTATAGGTAAAAAAAAAAAAAAAAAAAAAAAAAAAAAAAAAAAAAAAAAAAAAAAAAAAAAAAAAAAAAAGTTACAAAATACTTCGGAATATTTTTGTGAGTATTAATTGTTGTAAGGTTTCCAGTATATGCATGCAAGAAAAATAATAATGATTAAAAAATAATTATAATAATAAATAATAAAAAATAAAACTAACTTTCATTTCTTAAGAAAATGATTGAAACTCACGTTTTTTCCTATATGCTGAGCAATGTTATTCATTGCTCCAATATGGCGTCGAAGCGCTTTCAGCAGGACGTTATGCTGAAAAATTGCGTCTTTTCTCTCTACTTTTTTAAATTTATTTATTCAAAGCCCTTTCATTTTTTTTTATCGCATATTATAATTAAATCCTTTTTCAAAAATGGCATCAATTTCCTTTATAGTTTTTGTCTGTCTATACTTTAGTAGTATTTTTTTTTATTATAATATTATATACGTTCGGGTTCGGGAATATACAACTTCAACTAAACTAAAATTGTTCCGTGTATATATATTTTATTTAGAATGAGAAGAAAGGTGTAAAAGTGTAAAGCAATACGAGCACTCAGGTAACAATGTAAATATTGCGAACTGCAGGCAGAGAAACCGGCCGGCCAGGCGGAGAGGCTGAAACAAGGCATTAAAAAAATACCTCCCTCCACTTTGAAGAATATGTGCTCTATGACAAAGTACTTGAAAAGTCTAATAGAGGCGCACTAATACTGCTGCATTAGAGAAAAGTTTCAAAAACCTTAGATTTTTTAATTATTTCACGTTCATCAATTTTAATAAAAAGTCATTTGCAAAAATATTTGTGTCCTAGTAAAGGTAATAAAATTGTCTAGCGGATAGACTAAGTCTCATAGTTTAATTCATACTTTTACTATATTTAATCATGCGCTGAAGTTAGGCTTATGATAAGTTTGAAAATATGCTTAAACTTCACTTAAAAAAATCATTTCAGAAATAATTTAAATTTCGGATTTATTCGTATCTAAAAAAAAATTAAAGTAGCCAGTGCCCTTAACAAAAGTATGCTTAATGCAACAGTATAAAGAAAATATTAATTTTTCAGTTATTTAAGGAGATGAATGCGTTTTAAATTGCGAAAATTAAAACTGCGATTAAATGCTAATTAAACGTAAATTAAATATTTTAATGCAATTTTATTATTTATTTTTTGATGATATTGCTATATAATAACAACTAAAAATTTTTAAAAATTTTTCACTCTGTAGCTCATTACCCCTTAACAATAAATGATAATTTTATAATCAGACAACTCCAAATATGAAGAAGAAAAAAAAATAATAATAATGTTGCAATTTTTTGAATTATACAAAAATTTTAGTATCTGCTCCCACAAAGTTTAATTTTAATATTTATATTTTTCTTCATTATCTGATCCTGATCGTCCTAAAGGCCCTGAAATTTTTATCATTTTATCTTTCAAATGACAACAAAAAGTGGGTAGGTGGTTAATTATTAAACATAATACACTAAATACGTACTAATTGCAAGTCTTAAATGAGTTGCAGATGTTTAATAAATTAGTGTCAACAGTATTTATGGAAAACATGCAAATAGCAACCCGAGATATTATTGATTCATAATAATTCTTGCATTAATCAAATACTAACTTATACATTATATATAAAATAATGAGTTTTCCGTATATACATATCTCCCCTTTGTTTTACACTACGATTTCCACACGTGTTATTAATGATTAAAGTTTACACACACACATACATTATGCCTGAGAATATGCAATTTTGAAATATGGTTTGACTCATAGATAATAAATCATTTGTACGTGCATTTAAATGTAAATAGTTAAAAATGATTCATGCCAGGTAAATACGAGAAATTGACATTAATTCTCGGTATATATATATGTGACTCAGTAAAGTGTTTCATTGATAACTATTTATGCAGTTACATGCATTCGTCAATAGGGACAAACCTTTCTGTAAATTTTTATTACTGTTAAACACGTATACGTACATTCGTGTCTATATTTAATCCCTTATTTATAATAATTCCTGGCTTCAATGCAGCAGTTTTTTAAAAAGTAATAATATTACAAATGAAAATAATAATATAATAAACATATAAAACAATATTAATAATGAAAAGGCTCTGCAATGTTAAAAGATAGGAAATTTGGGGTCCTTTTTTTCCATTTTCCGGTCCATACATGATAAGCTTTTTCGATCCACCAGTAAGATCTATTTCTATACTAACTATTCATCTTACGACTTTCATAAATTTACACTTAAAAGTTATATTTTCATAATTATCATTAAAATTAGGCAATTATATAAATTTATTTTTTTATTACTTCCCATTTTTATGTTTCCCATATTGACCCTTTCAAAGAAAAACGCGTTAATTTGTTTTAACGTCATGGAATATGATCATTTGAACAATTTTTTTGTTTTTGTATTTTTTTACTACTTCTTCAGTTCTGTGATGTATTATTTTACAAATTAAATCCATATATTACGTAGAAACTATATAATCTTATACTTATACTTATTCTCCTGTTTCATTATTATATCATCAATGTTATATACGCGGTATGTAATATCTTTATATTAGATACATATAATAATATTTAATTTGAAGCAAAAGGAATCTCAAGGTTTATATCTATTTATTTGAAATTAAATTACTTTAATTTTATTGGATGATATTGTGTAGCGGAAATATATAATAATTAAATAATTTCCGTTGAAATATACTTTTAAAAAAAGAAAATAGAATTTGTCGTCTCTGCGTATTTCAAAGAAAAAAAATTAAGTTTATATTTTATTATTATTATTTTTTTTTTTACGTATATATATATTTTTTTTTACAAATAAAATTTCTTCCATATATTTTATAAACAATATTAAACGAGAAAAAAATCATTTCATATCTTTTTACATTTATAAAAAAAGAACATTAATATTGAATTCTATAATAAATAACAACATTATCCTATTGTCAGTATCAATTTTTTCAATGAAAAAAATTATTTTTACATTTATATTTATGAATCATAAAAATATACAATACATACATTATAAATAATAGTAATGTTGTTTTTTATTGCCCCTTAGTACTGTGTATAATATTTATCGTATAAAAAAAACATTATAAGTAACGGAGACATAAAAAACAATTATTGTAATAATAAAATATTATATAGTATGCAATACGGAACTAAAATAAAAATAGGTAAAGTGTTTTTTTTTTTTCTAATCTTTTCATAGAAATCATAAAGTATTGATCATATTTTGTTGTTGATAAAATAATTAACTTTTTTTCTGTCTGTTTTTTATGTGATAATTTTATCGAGTCATTTTTAGTATTTAATTGTATAAATGTATTTATAATTGCTATGACATATATTTTAAAGAAATAAGGAAGAAATTATTATTGTTGGTTATCATAAACTTTTTTTATTCCTAGATGAGGGTGGATTGTTATAATAGAAATTTCAAACTTTTATTGTTTGTTTTAATTTGAAGTTTATTTTCACTATAGCACGTAGAGTGAAGAATTAACTATATTGATTTAGAAACCACATTTTCTAGCGCCGAACAACATTTTGTTTCAATTTATTAAACTTAAAATGGGAGCTCCTAAATTGATGCTAATTTTTAGCATAGGACAAGAACGTAACCACGCATAAGTGTGCTAAAAAATTGTAATATAATGCAATATGCAATTTGTGCGTTTTTTTTTTTTTTTTTTTTTTTTTTTTTTCCCACATCATGTTTAAAAAAAACTCACGCACGTTACTCAAAAATTACTTTACCTTAATTCGGCACTATGTAAACGGATTTTTGGGACAAATCAATGTTGTAGTTTTGCGAGTCCCATCTCGTGCTTTGGAAAATAAAACTCAATAATGTTCAGACTTGATAGATGCTGCTAGGGGAAAGGTCAGTAGTCAGTAATATAGCGATTTGCTGGTCAAAAAATTGATTGTCAGGGGAACTGAAATTTTTGCACAATAAAAATAAATGCACAAAGAAGATAGAAAAAAAAAAGAAAAAAAAAAGTGTTTTAATTCAAGATTATTCACAAAATTTCAATTACACATTCTTACACATATACTCACGTGATAACTTTGCATCTATAGCTAATCGAACACTTGTTGATTGATTGATTATTAATCACCTTCACCTATAAAAAAAAGTTATAAAAATAAATTCCTCCTATTGAAAAGTAAGAGAAAATATCATAAATTACATATGTGAGGAGAGAAAGATTTTTTTCCTCTTTCTATTGCATTGATTTTTTTAAGTATAATAAAGGAAAGTAATGAATAGATCAATATATATACAATTGAAAGTCGTCGAAAAATCTTTTCATTGCCACTTCCCTTCTATTTTTATATTTGATTGTTACATCTCCATGAAAATTGGCAAGGAGGGGGAGACAGAAAGAGAAATTTGGAATGAAAAGGAATTGATCTCTTGGGAACAATAAGAGAAAACGCATTGAAAAGTTGTAAAAAAAAAATAATAATAATAATCGTAAATTTTGGTACCAAATAATAGAGATTTGCTATGAATGCGTGTATTTGCGAAGAAAAAAAAAATTTTTTTTTAATAGGAAAAAACAAACTTATTATATTGATAAAAGCTAATAACCATAGGGGGGTTATGTATATGAATGAAGGAATCAATACTATACAAGAGATTCAACCCCTAACAAAAAAATATACGTTAATTATACTTTATTCAAACATTTGATTTTTTATATAATATATAAATGAAATTTGAGCTTTTATAATATAATCCATAGAATTTGATTTTGAAAAGATTTCATATGTATTGACAAAACCAGGATCTAAAATTATATCGGGAATATAAAACCACAGATTTTTGACATTACAATTTAATTAAAATTTTATATATATACTATAAAGATTAATTGGGAAATTTTTTTTTAATTTATTGTGAACGGATACATAAATATTTATAATATGTTATAAATAAACAGGTCTGATGTACTTGAAATTTACATATCAATTAATGAATTCGATTTTTCAAACTGACGGTCATTCTATTTTTATATTATAAAATATGATCAAGACGGATATACGTATTAATTGAATGAAATATTATTTAACACTATATACACTCTAAAAATTGGTGCATTACTTTAGTTACAAATACTAACTTATCTAAGATATACACTTTTAAGTTCTTATGAGTAGCTAAAATAATGCATTTTAGCAAATTATTCAAAATCGCTATTTTAACTTAAAATAGCTTAAAAAGATTTTAAAAAACTTGCTAAAAAGCATTATTTTAGCTACTCATAATAACTTAAAAGTGATTATCTTAAATAAGTTAGGATTCGTAACTAAAGTAATGCACAATTTTTTAGAGTGTATAGAAAATACAGCTTCACTAAATTTTACTGTAAAGTAAAATAAATTTTTGTACATGAAAATAATAAATTATACGTAATTTATGCTGCATTTGTGTCATTATTATAATATAAATTATGCTACATTAGAACAACATGAATAATTATGCTGTACAACATAATATTTATGCTTTGTAACATAGAATTATTATAAAGATATATTATATAGTATTGATTATTCTGTATTGAACAAATGGAACTAAAAATACGCTATAGCATAAATATTAGGCAGCTATTATTGTCCGCATATTTTGATTAATAAAGACTTGTTCACACGTAAGAATAGTTTCGTATTGCAAATAAATCAATGAAAAATATGAAAGAACAATATATAAAATGAAATAAAAAGTGTGGAGATGCATATTGTTTTTGAATTAAAAAAAAAAGTAATAATAAATAAACTTTATTTTTACTTCTAAATTTTCAACTTTGTTTATCACGAAACCCTTCCATAATACTGCAGTTATTTTTTTTCACCCTACAAATTTCCTTAGACAAATTTTGCAAAGACTGTTTACTTTATAAGTTCTTCGCATACTTACTTAAGCTAGTCTTGTTAATTTTCATACTTTGCGTCTCTTGTTGACTGAATATTTTATTCGTAATTTACACATTATTAAAGATAATTATCATGATAATTTTAATGTAAACTTCAACCTTCTATTAAGTCTGTCAATAATATTATAGACCACATAGTAAACAACATTTTCGCATGTTATTATTGTAAGAGAGAGTAAACATTAAAATCTAAATAATTGCACAGGTTTAAAATTACTTCCTCTATTTAAAAAAAAAAAATGCGTCAAAAATTTTAAAAACAAGCAAAGAATAAATGAACAATTGAAAGAATGAACAAACAAATTTTGATTATAATGTAAATGATTTTTAAGCTAATTTAATGTAATTACTTGTACTAATAATTATAAAAAAAAAGTATATAAATATATTATATTACATCTAATTTGAACCATGATATCAAAATAGTTCATTATATAAATGTGTTCATTATTATTTTTTCCACTACTTTTCCTCGTCTGCTTTCAATGTAATCATATACTCTACGTAATATATATTATTTCATATTTGCTATAAATAGAACATAAAGCAAAGCAAAGAAAAAAAAATCTTCTATACTCTAATTGCAATTAAAATTTAATTAACGTTTTCAAATGTCAGAGTTCATTTAAATAAAAATTAAACTTATTAATAATTTTTCTCTTCAATTTAATTGCTACAATACTTCCTGAATCCTGACCTTACACATACATAAATAATTAACTTATATATGTACACATTTTGTTCTTGCCATTCAAATTTAACCTAGAAAAAAATAATTAATAATCATAATAATACGGATATATAAACGCAAAAAAAAGATTAAAAGAAAATTCATTTAGAAAATAAATAGAATAATAATATCCGTTACATATACTAACATTTTAATTAATAAAATGTAACTTTACACTTCTATGCACTTAAGAAAATAGATGAATAATATTATGAAGAAATTTGTAGATTTTTATCTTATATCGTTAGAGTAATGAATAATGTACATACTCTATATTACTATAGTGTATATAAATAATTATTACACATATCTAGTTAGCATCATTGCAAACAGTTTTATCATGCATTATTTATATTTATGATACTGAATTAATTTTAATTAAAAAATTTCTATAAAAATAAATTTGCAGTTAAAATATTATAATAAATAGAACTTGCTCTCACAGTAAAAGTTACAGTTTTAAAGAATTATTTCTATTGCATGCGTTTACTTATTAAAATTAAATTAAAATTTTATTTATTATTTTAAGAATTCTAGACTAATGATGTGTCCCATCCAAAGAAAAATGTAAGTGGCTGCGTGAGTGTGTATAAGAGAGTGAGAATGAGAGAGAGAGAGAGAGAGAGAGAGAGAGAGAGAGAGAGAGAGAGAGAGAGAGAGAGAGAGAGAGAGAGAGAGAGAGAGAAAGAGAGAGAGAGAGAGAGAGAGAGAGAGAGAGAGAGAGAGAGAGAAATGCATATCATTTTTCACCCCTTTTACAATGTACAGTACCATACAAATATATGCCATTGGATTAATTAAAATCGCCATTAAAACATATTTTATTATTATAATACTAAAACCATCAATTCCAACAAGCAATAAAATCTAAATTGTAATGCTATAAAAACTTTACATATAAAATCATAACAACGATCGATTCTATATAACATAATATTCATAAACACATACAAGCACTTTGAAATAACTACATATGACATAATCTGTATATAAATTCAAACATCATTATAACAACATAACGTAATTATAATAAATGTAACAATACCATTTTGTAGTACATATTATATTCGATGCCTCCGCGTCAAAAGCGAGCATCTACACTTTCCTGATTTCCGACAAAATGACTATATAATCGAGCAGTGCTGTAACTCGACTAGTGGCCATAAGCTTAACATTGCAGATGCTCAGTGGCAGAAAGAAGTGTAGATAGTCGTTTAGCCGGAAATCTGGAAAGTGTAGATGCTCGCTTTTGACGCGGAGCCATCGATACATTATATAATAATGTACTCTTCAATAAAATTTACATATTATAAACAATATTTTGGTATTATAAATAGGTAAGGTATTATCATTAATAATATGATTATTAATTATAATATATACATACTACATGACAAGATTGTTGTTGTAATAATTTGTTCTAGTTTTGATTTTCAACAATATACTTGACCATATATCCCTCTCTCTATGCGTGTATTATATTATTATTATTCTCTCTCTATATAGAGGGGATAATATTATATAATATATATATGACAACAATACAATTTTGGTTTGGCCTTCCTAGATACAAAATTAATGTTATAGGATACAACAAGAAGATATTATAGCTTATAGTATTCATTGTGTTATTGTTATAGCTATTGTTATGATTTTACACTGAAAAATATTGCATTATATATTATTGAATTTATATGTTTCGTTTTTCTCTGAAATTTATTGATGTTTAATTAACGTATGAAATGTACGTATGTATATAGTAGTACGTACGTATGCTATGGACTCGGCGTGTAGTTCAAAAGAAATGAAACATGTAAAGTTCGACGTCATATGTGAGCACTAAACTTGGGCCTGTAAAAGGAAAATGATACATTTTGCCTGTTTAAAAATATTTCCTCACTATTTTTAAGTACATTGATGCTGGTAACAGTTTGAATTAGGTTTTTAAGTATGCGAGAATAATAATAAAATACGTTTAATTTTCCAATAAAAAATAGCAAAAAATGACGTTTGTTCTATGCTAAGCAATTTTATTCATTGCTTCAGTGTGGCGTAGAGAAGCGCATTTAGTATGACGTCATGTGAATGCACTTTGTAAAATAAGTTCCTGAATTGGATGGCAAAAGATAGTCAAAATTGTCGTGTCAAAAAAAAAAAAAAAAAAAAAAAAAATGAGATACTTGTTTAATGCCAAGTTTAGTTTTACTTTGCAATAAGATTAAGTTTTAAATTATTATTACAATAATTGTATCTCATTATGAAAACAAACGCATTAAACGAATTCTTTGTAAAGTTAAAGATGTCTATAATAGAGAATGTAAGTATCTTAAAGGCATAGAAAACATGAAAAAATTTGCCTTTACATCACAAAACACTTGATGGGACTTACATAAATAACGTTAGTTGGTCTCAAAACCCAACTGTAGCCCCGTAGCAGTGATCAGAAAATTTCAATTTATGCAACCCACACAACATTTTCATACTAGTTTTTGCCTGTTAATGACGTCATAAACAGGAATATTCACGCAAATTGCATACTTTACATATTTTTCAAGCTCTTTAGTGTGGCTGCATTAACATTCTTGTAAAAAAAATCATCAGTTTTGTAGATCCCATTTTGTGTTTAGAACATGTTGTTTCAATGTTTTCTATGCCTTTAAAATCATTGTACAATTTTCAGTTAACTATAAACCTTATATTATATTAAAAAAAAAGTATTAAATTGAATTATTTAAATAAATCATTTTCCCTTTTATATTTAAATTTTTAATAAGGCTGCATAACTTTATTGAAAATATTATCATAAATAAAAATTCCTAAAAGTATTTTAATATATATTTTTTTCTTTCAATTAAAATATTTCTCCCTCCCTCTATGTATAATAAAGTCAAACAGTGCCTGTAGAGATATTCAAATTGTAATTTAAATAATGATATCATAAAATAAACAAACTAATTGCCATATATGTTTGTTTTTATTTGGTGAGAATATTATTTTTAATTGTACCATAATTAAGTGACTTTTTTTCCCCTTTTGTAACCTTGAAATGTATTGTTATATAGACAGTAAAAGTTGAGGATTTTAATTATTATTATTTCTAATACATTGTTGCTTTCTTTCAGTGAAAATTTATGTGGGTCTAAATCAAAATTTATGTCGCTAGTGTTTAAGTATATCGTAAATTATATTTATTTATTTTTTCCTTTTAGTTCTCTCTCTCTCTCTCTCTCTTTCTCTCTCTCTCTCTCTCTCTCTCTCTCTCTCTCTCTCTCTCTCTCTCTCTCTCTCTCTCTCTCTCTCTCTCTCTCTCTCTCGGGTCCCTTTCGTACATAAATTGCAATTTTATTGAAAATGTCAATTTTTCTTTATTTCAATTTGTAATGTTTTCAAAAACTATAGCAACATACCAGTGTTTCTAAATTTTACAGAAATCAATGTACTGCAAATAATATTGAATTCACATGATAAACTATAAATATTTCTAGTTTAATCTTTAAAAATACAAATTTATTATTATTGAAACACCCTCTAAATATAACACATTTCCTCTTTCCCCTCCTCTAACGTTCTCTAACTAATAATAATAACATACAAAAGCATCTGCTATAGAAATAGATTTATAGTACCTCATGCAGTGATGAATGTTGAGATTATTACAATACTAGAAAATATATATGTAACGAAAATTTTATTTTGTTGGGCCCAGAAAAAAAAAAAATCTCAAACACGCGTTGTTTAGGTAGCGTGCCGTATGTAATTAAGTATTTTTGTATTTTCTCAGCAAGGTCATCTTCTCAGCTACTGACTGACTGACTGACAAAAAAAAAAAAGTAGTTTTTGCTACTGTGTGTGAATCATGGCCTTCATTTTAATCCATCGGGCCTCTTTTTTTTTGATACCTGAGATAATTTTTATTTCTATGATAAATCATCAATTTCAATGAAGTTTCTAACGAATTTTTATTTTAGTTCCTGCATTCTTTAAGAATGATTTATATTATTATTGTTGTTATTTTTAAATATGGTAATTATCTTTGATAGCTGTAAAATTAATGCAATTTCATTTCCATTATACTATACTGTACTTATATTTTTAATTGGTATAATGATAATTCATAAAATTCTAAAATCATGAAGACAGAAAAAAAAAAATTCAAATTAAAATTCATATAGTTGATCAATTTCAGTTTCTTTATTGATCAAAATACCAGTTGGTTACATTTTGATAGAAAATAGATATAAAAATAGAGAGGTATGGACCTGTGTGGAGCTGTAGTTCAAAAAAAAAAAAAAAGGAAAAAAAAAAAAAAAAAAAAAAAAAAAAAAAAAAGGAAATAGGAAAAATTAAAATCATAATGGTAAAATTATTCGAGAAAACAATATAGAGTAAAATAGCAGTTAACTAAAATTCTGTAGCAGTGTTTTTTCAGTGTAATAAAGGAAAACGAGAGTCTCTTCAATTTATATTATAGTCGGGCGCGGTTATATAAACATCATCACAATCGCAACGAGTGTTTTACCTGGAATTCAGCTCGGTTACGCGTGATCCTGTGTAGAACATAATTGGCTCTAGTCATCACCATTCATAGCATGGAATGTTACCAAGAGCGTGACTTTTTTTCACTACTTTTTATAACAAATTATTTTGGCCAGGCCAATTTTTTTCTCTGCTCCTTTGTTTAGTACGACGTTGTTACGAATGGTAATCAAAATTTCGTGTTTTTTTATTTCTTTTTCTTCGTCCAGCAGCATTACTTTTGTTTTGTTATTCAACTTAGATTTTTGAGTATATTACACGGTATATTATTTATGGATGACTAAAATTGATACGATTGATATTATATTTTATAATATACGGTGTGAATATATGGGTTGAATATACACACAACACAACACATATCCCAATACTAGTTCGAGCGGATACAGTGTAATTAACTATGTAAAGTCAACTGTGATTGGCTAGTGGGTTTATAAAACGCTCTCTGATTGGTTTAGCACCGCGGATACAGCTTTTGGCGGGAACGACCTTGTTTTGGCCAGAGTGTATGTATTTTTTTTTTACACAACACAGTTTGTTGTTGAGCGTCAGTTTTACTTTTTTGTTCAATAGAGTGGCTTTTTAGCTAAACTTTACTGCTATAGTGAAAAGTAACTTTGCTGTCCATCTTCCAAAATGGTTTTCTTTTCAATCTTGCGTTTCGTTTCGTTTGTTTTTGATTGATAATAGATGAAATATCCCTGAAATTATGATACAAATGACAATGTTTACATTGCTCTCTCTCTCTCTCTCTCCTATATACATCCATTTTCTCCTGATTTCTGTATTGTGAGGCATTAAAATCGTCCAAATTCGAACAAATATTAAATTGTTCAGTGAGTGTTTATTATTTTATTGTTGAAGAGTCGTTCTTCATGACTATAAAAGTATAATTTGTATACAGTGTATTGAAAAAAAAAATTATTCTGCTTTAAAAAAAAAATATAAAAATTATGTAAATAAATAAACAAAACGAAATAAACACAGTTTGAATTTTTCATGCATAACAAAAAAATATTTTTACATGAAATATTTTTTAACATTTTGATGTTATATTATATTTTTACTTTTTCAAATTAAGTGAAGCAAAAATATAATGGACAGAATATACAACAAAATACATTTACATTGTTCTTTTTCAAAGCTTAAAAGTTAAAAATGATACGTTATGAAAAATGTTTGTTATATTTTTTTAGTGAATCTATATTTAAGAGGAAAGGCCAATAAAGGTGGTTAGTTATGGTAATCTGTTAAGTCAAAGAAAAGCTGAGATTTGCTAAGTATTATATATAGAATGTCACATTGCAAAATTTTCAATTACGTGGGTTTAAAGTTTTAGGCTCATAAAGTGTAATGTTAAATTCAAAATATTTTCTTCTTATTTCAATTGTAACCCCATAAGATCCTGAAACTTCTATCAAACATAATAAACTATAAAATGAAACCACCATTTGATGCAAAAGTAACAAAAGCTCATATAAGCCTTCTGAACTCTTTCCTCTAAAAGTAAGATTGGATCATACAATGCGGAGTACCAATGAAATAGAAAATTTCAATCTAATTCTCAACCCTTATACTATTTCTTATATGATTCCAATTTTGTTTGAATATTTTAAGTGAAAATTATATTTTTTACAAACAATTTTATTTTCACGCTGCAAAAGAAGCCACTCATTCCACTTATAAAAATCTGAAATTATACCACTCGTATATTAGATTTAATACACATCAAAGCCAAAAAAACTCAATTTAATTATACATAGAAAAAAAATCACTCTAAAAAATTGTCAAGTGGATTCTTATTATTATTATTTTACAAACACGCAGTGTACGTTTTCCACTTGTTTTCACCTGCTGATTATAAAAGGCTGGAAAAGTTTGCACATAGTTTCAACCCCCTGTACCGTTGTGTGGTAAAATTAGGGGTTAACCAAAATATTTTAATATTAATAATAACAATTGCGTCCCTTATAACCACAAAATATCTTGGGTGCGAAATCAGAAATTTTTTATAAAATAATTAAAAATTTAAATATTATTATAAAATATAAACAAAAATAACTTTTAAACTGTAATAAAGTAATTATTTTATATCGGAAGAATGTGAAAATAACTTTTACATTTTTAGCATTTTTTTTTATTATTATTTATTTAGAGTTTTTAATTTCTCTTTGATGCTATATTTTTTCTTGTTTTTTCCTCTTGTTCAATGTTTTTTTGAAACATTAAATTATTTGCTTAAGCAGATTAAAAAAAAAAAATGCTCTTTTGAAGCAGAAAGTATGCCACTTTTTATTTATAATATGTAAGAATTCAAAATTTGTATGTCAATTATTTTTATAATTATAAATAAAAAAATAATTTGTTAAAATGTTTTAAAATAATATCACACTTTTTCCCCCCTTCATAATCTCTAGTTTTTATTTATATATAAATAATTAATATTATTTTAATAATTACTTTCTTTTTATATGTAAACAAATTAATAATTTATAGAAAATAAAAGAGAGAATTTTAAATGGTTATTATTTTTGTGAACAATAGAGCGTATTAATAAAAAATACATGAAATATTAATGATATGACTGTGAATTTGTGGGCTGAGATTTAATAATTTATTTGATAGCTTTTTTTGTTTGAACTATATAGTAAACACAATCACATTAATGGATATATTTGTACGTTAAAAACTTTTGTATAAATATAGTTACAAAATAATAATTTGCAATTCAGATTTTTATTTTATGTGTAACACGTAAAATTTATGCTTAAAAAAATTGTTTCCGAATAATTTCAATCATTCTCATCCTTTTTTTTTTTATCTGGAGTAGCCCAGAGCAAAATTTAGTTCGGTTGGTTATTTCAATTACATGTATCTATTGCTCTATACGATCTATAACGTGATCACTGATCATCCAGAAAAAAAAATGATATTTTAGGCGGAAATATTGTTCAGGAAAGGCTTAAGGCATCAGAAAGTATGAGAAGGAAAAAAAAATGGGGAAAATGTGAGATTTTGATTCTGTATTGTTATATACGTATTAATTTTGAGATATAAAATATATAGAAAAAAAAAATACTAAAAAAGAAAAAAAGAAGTATGAAGTATAGTAAAAGATTTAAATAAGCTAAATTTTTCGATCGTTAAAGTTTAGATTTCTTTGCAAAAACAAATAGAAAGATATAAGAATTATATATTGAGGAAAAAAAAGTAACGTAATAAAATTATGGTATAAATTAAGTTAGAGAAACATTGGTTTATAGAATTTGTGTTTTTCCCAAAAGGGTAGTTACGTTTATCGATTTATGCCTTTTAAATGACGAAAAAGAACTTGATTGAGATTGAACGAGTTTTGCGAATTGCCCGATTGAACATTGGATATTTTAATACTATTCAGGATTCTGTCTTAAATAATTTGTGTGCAAAAATATCGCATTTCACTTTTTTTTCCCTTAGGCCATAAAAAATAAACATTCAGTTTCAGTTTCTTTATTGATCATAATACCAATTGGTACATATTGATTACAAAAATATTTATACAGGAATACAATATATTTTATAATAGTTTCAGTCATCATATATATATTTTTTTAAATAAATAATTTCTATGATAAAATTATTATTTTTATCAAATATTTTATACAATTTTATAAAAATGAAAAAAAAAAAAAAAAAAAAATTTAAACATTAAAACACACAATCTCTTTTTGTTTATATATTTACTTTAAGCCCGCGTATACAGTACATTAATAAACTTGTATATAGATTAATAAAGGTAGCAACAAACAAAAGATCAAAGAAACGCCCCCTCTTTGTACAATATTTTTCATCATAAAATATATAGCTTAACTAACTAACATACCTGGTATTGGTATATACAAATTTAATTTTACTTGACATTAAAATCAATATTCATATATATGAAAAGGATATACGACATGGTAATGGAAAATATCTGTATAACGAGAAAAAAAAAAAAACTGCTGCGAAACCATATAAAAATCTTTTTACTATATACTGTAGAACGCAAAAAAAGAAAATAATTTTTTTTCTTTTGCGTATGAAAGTTACAAAAATATAATCCTATTTTAAGTTACTTTTCCCGACTCGCTTTACTGATAATTTTGTAAATTTCATTCAATATAAACTTTTTTTTTTCTTTCCAGCAATGACGTTTGAGCAAGTCTTTTGATTATACATATAAAAATTCTACACACAAAGGATTCTTTTTTTCCTCTCTCTGTGCGTCTAAAATTTAATTTAAATGTAAATGCTTAATTTTGTCTGTAAATGAAAACATTATATATATATACGCTAAATGACAGATGATATAACAAACTTTCAAACCACTTCGAGCAATGTAGGATGCAAATGTGGGTGTGGTCATGTTGACATAATATTAGATACAAAATTTATACTTGAATACTTCTCAAAAATATAAAGGTATTTTGTATAAAATAGTATATGAATTAAATTTCAATTATTTGAGTTGCCTTTGTAAATTTATATCGTATAGAAATTTTATAATATAGAAATGTCACACAAAAGTTTAAAAGAGAGATAGAATTAAACCACTAAAGTTTTAACTTTTAGTCGCAAAGTTTTGTTCTGTTTGTACGTCATCAATAAATAAATAGCGTAATAATTAG
Source organism: Ecdyonurus torrentis (assembly GCA_949318235.1). Taxonomy (NCBI): domain Eukaryota; kingdom Metazoa; phylum Arthropoda; class Insecta; order Ephemeroptera; family Heptageniidae; genus Ecdyonurus; species Ecdyonurus torrentis. The sequence goes on along the minus strand of OX439134.1, from coordinate 5,448,479 downwards.
TCAGGATAATTTTGGTTTACATTTTCGCCCACACATATCGACCAATTCAAATTGCGATTCTTGGTTAAATAAAGGATAATTTAAGAATAATCAAAGTGCCAAATATTAGGAATTCACCTTTTTCATTTCAATATCCCTTAAAAGCTTTGTAACGTACTTGTCGCTGCTTACTATGAAGCATAAATTATATTTTATTCAATGTATTGCTGAAATATAGCTATTATAAATATTAACTATTTAATTTTGCCCGCGTGCATTGTATAGCTCTACTGCATATTATTTTGGCCGGAGTCATTGATTTCTAATTTATTTTCCATTTACAAAATGTCAGTTGCGGGTTTACTACGTCACAGCTCGCCTGGTCCACGCGCGCGGAAACAGGTGAGCTGTGACGTAGTAAACCCGCAACTGACATTTTGTAAATGGAAAATAAATTAGAAATAAATGACTCCGGCCAAAATAATGTTGATATTTGGATATTTTAGGATATTAGGCAAGTTTTTTTTGTTCAAGGTGTTCTACGTCTTTAAAGTTCTTTTTTTAGTGCTACGTTTTGTTTTTTTTTAGTTCATATTACAGGTCATCATGTACAGCTAGTAAAATTAAAATCTTCATTTCATTACAATCTATACGTAAATACATATTGACTGATTTCTATAAAGATAATTTTTTTATTTTAACCAAATCAATTTTTTGTGTATTATTTTGAAATAACAGAGATGTATATTGTTATTATAAGCAGTTAGCAACAATAATTGATATATTTTAAATAATAACATTCTGAATAATAATAATAATTAATAAACATTGAAGTATACACGTATATAGCTACTTCAAATTAATGATATACGCTCGCGTTTGTTGTTGATTTAGCTACAGTTGAGTATATTTCAACAATATGAATTAATTATCTTGTTATTTCTTTCCACTCTTGTTAACCTTTTATATACATATATATTCAGTATAATATTTTCCATCGATAAATTATATAACAATAGGAAGAAAAAAAAAGAGTAAATATACAGCGTATTACCTGATAAAATAATTAGTATATAAGCGTGGGTTACTTTTTTGAAATTTATTTATTTTTATTTCATTTCACTTTTAATAATACCTAAATTTTATTAAATAAGTTGTATAGCAATACTCGTAAAACTTGTACTCTATCCCCCCCCACCCCCCCCCCCCCCATCCCCCATTGCTTAATGCAAAGTATAAAGCATTAGTTGCTCGGATATTTTTTTCGTGCGTGGAACACAAGGGATAGGATTTAGGAACACTTAAAGATATAAAAAATAATACCACAGTGTACGTTGTAAGTGCGTGGAGAAACGGAAAAAAAAGAAGGAAAAAAATATATATATATTTTGATATTATGTATTACGCACAAATTGCAAAAAAAAAAAAAAAAAAAAAAAAAAAAAAAAAAAGTGAGTAGTTAAAATTAAGTTTAAAGAATTAATTTAATTTTTAGATGCAATTGTTTTAAAAAATGGAGGAAATAATAATAATAATAATTTTGCATATTTGGAACCTTGTCAAAAAAGAAAAAAAAAAAACGAACTTTTAACTTATGCATATCGAAATACTTGAGATACATTAACAAAACTAACTTAATAGAAGACAAAGAAGAAAAGAAAGAAAAAAAAAAAAAAAAAAAAAAAAAAAAAGAACATCGCATATACATACATAATATATTATTGAATAATTGAATAAATAATAATACTGCATAACTTGTTCATTCAACTTTAAAAAGGAGGCGGAAACAACGTAAGTGGCATATCAATGAATGTAAAAGTACAGGTGTGTGACAAAAATATGCAAGGAACATCTACTAGCTTTTTTAATAACAACAATAGACACAAAAAATTAACACACCTTAATAAGAAGTACACACGCCCTAATATATATAACAACTTCCGTAAAGAGTTATGTTTCTTAATGGATTATTAATTGGTATAATAAAAAATAGGGGAAACGAAGAAGAAAAAAAAAAAAACAACGAAAAGAGAGAGACAGAGAGAAAAGGTTATAATATTCACCTTTGGCCTTATATATAAAAAATTGAATTTAAATTTTTATATATAGAAGATAGGGTTTAATAATGCAATTTTTTTTTAAAGGGGAAAAAAATGCTGGTATAAAAAAAATGTTGATATTATTTCTTGAAAGTTCAAACTAAAAGCAGCTGCCCCCTTTTTTTGTGTATAAAAAATTGAGTAGAGAATAAGAATGATATTTTTTGCCGTTGTAATTTTGTTATTTGAAATTATTAAATTGCTTCTGTGAAACGTGGTCAAGCATATTAATACAATGATAAATAGTATTTTTTTTTTAAAAATAATTTTTATACTTACAAAAGTATATGGGTTAAATTGAAGGGCTGTTTATACGTATAGAGAGCAATTCTCCATGCTTTTGAATAAATATACATTATTGATTGATTATGGTTATATTAGTTAATTGAATAAGTTTTACCGTGCTTGAAAACTTGCCCTATTTTTAAAGAAATTAATAATTTGTACTGAAAAAGTGGAAGTATATGAAAATTTAATATCATCTTTATTTTATCGATGGGTAAAAGTTTTATGTAGGGTTTGCGAGAAATATATACAGTTGTATATTCAATATAAATATGCAAAATAATTAAAATTTGCTCTTCAAAACTTCACCAATTTAACTTTTTATCAGCATTTTGATATACTAATTGATTAAAATTGAAAAAGAGGTATTGTGTCAAAAATTTGGAACAATATAAAATTTTTATGCACGTAAAAACAGAAACACTCCAAATAATATAAAGACGAAACAAACAAACGGGAGTCACCATGTAAAAGTAAGAAATTCATTTTTTTTTTTAATTTTATTCTTATAGGGCTTCATGTTTATTACAAAAAAATTATATTCTCTTTTATCTCGTGTCCTGAAAAAAGTGAAAGGTCAAGTTTTGTATTTTGGAGTTATGAACCTTCTTATTACAATCCTTCATTGTGTGTCTCACGACACAAGGGCCAGTAGAAAATAAAAAAATGAAAATAAAAAATCAATGAATCTAATTTATTAACAATTTAAAATTTATTCATGAATATGAAATTTATAATATTTTTGCACAAGTTTTTCTCGTGAACATAAAAGTTAACAATTTATGATAATATTTATTTTTTTTTTTAAATATGGATATAATATGTTTATTTTATTTAAGTATTTTAAAACGTAATATACATTTTTTTTATTAACATACTGTAAGTTGTGATTCTTTCTGTTTCTTTTTTTATGTTAATATAAAATTTATAAATTATTTTAAATAATAAAAAGTAAACGTTAAAAGGGTGACAAAATTGCTTTTTATTATTATTTTTTTAAATTACAGGTGGAAAAAAAATACCAGAAAATCTTCCTTTTTTTTAATATCTTTTAAATATAAAACTTAATTATATAAAAATAAATTTAAATTAAAAAGTTAATGTTATTTTAATATTCTGATTCATATTTTATCATTTTTATTATTATTTAATATTTCCTTCTCTTTTGTACCAAATGTTTATCATTGATTGGTTCAATTAAGGTTATGCTGAATTTAAGTTATACATATTTATCGGAACGATACTAAAATTTTAATTTTATTGAAATTTATATCACTGTAATTAGTTAATATAGTCATATATTATTATGATATTATTATGAGTCAACATAAAGTTTCACATTACCACAACTTTTTTACAGTTTAAAAGAGAGAGAGAGAGAGAGAGAGAGAGAGAGAAAGGTACTAATATATTATTATAAGAAAAATGGGTTTTTATTATAGCTCTAAATTATGAAAAAATTATATCAAAAGAAAAAAGTTTTTAAATAAAAATTTATTCCGTATAATAATTCTTTTATTAAAAAAGGAACCTTTTTTTATTAAAATATAACCAAGAAAAAAGTAAATGGAAAAAAATTAAAAGTTCTTTTTTTATACTTCATTATTATGGTTAATGCGGTTTGCTTTAAAAAGCACTATGTGTGGAGAGTAAAATTTTGTACTTGTTTTTGAGTAAATATTTTTTAATTTTTTTTTATATATAAAAACAATTATAATAATATGGTATGTCTTTGTACTTAATGCACTGTAATTTTAATTTATTTTTGCAGAAGATAATTTAGGTTATGAAAATGAAATAATATTATACTGTACATAAAAAAATTTGTAATGATAAATGTAAATTTTTGTACTTCAATTTTATGAACCATTTGCTTGATTAGATGCTAATTTATTTTTTCTCTTTGTTTCCAGGTCAGTAACTATTCCAACCCTGGTTTTTTTCTTTCTGTCTCTGTTAAGTGTGGCATCGGTTTGTAAGTAAAACACAATTATGTACTTCAGTCTTTTTAAAATAATATTACTGTTGTAATAAATTAAATTATGATGAAAATACATTTTAATTTTACATATGTATACTGTATTATATAGTATATCTTCTTCTTTATTTTTATTATTCATAGGTAGTTTACAGTATAACATTACACATATTAAAAAATAAAAATGTTACAATACATTTGTATTTCACGTGACACTATTAATCTTACTAATTCTTTACATTGTATGAATGATTTTTTTAAGATCAGCATTTACATTCAAATTGCTACAGAGTTTTAAGAATATATATAATATAATATAATACTTGTATATACTTGTTTATTTTTTATTTTTGATTGAGAATTTTTATATAATTTATATTATATAACATTGTTCAATATTTTGAATATCATTATTCAAACCAATGGCTCAAAAATGATATCTTCACGATTTTTATTATTATTATTTTTTAATGTTATTTTAATATGCTCCAGTTTTAACTGAAGTCAGAATAAAATTTTTTTTTTTAATTTTAAATTTTTATTATTTTTTTTTATTTTTACTGGTGTCAATAAAATCTTTGAAAAAAAATTTAGCTTTAGAAACAATAAAACACACCTTAAGAAATTTAAAATTTTAAATACATACCTACAGGCTATAGGATATTACTTAATGGTGACATCAAAATTGCCTTCAAGTCAATATTTCGTAAAGTGCCTTTAATTGTAAATCAGCTTTTTAAAATTTAAATAATCTGTAAAAAGCCATTATATAGACTGCGCTTTTAATTACATCGTATCGTCAATAAAAGATTGATAAAAATGTAATGCAATTTGAGAATTTCATTTGGAGCTCTTGTCTAGAGCTATTTCTATATAGGCACTAAAAATTCCATTTAAATCATTTGTACATACAACTTTTAATGTTTCAATGATTATGAAACAATCATTGATAATCAGTTAACAGTTATGACGTCATTATAAAAAGTTGATATTTTAACGATAAAAACGTAAATGACGTCAGGATCACAATGTAATAAACGTCAAACTTTTTGGGTGAGAGATGGTATTACACTTCTCCCAATACTAGGTCGAGCGGATACAGTGTAATTTACAATGTAAAGTCAACTGTGATTGGCTAGTAGGTTTATAACACGCTCTCTGATTGGTTTAGCACCGCGGATACAGCTTTTAGCGGGAACGACGTTGTTTTGGCCAGAGTGTAGAATGTGACATCAACATTTTTTTTTTGTCGTTAGAATTTCAACTCTCATCAAACATTAATTCTACAATACTTAAAACATTGCAAAACTGTTTACACAGAGTTTTCAATTCTTATTTTATTTATAGGGTGAACAGTTTCTTATAATATAATTTATTTCTTTATTGAGCTGCTGTCGTAATAATTATGCAGTAAAGCTGTAGATTTACAATTCAAGTATATAAAAGAGGTGTTTTTATACGATAATTATCAGGATAATAATACTATAAGAACAAGTTTATTCACATATTTAAATTGAAAAATTGCATTTAAATGTAACGAGAAACACTTTATTGTAATCATCATAATATCAACGTCCTTGATCTGTGTACTTGAAGTAACAACGTTTGCGTAAGATTTCATAATTTGACTGCAATCTCGTGTTGAGTGTATAAGTAAAGTTAATATAATGTTATTGTAATGATGAGTGCATTTTTGTTGCTTAATTTTCTTTGTTCGTAATGGGAAATGAAAAAATTACACTTGTCAACTTTTTTTTTCATCAGAACCAAGCAACAAAAAGGTATAGGGAAAAATATTAAAATTCTCAAAACACTGTTGATTTTGCAAGTATTATTATAATAAAATATTTAATCCGTAAGTTTTAATACCCTATCTTTTATGTTTTTCCTGTTTTCCACCGTTTTTTTTTTTTTTTTTTTTTTTTTTTTTTTTTTGCTTCTAGAAAGATTGCTGTAACGGAGACATTAAGAAATTTTGTGGACATTTATTTTGTCTTTCATTAAAATGTGTTTGTTTTTTTCTTTCCCTTTTAAATATCCATAAAATTTATTGTAAACAATACTATAATGGTATTAGAGTCAAAAACTGACATTATATGATTTGAAAAATCAATATCTTGTTATTATTCTCTTAGGAGAGAGTGCGCAAGTAGAACATTAAACATAAATTAAAACGCAATTTATTAGAACACCTTGGCATTTCTTATATATATGAAAAGCTCTTGTGTTTAAATTTTGGTATTATAATATGATGATGGTAATATAATGTCCTTTCATTTTCCCGCTGTTGTGAGTACACAATGTTGTGTATATATATATATATATATATATATATATATATATATATATATATATATATATATATATATATATATATATATATATATACAACAATATTTCTCAGGCCCCTTAAACTTTGCTAATTATATAATCTTGTTAAACATAGAGAAGTTTACTCTCTCTCTCTCTCTCCCTTTGCTTTGACTTTAAACATAATCTTCTCCAAATTTAATTAATTGCAATTATCGGATTTTAAAGCTTTAATAATTTACATCTTCAATTTTGGTTAATATAATTCCATACCTTAATCTTTCATGATATATAAGAGAATATCATATATTAGTAATAATTTTAGCACTTGTAGTAATTTATCATTGGCTGATGAAATTTGCATAGTTACAATTATTACCTTAAAAATTGTATAAGTGTGTTTAGTATTTCTTATTTACAACTGTAATATTTAAATGAGCGCTCAGAGGAGTCGAAGTACCTAATTTAAAATTTTCTGGTCTCGGAAAAAAAATCTTGAAATATAGTAAATGTGAAAAGAATAGGAAAGATTTTCTATTTAGTCAAATGAGGCCTATTGTGTCAGTAAGATTTTCTGCAGCACCTGTGATTGGCTAGTGCAATCCACCAGTAATAAACATTAAAATAGTTCAAAATAATTTTAAAGTTTACATATAATTATACATATATAAAGCGAAATGTCCATTATTTCAATCCTGAATTAACTTTTCTTTTTTTCCTAATCGGTAAGAAGTTGTACCATGAAGGAAAAAGTTGAGTTCAATCTGGAAGCTGTAACACATAGAGAAAAATATTGTATTTGAAATTTTTAATTAATTATTAAACGTTTGATGTCTAAAATTAAAATATCTTTGATGTGAAAAATGAAACATGCATACTCTCTTTTCAAAGAGTTATAGGATGTAAATAAAAATAACCACATCAAGGTACGAGGGCGTAACATTTTTTAGTTTTATTTTTTATTGAGATTTATAAAATTTACTTAAAGCCCTTGTCAACTTACTTTTTTATCATTTAGAATACTAGATTGATAATTACCATACCTTATTATCCATGAATTAGACAACAACACGTTGATTTTGTATTTATTTTTATTTTGACTGTTATATCACGTATCTGACGTCACAATGTACCGCCGCCAATCACAGTCACCGCTCTGGTCACGTGATAAATTTAAGCCCCTCCCTCAAGTTCTTTACCCCTATCACGGCCCCATCTGTACATTGTGACGTCAGATACGTGATATAACAGTCAAAATGAAAATAAATACAAAATTAACGTGTTGGTGTCTAATTCATGGATAATAAGGTATGGTAATTATCAATCTAGTATTCTATATGTATAATAAAAAAAGTAAGTTGACAAGGGCTTTAACTTTGAATCTTATATTATACCGATTCTATACATTTGATCAAGGAACAAATATAGTAGATTTTGTTGTTGAAATGTATGTATATGACGATTGAAGATAATGTGAAGACACCTCCAGGTGACATTTTGTGATTTGCCGTTCCAAGACATAAATTCCATTATTATTTGTGCGAAATAATTCATTTAGTCATCCCATTTGTTTTGTTGACAACATACAGTTAAATGTAGACAAAGCAAAATTGATATAATGACACGTGAATTCAACTTAAAGAGCATAATTAAACCATCTTTTATAAACTTAAAGCCATAGACCACATAAAACAACATGTTGCTTTTTAATGATTGAACACAAAATGGGATCTCCAAAACTGATGACAATTTTTACCAACCTGTAAATGTGATCTCACAAGAAAGTGTAAAAATACTGCATTATTTTGCTATTTGTGTGACTATTCCTTCAGGCGTCAGAAACAGGCAAAAATTAGTATGAAAAAGTTGTGCGGGTTGCATAAGTTGACATTTACTGTTCACTTTTACGGCTCTAGGTTATGAGTCAAACTAATGTTATTTATAATGTAAGTCCCATCAAGTGTTTTGTTATGTAAATACTAATGTTTTTCTTCTGTTCTATTACTTTAAAGCTTGAATAAGCTAACCCATCTTTTATACTTAATTTACCGAGTATGAGTGAATGTATATATTATATAACATAAACTATACAGTACTTCGTAATATAATTATAATACAAGAATGTCTACAAAATATACATAATTATGACATACACGTACAAAGATATCTCTCTCTCTATATATAATATTTTCAACAATGAGTGTATATACTAAAATTATAATCTTGATAATAATATCACGAACGTTTTATTTTAAACACTCATCCTCGACAATATATAAAGCTACTGTGTGTATCTGCGTAACAATGAAATGTTTCTTTCTTATGTAATGTAACGTACGTATACGCCTATAGCTTCATTGTATATATACTGCGGAACAAAAGACGTTAACAATGCCATTGTTTGAGTGTCACAGTAAAACTTACTCGTCACCCAAAAAGTGTCGAGATATTTAAAATAAAAGAACATCGATTTTTTTTTTTATCATCGACCTTTTATTCAAAAATGTCGTGCTTATCAATAATTACGTTCCAAAAGTATTTTAAAGAAAATGAAAAGATTTCTTATCTTTTTTTTTGTCGTCATAACTCTATTCAATATATTTATTTTATTTATTTATATCATTAAAGAAATAGACCAGAAAAAAACATAAGCATTTATATCACAAAACACTTAATGGGACTTACATAAATAACATTAGTTTGTCTGTCAGTAACCCTGTAGCAGAGATCAGAAAATTCGATTTATGCAACCTGCACAACATTTTCATACTAATTTTTGCATATTTCTGACATCTTAAACATGAATTTTCACGCAAATTACATACTTTACAGCTTTTTTGCGCTTTCTTGTGAGACTACATTAACATTCTGGTAAAAATTGTCATCAGTTTTGAAGATCCCATTTCGTGTTTATTCATTAAAAAGCACATGTTGTTTTATGTGGTCTGTGGCTTTAATTTAAATACATTTTATAATTTATTTTATAGTATATATTATAAAAGTTGAAATTTATATTGGAAAGGCAATTTACTTTTTGTATACTTAATAATTTAAATATATACACTATATATTTATATATATTTTTTATTGTCATTCTGAGCTTTTATATTTCTTTCGCTCAAGTGCTTAAATTTAATTAAGTTTGTATTTAATGTAAATAAATTAACTTTTTTTTTTACATCAGTTAAACAAATATGAGGAGCAATTGTATAGGTAACAACTTTTATTTTTAATTAATTTTAAGATAAGTATTATTGATTTATACGGGAAATAACAAATTACGTAGATTATGCAGCATTTGTGCATGTAGCATTTTTTCTATACAATAGTGCTGTAAGTGTGATAAAATTGTTTACTTAATATTTTTCTTATGGAAAAATAAATTTGATTACTAATTTTGCAATAATTAGTAAACTTCTAATGCAACTTGTGAATGGCAACATTATTGTTAATTTTTGTCCATGTTACCATTTTTTTTAATCATCAATAAATAAACCTTAATTAAAAAAAAAAAAAAAAAAAAAAAAAATGGTTTCAAATATTTAATGATCTATTCATATTGAATATTTAAATATAAACTTTTGCCTTATTCCAATATATTATGTACTATTTTATACGTTTGAATAAATCTTCAAATCACCTGAATACATATTTAAAATTAACTCTCATGAAAGGAAATGAAGCAGTAAATATTTACAACTAAATAAATAATAATTCTGAAACGTAAATTTTGTTACATATAAATTAAAATTTTAAATAGATGACATGCTTTATAATTATTCTACCAGTAAAATTAATTTCATAACTAAATAATTCATATTTATATCGTTGGTAGTTCGGTAATATGTCCTATCTGAATTTATAAACAATATGAACAATTTTCTACCCTATTTTATGAGAGTACAAAATGGTTGAGAAAAAATGAAAAATAAATGATGGCCCATCTCATGAATTTTACGTTTTTTTTTTTAATTTAATTTTTTGAAGACAGTATCTTTTTAAAGCCCTTGTCAACTTACTTTTTTATCTGTACATCTGTACAATGTGACGTCAGATACGTGATATAACAGTCATAATGAAAATAAATACAAAATCAACATGATGGTGTCTAATTCATGGATAATAAGGTATGGTAATTATCAATCTAGTATTCTAAATGATAAAAAAGTAAGTTGACAATGGCTTTAAGTATTTCTCTTTATAGAAAGGGTTCAAAAATAATGTTATATAGTACACTTTACCGTAAAATCAACGTATAAACATACATTTAAAATAATAATAATATTGTAATTTTACAACAAGAAAACACTGTTAAAATTAATATTTTGTCTCCACCATGTGTGTGATATTATAATTTTTATTAAGTATAGGGATAATAGTTATAACAATGAGTATCATAATTAAAATTAATATGTTATAAGTTGAACTTATAATAGTGGTAGACAATTAAGCTGTATGTGATAATAAACAAAAACGTAAAGTACGTTTATTTATAATGAACTCTTACTCTAACACACTACTTTATATATATATTATGAGTTTTATCATAAAACCACCTTTAAAATTTATATCCCTACTTTTCATATTATAAACTACTATAGTTCTCATATTTTATTCTAGAAAAAAAAAAGTTTTATTTTTACTATGTATATGAACAATAGTTTATTATATATATAAAAGTTTAAGAAGTTTTTAAAATATTTATGTTTTTTAGTAATGTTTTATTCATTTTATTTTTTAAAAAATATGATGTAACAAGGATTTTTTTTTCTTCTTCTGAAGTAGATTGTCTTTTTGAAATGTGTTCTTTCTTCGTACTTTTTCATTCGTTTTTGTCAATGAATTTAAAGTAGTAGATTCGCACTGAAATGTTTTTTTCAAATTTTTTTTTTGTCATAAATATATGAAAGCATATGCGTAGAGCGTAGAGCCCTTTATAAGCATAAAAAGCTAATATTATGCTGCATTCATATGCCTTGTTTTGCATATATGGTGTTGTTTTTTATTAGCATAATAATTATGCTATACATTAAATTGGATTTGCTTTGCAGGATTATTAATATTGCTGTAATTATGTTGTTTTACTGAATAAAAATTGGCTTGCGCAGTTTTGACTCATTTTCTTTTGTTTTTGTATGCCATGATAATATATTTATTTCATATTGTATGAACTATACTTATATTTATTACGTAACTTATAAAGCATATATTATAGTACTATGTATTCTATATTAACGTTCTATCGTTTGAAACTGTGGTAACAATTTTAAGCATAAGTTAAAAATAACTATTTTGTATGAGATCTTTTTTTTATAATTTAAAACTATTTCTTTATATTTCAATATTTTGAAATAATTTGCTTTCCATTGCATTCCAGAAAGATGAATTCAATTTTGGTAACTTCATAAAAAAGTGAAAATTTTAATTAAAAAATGACAAATACTATAAAAAATTAGTCTCGTCAATATTTTTTATTTGTTCAGTATGAAATAAAAACTCACAATTTATTTTTATTTAAACAAAATTTAATAAAATAATATGTTTTGCGGTCTTCAGAATACAAACAATATTATACCAAAACAAACAAAAAACTGAATATTTTAAATCAACAATTTTATTTCAATCACTTAAAAAAAAAAAAAAAAAAAAACTTTTTGTCAGTAAACAAACATTATAAAACAAATATCATATTTTAATCTATACTTAATTTTTTTCCTCTATTGTCTTTCGTATACATAATATGTTTGAGATACACACTAGAGCAATTGAAAATGAAGTCATTAGAAGTAAAATTACATAAATAGACAACGCCCCTTTTTTGTTGTTATTTCATTTATAATATAGGCGTTGCTTCATAATAACTAGCATGCGCGAATTTGATTAAATATTAATAAACTTTTGCAATGGGGTGAATCATAATATATTTATCTAAAGCTTACTCTACATAATACTTATACTATACACGACGTTTAAAGGAATAGTTTAAGGTAAAAATGAAAAATAAATTAGACATTGATTTTGAAAAAATTTTCAATTACTGCCATACCTATTTAATGAAGGTTACAGGCGTAATGTGCTATAACCAACTAACGCTCTTACTATCCGTTATTTTTGCAAAACCATCTTTTTATCGTTTTTTTTTTTTTTTTTTTTTTTTTTTTCGAGAAAACTACTGCACCGAGGCTTACAAAATTTTAATGAGAGATACTATAGACCTTTATATATCCGTGCTATAAACATACTTTCACGTGTTTTGAGCAACGATTTTTTTCCTGCGATGATAACACCCATACAGATAAAAGTAATTATGTAGCTATTATTTCAACTATAAAGTATAAATATTGCTACTTTAAAATGTTATTATTCATTATTATTGTTCGTCAATATAGCATGCATTATGGTGTTATGAGTAAATTTTGCTGAATAGTGCTAGTATAATTATTATATATTTAATTTTAATAGTAACTGCACTAGTTATTGACAGTTGCATATTTTATAATACATATATACCATTCAAGGTTTATGCAGTATAAACCTTGATCGTTTTACGGAATTGAAAATTTGGCATGAAAAAAGATTTCATATGCATATATCTTGATATGAAAATTATAAAGCCTAAATAGTATTTAAAAATACATTAAAAAAACATCAATTTTTGAATAAAGATGAATTTTATTTATTTATTATAACTGTCATTAATATAGTGGCATGCCGAAAACTTAATTTTATTACTAAATTTAATATATTTTCTTGTAAAATATCTAAATTTTAATTTTTTGGTCAATATTTGATTTCCACCGGGAAAAAAAAAACACACTCAAAACTCTGGTAAATTATCTTCTCTATCATATTTATATAATTTTTGAGTTAGTAATTGTTATAATAATAATAATAAAATAAAACATTATTTTTTATGACTGATTGAATGGACTCAATTTAATATCAAAATTACAATTTTACTTCTTTCTGTACCTTATTTTAATATACTGTATAGGGGATGAATTATTATAACAATTGTTTTTAATGATGTTTTATATTTATCAATATTTTTTATGTCATTTGATCATGATGAATGATAAAATTATGAAAATAATAATAATAAAAAAAAGGGGGGAGAGAGTAAATTAAAGCTGATTCGTTTTGGATTATGTTATGACAAATCAATATTATTCATTTGTTTTTATTTAATATGTATATGTATGCATGTTTTTATTAACGTTCATAGTATTGTTTTGACTTTGTATAATGATGATTTTGACAAATTGCGTATGAGTTGATTAGCTTGTTTTGTTTGAAAGGCAGTCTTTTAAATTATATTAAAAATACACATGAGTTTTCCATTATACATTTATACCTTATTTTTGGGTCAATCCAAGTCATTTAATTATCCTTAAAAAAAAAAAGTACAGATAATATAACCATCATGCGAGTATAACGTAACTATATTATGAGTTCTTACGCTGATTGGCTTATTTGGATTCATTAAAAAAAAAAAAAGTACAGAATCTAATGGACAAACTAATGTTTCTTACATGTTTTAGTAGACATAATATATTAGCATTTTTTTTTTAAATTATCACAATCAATGGACATTTTATTTAGCACTTCAATTTTAATGAATCTTATTTAGTATTTTTTGTTGGTTTGTTTGAATCTTGTTGCCCACTGCAATGCAAGAAATTATATCCTGAAGTTTTTGGTATTATACAGTTTGGCTGTTGTTATGATAAATTAAAAATATGTATAATATTTCAATATGATGGTTCAATATTATATTTCAATATAACAATTTTTTTTATTTTTTTATTTATTTTTTTCTTTTAATTACATTTAAATATATAAAAAAAAACATTTTTATTTTGAATTTCAAATTGAAAATTTGAACTGATTTCTTCAGAAGCACCCCAGTAAACCATATTATACGGAAATATACATGGCAAGTACTTTTTATTATAAAACTACGTGAAAAGTACATGCCCTCAGATTTCTGCATGTGCTTTTCATGTAGTTTACAAAAATGTAACTGAAATGTATTTGACATGTACATGAACAGAGCTTTTAAGAAAGTGCTTGCAAAGTGTTTTTTTATTTTTACTTGCATGCACTTCACAAGTACATGCAGTGCCAACCAATCAGAAGCGAGTAAAAAATAAAGAGAAAGATAAATATATGTTTTATCTCTATCTTCTATATCATGCGACTATGGCTCAGTGGTAGAGTCTAGGTCTCATGATCGGATGGTCAGAGGTTCGATCCCGAGTGCCGGCTAGGTTGGCAATTGAGGGGAATAAACTTTTTATATATAATAAAAAATCATAAGTGAAGGAAAAGTGCTTGCAAAGCAGAAAGTACTTGCCAAGTACATGACCCAGAGTGACACTCTTACATGGGTCAAGTACTTGTAGCAAGAGCCAGAAAAGTACTTGCAGGAAATCAAGAAATGTACTGGAAAAGTACTTTCCGTGTAAAGTGTGGTTTACTGGGACATTATAAATATATTATAATAATAAATTGAAATATATCGTCAGTCGGATATGCAAAGCTCGGATTAGGAATTTGAGTGTTTCTGAAGTTTGAATCGTCATAATTCAAAAATAAAAAGTCACAAAAAATTGGAACTATTTTTGTCGTGCGGCTTATATATCTGACAATACATTGTATTAATTTCGTATTTTTATTTCAAATAGTTCGCTCACAATTCATCAATTAGTAAACTAAAACCAGGGGGTGCTCAAGCGCAGATTGGTGTGTGTTCGCAAAATCATCGAGAGCTGACTGAGAGTGTTCACAAAATTACTTTTTAATAGCTACCTGCGCAGAAACGAGTTTCTCACCTCACTCTCGTTCTGCGCATGTCTCCAGTTTGTCAACTTTTACGCGCACCGGAGCTGCGCAAACGCTTGCGAGACTTTTTGCGCATTTATTCCTAGCACCTGTACGAAATAATCGGAGAGTGTTTTGAATTTAACCTTAAATTGCGGGAATACAAAAGGAAATATCGGTAATCGAAGATAGCAGTTCTTAGTAAATCGACATCGGTTTTGTGGAACAGGGCATCAAATTTCTGAAGTTTAATCAGAAGTATGTGGAATTAATGGTTCTTCAGGGTTTGGGGGTACCCTTGCAATGTATTTGTCCGCTGTGTGACGTCATGCGCAGATCTGTGCGTGAACTCGTCCAACGTCGATCATATCTATCTTTATTGTATCATGACTAAAACACCCTGTTTTTGTACTCTGTTCAAAAAAGTGAAATTAAAATTATTATTCCCTTGCAACAGTAAGCAATAAAAATTTCAAATTTACATCATACAGTCAAGAAATGTTGCTTATTCTTAATGTACAGTTGAAATATTTTTGCAAGCGACCCCTTTGCCAAAATTTGCAAAAAACGGATCTCGCGTTCTTTTAATGTTTTGAAGCTCAAAATTATTTTAGGGGCGCAATTTTGTATTCTTAAAAGATTTCTTTGCAATATACAAAGTTATTTTGAAATTAACTAAAATTTATGAATTAATTAACTTATAGCCCCTGTAGTTACGCAGAAAGCAGTACATAAAATGCCTGATGACCGCAACCAGCAGTACATTAAATTTTTAAAAATTCATTTAATATCATAGAAAAAAAATATTTACATTAATAGCAAAAGACCATTTAAGAGATTCAAAATTGCACCCCGACAATAATTTTGAGCTTCAAAACATTAAAAGAACGCGAGATCCGTTTTTTGCAAATTTTGGCAAAGGGGTTGCTTGCAAAAAAATTTAAACTGTATATTAAGAATAAGCAACATTTATTGACTCTATGATGTTAATTTGAAATTTTTATTCCTAACTGTTGCATGGGAATAATAATTTTAGTTTCACTTTTTTGAACAGAGTGCTAAAACAGGGTGTTTTAGTTTACTAATTGATGAATTGTGAGCGAACTATTTGAAATAAAAATATAAAATTAATACAATATATTGTCAGATATATAAGCCGCACGACAAAAATAATTCCAATTTTTTGTGACTTTTTATTTTTGAATTATGACGATTCAAACTTCAGAAACACTCAAATTCCTAATCCGAGCTTTGCATATCCGACTGACGATATATTTTTTTTAAAGTTTCAATTTAAATAGATTAACAAAATTTTGAATTAATAAAGAAACTACCCTCCTTGCAAAAACAAAATTTCTTTTATGCCTTTCAGCACTTTTCACATTTTTTTTTCTTTCGTCAACTAATTGCTTTTTAAAAATGTTAACTCTTAAAAACTTTTTTTTTTAAACACTAATTTAATAAGTTACAATAAGCTAAAAAGTCTTTTTGTTTGTAACAAACTAAATTTCGTAATGTCCTAAAAGTTTTTCGTTACTTATTTATAATTTAAATCCATAGCTGGTGTATTTCAGGAGCTCTATTCAAATAATCAATATTTATCAATTTTTAGTTTATTTTTATTTAATTTAAAGTTTTGTACCTTAATTGGTATAAAATACAATTTTTAGTGGAGTTTACATGCGGGATTAAGAAGAGAGAGAGAGAGAGAGAGAGAGAGAGAGTTATGAAATTTTTAAAATTTTGTGAAAATCGTTAAAACTTGATCGTAAATGGTCATTTATATCAATTTCGTTAAAGTTCTTTAGTCGTTTTATTATTTTCAAATAACAGAAACAGCACCTGTTATTTTTTTATAACTTAAAATCCATAAAAAAACATCCTGACACCACTCAAATCAAACAAGATCTATTATTATTTACTTTCTAAAAAACAATAGCATTTTTTTCTAAACAATTTAAGAGAAATCATATTTTTCAAAATTTTATCTCAAAAATAATAATTAAAATATAATCCAACATAAATCCAATTTTTATTCTGTAGGGGGAAAAAAATCTCATGTACATTTTTTTATTAAAAATTTCCATACTATATTATATTACAAAAGTGTATATGATTTATTTCGAATGGTATAAAAGTATCACATATCACTCATATATTTATATGCACATATAAAAAAAAAGATGTGAAATAAAAGAAGAGCTCAAAAACTTGACCACACTATACAATGTAATACTACTTCATCATATCTCTCGCTCACGCTTACAATTTAATTATAATTGCTACTGAAATATATATTATGACGTCACTACTTTAGTCATTCCAATTGTCGCTGTCTCTCCTTTTCATTTTTATAATTCTCTACTCTCTCTTCTTTTTTTTTTTTTAGAGTATATAATATTCTCTCTCTAATCTTTTTTGTCATTATATTTTCTTGCATGCTGATAAAATTTCATCTTTTACGTCACTCAATTAATATGATAAGTTTTTTTTTTTTTTTTTTTAATAAATTTTATGTTTTAATACCATCAACATTGAATGCCATAACGATTTTCTTACGTGGATAATTTCTATCAAGCTTTACTAAAGCTTATCTAATTTTATTAATTTCTCTTTTCAAAAGTTTTCATGCATTAGTTTACATACGAAAATGGAGAATCTAAGCATTTTGGAGTATGGTCAAATTTTCAGTGAAAAGTGATTGGAAGAAGTAACTATGTAGAGTTTTATAGACAATGATACATTTGTGATAATATATTTTAAACAATTTGAATTCAGCAAGTGTTTTTCACTTCATTATTTACAACTAATGGGAAAATAATATAGTAATGCTATAGGTTTATATATAGCGACACATGAATCATTGTAGAAGAGTAGATCGCATAGATTTGAAACAAAGTATGTTAAAGGAATAGACCAGAAGAAAACATAAGAATTTATATCACAAAACACTTAATGTGACTTACATAAATAACTTTATAGTTTGTCTCAAAACCAGAAAATTTCAATTTATGCAACCCATGCAACCCGCAATAATAAAATAAAAAAAAATAAAAAAAAATATATAAATAAAAATTCAACACAAAGATTACAAGCAATCAAATCTATTGCACAATAAAAATATTGCGCTGTGTGAACATAACTTCATACTGAATGTCCAAGTATCCTCCATTTTCTTATTCCCGAAATCATCAATATAAAGTTTTATTCTTTAAGAGTTTCTGTTCTGCTTGTAAATCACACTATGTCATGGTTCTTTCATAATACTAAGTTGAAATACTAAAAAAGTTTTTGAACTTCTTTTGTGTCTTGCTCTATCAATGAACCGAGTAGAATATGAACTTAATGAATGGAAATATTTAATTGAGATATTGTAAGTTTCATTGATAACAATTGGCAAATAAATATATAATATAATATATGTGTAAAATATCTATACAATATGTATATAAATATTTCCTTATTTTTACTGGTAGAAACTTTTACTCACTTTGATGTATTTTAAAAGTAGATTATCTTTGTTAATGTGTTTTCTTTTGATGTCACGTCTTATTTTCTTTCTAAAATATAAAAAAAGAAGAAGAAAATAAAATCAAAATCTCTTCTCTTACGTAATATAATGTGTATAAGTACGAACAGGCTTAAAAGCTTAATACGTAAACGTATAGAGATTTAAGTGCGCAGATAAGAAAGGTTTTCTTTAAGAAAATTAATCTTTACGTATATTGAGGGTACTTTAACTGTAACGAAATAGATATGATGAGAATAGTGTCGTACGGTGTTTAGTGTATATGGTATATTTTCAGTGCAGTTCCTGCCTCGTTTGGATATAATCGTGTATTTATATGATGACTTATATATTAAAATATTCCCATAAGGCAATAATGAAAACAAATATTATTTTAGCAACTTTTCAAATTTTACCTTTTAGAGGTTTGGCTTAATGAGAGAGAGAGAGAGAGAGAGAGAGAGAGAGAGAGAGAGAGAGAGAGAGAGAGAGAGAGAGAGAGAGAGGACTTGATTGTTATTTATGTAATATAAAAATCTACATTGTCTTGTCTTATATACCATATTTCAGAGTATATGCACTTCATTAATTCTGAATGCATATACCATTCAACCATTCAGTGTGCACATACTCGTCCATTTTTGAAAATTTTATATTTGCACGAAATTGTCATTATTATTCTTATGAGTAAAAGAAGCACCGAGTTTAAAGTCATAGACCACATAAAACAACATGTGCTTTTTAGTGAATAAACACAAAATGGGATCTTCAAAACTGATGACAATTTTTACCAGAATGTTAATGTAGCCCCACGAGAGAGCGTGAAATTATTGTAAAGTATGCAATTTGCGTGACTATTCATGTTTCTGACGTTAGAAACATGCAAAAATTAGTAAAAAAAAAAAAAAATGTTGTGCGTGTGATATAAATGCTTATGTTTTGTTCTGGTCTATTCCTTTAAAGTTGAATCTACAGTCACTGTGATTTAAAATTTCATTCCAATGTCTCATGATACTACAATACAATCATATGGAGTTATTAAAACATAATGTTCCATATTATATCATTACGCTATATTTTCATAAAGCAATACAAAGTACCATATATCTTTACGTTACAGTTTTTCTATGTAGCAATAAAATAATGATTTTAATGTTAGCAACTGTACGTTTCAATTATATAAACAAATTAAGTTTGAAAAATGAATTTATAATCATATCCGACAAAAAAAAGTTGAACTTTGTCACGAAACTTTTATTATATTATTTTTGACAAAGCCGCCTGTTTCAATTACCTGTAGTATGGATATATGGATATATGGATACACTAAAAATATACTTTTTTATTAAATTTTTTACATTGAATGTAATTATTGAAATGATTAATCTACAATAAATAACTATATATCTATATACATATAAAATCATTTAATTGAATAATTTTAATTTCCATATGTATTATTACTAATTTATATATATTTCATACTAATAATTTTAATATATAATTATTAATAAATAATGTTATATTATAAAATATTAATTATTTTATTAATTTATATATTTCATAATGTAAATATTGATATTTTTATTCTCTTTTTATATCACTTTTTTGTTTGTTTGTTAATGTTGTATCTTTATTATTATATCATTATTTTATATAAACAACCATTTTCTATATTATTATTAAATTCTGGAAAAAAAAATTTCCTCTTTTTTTTTATGCTAAAAATATTAACATGAAAAATGTTAAATTGTTTTTTTGTCATGAAGCATGAAGCAATGTCATATTTTAAGCCTTATTTATACGTGTGTTTGTGTGAGTGAGTGAGTGAGAGAGAGAGAGAGAGATGTATTTACGAATGTAAATAATATTACCAACTATTTAACAATGATGAGAAAAAGGTCCCTAAGGAATTAAATAATATAATAACAAAAAATGTTTTGCTAATATAAAATAATTTATTAAATGTTAAAGTATACAAAACATAAAATGATAATAAATTTTGATGTATTTAAATTTTATAATTATTATAGCTTTAAATATATTTATTTAAATTTGTAAAAATGCTTCCAAATTGCGTATTACTTTGTTAATTTTTATTTTCCAGCTTACGAATGAAATAGTTTGTTTTTCATTTTTCAATTTATAAAATTGTGATACATTGACAAAGGAGAAAATATGTTTCCTGTTTGAAAGCAATTTTTCATCAAGGAAAAAAATACAAGTATTAAAAAAAAAAAAGATTACAGTAAGGTGATGAAATTCACACGGAAATTTGCTATGCTTGGCGTTTTGTTATATCATGTTATAAGGGATAGGAAAATTTGCTTAAAGAGAGAGAGAGAGAGAAACTAATTGTTTTTCATATTGAAAATTTATTTGAACTCTGAGAAATTATTATTTTTAAATATTTATAGTAAAGTACTTTTCAAATTTCATTTAAAGAAAATGTCACACAAAATCTTAAATTCATGAATTTTTTAAAGAAGTTGAACTAGATTTTGAACAGATACACTTTAGCACGCGACAAATCTTTACATCATGAAAATTTAACGAGGGTTGAAAAAAAAAGTCCTTATATTCAAGATTTTTGGTTGTGACTTTTCTATTGCATTGCATGTGAGTTCTATAATACGAATAAATACTTAAGACACTTTACATAAACTTTTACTATATTTACAATCATTATCCCTTTTCCTATTTATTTATTTATCTGTATACTCTATATACTTAATCAATGAAATAAAAGCATAGTATATTTCCCCTTTCCCTTCTTTTGCAGTTTTTACTCTCTTATAGTACAATTTGGAGTTCCAAAAGAAGAAAAATAGGTCGATTCTCAATTTATCTTGAAATATCTATTCGTCTCTTGTCTTCTGTTTAAAAAAAAAAAAGTTTTTATAAGAGTTGGAAAACGAGGAAGAAAGAAAAGACGGGGGAAAAAAAAAAAGAGTGGTGATTGATTAATGTAGAAGTATCCCCTATATAAACGTTCAAGACATACTGGGAGTAAAAGTTTGGTGTGCAGCTTGTCTTAATTATTGGTTTCATTAAGGCTTAAAGCTCCGTGCTGCTTTTGCTACTTGCGATTTAGAAGAAAATTTCTTGTGAAACATGACTTTTTCTTTTTTTCGTTTCTTTTCCTTTACTTTTTATATATTTTTTATTTGCACTTTGGTAAGGATGAAACTACCT
Source organism: Ecdyonurus torrentis (assembly GCA_949318235.1). Lineage (NCBI taxonomy): Eukaryota > Metazoa > Arthropoda > Insecta > Ephemeroptera > Heptageniidae > Ecdyonurus > Ecdyonurus torrentis. The sequence continues at coordinate 5,426,302 of OX439134.1, read as the reverse complement.
TAAAATTTATTTTCTTAAAGATTTTCAATTATTGAAAATTAAATTATCTACTGAGGCATACCAATATTCATAAATAACTTTAGTTCATAATTTTTTGCTATCCAAGACAAGGCAATGCTTAGATAGATCGGAATAATTGTTTACGTTTACAAAATCTTTCTATCTATTGTAAGCTTTTACAATGAAAGTATTATAAGGTTCTGCAAAAATTAACACGTTTTTACTTTAAAACATCATAATATAAATAAAAACAATTTAATATGATAGTAATGTTGAAATCATTTGAATAAATGATTTTTTTTTTTAAATTACATGTTTTTCTATATATATACATAATGACAAGCTAATTTAAACTGAATTTACAATTTGATTTAAATTGTCTGTTTCAATGTACTATCGATTGTCATAAATATATATTTATCATTCAAAAATTTGCACTTCAATTGAAATAATATTCATATAAGAACCAGCAATGAATTTGGTTAAAATACTTTATGTCAATTATTGTGATTACATAAAATTTAGTATTTACTGACTTATCAGGTTAAATTCATTTTCTTCGAATATTTGCAATTAAGAATAGCGCAACTATTATGAAAGTATCGTATTGACAAATATACTACTTGACAGTTTTTTTTACTAAAGGAGCATTACCAAAAAATTTGAGATAGTTGATTCACCAATCTTTAAAATACACATAATATAGTGTTGAATCAGCAGTAAGATAGAAGTTATGAAAAAATTACACTTGTCCTCTAATTTAAAGTTTTTTTTTTGTTTTTCTAGCAATTTTGCAAAACTAAAAAGTGCAAAGTGTTTTATTCTTAATTAGTACTTTGTAATTTGTTGAGTCATTAACTTTTTTTCACTGTATAGTTGTTTAATAACTACAAAACTTTTTATGCAAACTTCAGCGTGTTTTCAAAATTGCAAGGTTATATACATACAATAATTAAGTATGTAAATAAGAAAAATTTAAACTATTTTATACAAGCTATATAATGCATTATATTGCAAATTGTTTCTTTAATGTAAATATAAAATAGTACGTACTAAATTTATTACATTTTCAAAAGTAGCTTTTTATATAAAAACTTTTGTGATCTTAGAAAAAACTTCTTTTTTTTTTTTTAGTTCTTTTTTTTTATACTCTAACTTTTTAGATCTCCAAACTTTTTTCTTTATTCGAAAATTGAAGTGTATATTTGGTTTTACATTTATTTTTCTATCACAATAGAATGATAGAAATCTTAAAATAGCATTCAATTCAATATGTTGTCTAAATTTTGTGATTTTGTCAAACTTTTAAGAGACAAAATTGTTATTCAAATTAAAAAAATGATATTCAAAAGTTGGCTTCTTAACGTCATTATGTCATTTGAAAGGGGAACAAAAATTATTAAAATATATACCTAACGTATTATTTCATGAGAATATAGAAATTGAAAACATATTAATCATAATTAAAAAAATTTGCTTGGTGATTCAAATGTTACATATCTCATCGTTAAATATCTCTATGAAAGTGTTATTACTTTTAGGCAAACCAATATACCTCATTTTCAGCTTAAATCTCTTTTACGATCCTTATTTAATAAAAAAAGTGGTGTCTAAAATCGTCTATGCATTAGTATGATGAATAATTAGTTACTTAGTTTTTATACGAACAGTATGAACAAAGATTTTCAATTCATTAAAAAAAAAATCTGTTTTTCTTCCATCAACAGAATTATCAATTTTTAATCTTTTAATCAGACCTGTCAACTACTAATGGCCTCAAAGTCATATAAGAACTAAAGCTTATTTTGTATTTCAATTTGGTATAAAAAAAAAAAAACTCGGTCCTGTTCCTCATCAATCGTCACGTATGTCAAAATTTAATACTCCTGTATTTACATTTTATTTTTTTATAATTTATGATGTTGAGTCATTTTTTTTTATAATAATATATTATATTAATTAATATCTTTACTTAATAAAATATCTGACTTGTAGAAGATCCTTGTTACATTATCATAATTATTAGATATTTTAAAAGGATGTACTATTATAGATTAATAAATCCATGTATATAGTTATAATATACTTGTTTGAACAAAACTTTTAATGAAATTCGTATATGAAATCGAGATAAAATTTAAATTTTCATGCAAATTCAGTTGAAAATTGAAAAATACTCAAAATTTATGGATGAAATTAAAAAGTTTGAATAAACGAGTACTATACAAAAAAGTAACCCTACATACGCGATTGTGACTGTAGAACTTTGGTATAATATTTGCTTCCGTTTTATTGTACAGCTCATGTGTTCAATCGGATGCGTATTACAATTATATAATCGGCAGCATGTAAGTTGGCTTCAATTTACGTCACTAAGTTTGTGATATATGAACACAAAAGTATAGACAATTACTGGACCAATATTCAAAATTATAGGCTTCAGACTTTAATCACTTTATTTAAGTAATGGCTCATTTAAAATTTTCTATATAGCTATATATGAAAATGCATTTCTAAAATTTGAACATGAGAAATTTTAGGTATAGAATTACTTAACGCCTAACCTATAAAAACATGATTTAGTGTACGATTTCCGATCAAATTCTAATAACTATAAAATGAGAAATTCAGTCAAAATTACTTTATATACGCTTTTACGTACTTTACGTACATTTGAAAGCAATATATAATATGCTTTTGATCGATTTTTTCTCTCGCTCCCTGGTACTTTTAAGAGTGGTTGGAAAAAAAAAAAAAAAAAAGAAAAAAAGATGATGATGATGATGATGATAAAACTATTTAATTATAAAAATGGAAGCTAGGTTATTCTGGTATTAATTGTATCTTTAAAATCGATATTATAATATTATTTATATGTATATGTATTTATAATCCATAGAGACTTATATAGTTAATTACTTTATTTTCTCATTTGATTATAATTACATTTGGTATATAATAAAACTTAATTAACATAAAATTAATATTTATTTTAATGTTGGAATGATTTTTTTTTTTTTTTTTCATTCTTGAGGGAAATATTATATAAAATTGTCATGATAAGAGAAATTTGTTATAAATTTATTATTTGATTTTATCATCTACTTACTTGTATTTCGCAATAATTTCGATAAAAAAATTATACGTTATCTTTTTTTTTATTTTTATATATAATCTGTTTTGCTTCATAATATTCACATTAAAATATAATTATTGACCCATTATACATTTGTGAAATGCTTGGTATTAAAATTAGTTAATTTTTATTGTATTTTATTTTACTTTATTTTATTATAGTATTTTACAGGCAATATTTTTAATAATTCATATTTTTAAATGTTTTGTATAAGTTTTGAAAGATAATCTGATTTTTCTTATGTTTATTTATGTTCTTAGTTTAAAATTTTCAGTAAAATTTACTGAAAATTTTAATACTGCTCTAATTAAATATTAATTTTCAAAGAGGAATAAAGTAATTTGCTTTTAATAAACAAAAATCATTAAAATAAAACATACTTGTTAAAATGAATGTAATTAATATGTAATCAAAAATTAACTTGTAATATTTAAATTTTAGAAGTTGAAATTATTTAAATTTAATAATAAACATTTAATTTTAATAATATTTTATTTATTTATAAATACGGTATATTTTTTCCTCATCAAAATTTATAATGTAATATTAATATTCTGTTTAAAATTGAAAATATTTAATATCCTTCAAGCAAAATAATGTTGGAGTTATATTGATTTTTTTTTTTTTTTTTTTTTTTTTTCATTATAAACATAAAATTACGAGGAAAAGTGGCAAAAAGCATCAGCACATTTGTTGACATTATAATTTGCATACGCGCACTCTCAGCAGCATAAGTACTTCACTGTGTTGTTGACCTTTTTTTTTAATGTCAAAAGGTCATGACCTTTTTTTTCTCTCTCTCTCTCAAAGTTAAAATCAATATTCAACATAGAAGAAGCATAAAGAGCATAACTGAAAAAAAATTAAAGGTTGTTATTACAAAGCTTTTAATCTGTTATATCTATGAAATTCAAAATTTAACCCATTTACATTTTTTCTTTGTATTTTTTTTATTTCAAAATATAAGCAACAACTTTACCAATATTGAAAATTTCGGGGTATATAAGAAAGAAATTGACAAATTTTACATAAAATATCCAAAAATTAGGAATTTTTTGGAAGTTGTCGTTGTTGTTACGTATTTTGAAGTTTCATTATATTATAACTTCTAAGTATCACTGAGCAAATATGCGTCTTATTTTTCTGTCTTAATAACTTTTAGTCAATTCAGTACATGAGATTAATTTTAGCATTACTGTAACTAAAGTTTTGTATTTATTTATCTTAAGAGTGTTACTTTTAATATTTACTTTAATTCAAATATTTATACAAACACAGTTGACATAAGGAGTTCCACACTACATTGTTGATATTATTAGTAAATAATTAATAAAATATTAAAACTCCCCCTATGTCTTCAATGCTGTAAATAATTAGTTCAGGACGTTTTATTAGAATTCTTTAATAATGTAAATTGATTTAAAATCACATATTTCTATAAAATTAAAACCTTTTAAAGAAAAGATTTAGTTTTCCTTTCGTATAACATACCTTTGCAGTTAGCAAGAACTGTTAAAAATTGGTTTTGACACGCATTGCAAATATAGTTTAAGTACAGTATTAAATTTCAGTTTTTGAACTTTGCATTCTATGAAATCAAAGACATTTTCATTAGTTTGTTATTATATATGTTGTCCTGACATTTTTATACACAAAGTTTTATTTTGTTGCAAAATGGTAATACCATTCGGACAAACATGTTATTTTAAATCATCATATATATGATTGCATTATATGTCCATATAAGGTAATATAGAGTAAAGGTTTACTTCAGTATCTGTACATTACAAAATATCTTAAAGGCGTAGAACACCTTGCACAAAAAAGTTGTGTAATATCCTAACAAACCTGAAAATCAACGTTTATTTGGCCGAAGTCATTGATTTCTAATTTATTTTCCATTCACAAAATGCCACTGGCGGTCACTGACGTCACAGCGCGCGTAAACCGGGCGAGATGTGACGTCAGTGATCGCCAGTGTCATTTTTTGAATGGAAAATAAATTAGAAATCAATGACTTCGGCCAAATCAACGTTGATTTTCAGGTTTGTTAGGATATTCCGCAACTTTTTTGTTCAAGGTGTTCTACGCCTTTAAGTTCTTTAAAAATTTGGCATTTTTTGAAAAAGTTAGCAAAAAAATAAAAGCAAAAAATATAAATAAATGTTATTTAGAATTTTTATTTTTTGCTTTACTTCCTCTACTGGTTGTACAACTTACAAAAAAATATAGTTAGATGTTAGGAAATTACTTTATTACTATTTTGGGAATAATATGCTTTTGAAGCAAAGCTTTATTTCTTTTGCACTTTGCTGTACAACATGCTATAAAATACTGAAGAGCCAATTTTGTTAACTTTTAAGGTTTTACTTTCCTTTTGTATATTTTAAAAATCTATATTTGAGAAAGTATAATATTTAATTATTATGTTTGTATAAAATTAATTAAGCCACACATATAATATATAACTTTATATATACTAAAACTTTTGTTTTGTTTTTGTTTCTAATTTTAAAATTTGCCTTCTCTGTTTTCTTTTTACAGGTGAGTTTGAAAATTTTCTACCCTCTTTCACTTCTAAACTACTTAAGTATTCTGACTTAAATTCTACGGTAAGAAAGAAAAAAAAAAAAAAAAAAACGTTTTCTTCTCATTTTAAATCTCATTACCATATTGAAGAAATCTCATTATCTTATACCGCAGTAATGTACACTGAAAGAAAATGGTATTTTGTTAAATGTATAAAGTGTGCGATGCTATATGATAGCTATATCATTACCAAAACAAGATTAGAGGTTATTACAACAGGAAGCACCTCCTTTTCTTGGATTCTAAACAAGCTATAGAAATAAAATTTAATATTTACTAACTTCAATATTACATTGATCACCTGTAAAATTTTGGTGTTTATCCGTAGAAAATTGTCTGAGAAAAAGGGGTGTATCCGGTTTTAAAGATCTCAGATCTGTTTTTGCCATGGTGTATATTATTTGTCATACGGGGAATTCAGCTTATAAGAAAAGTTAAAATTTATGTCCTTTATGCTCATATTTTTTTCACAAACTTTATAATAAAATTTCTTATATTGTGGGGATAAAAATTAATATAAAAAATGTCATATTGCAATGTTATCTAGTGTCTTTTCTATTTGATTTTTTTCAGTGTTTTATACAAATGCACATCATATTATACACCATATGGAAACCCTTAAAGTCCCTAAACTCATATACTTGAAAATATACATAAATTGTTAAAAAAAAAAAGTAAAGTTAATTAGAAAATTTTAAGGTAACTCATACGAAAAATAAATTTGTGAGAAAATTAGATTTTAATCTTACATACATTATGTTATGTCATATAAAGAGAAGGGTCAAGATTATATGAGGGGTCATAACCCCTCCTTTAAGAAAAAGGGTCTTTCGTTCTACTACAATATATTATATTACTTAATATAATTTTACCATAGTAAGTAAATTTTATAAGGGAGTTTATGTGTAAGACTCTGCATAAAATGAATTTAATTTTTTATTTTTTGAAGTAGAAATATGTTTATGAATATTTTATATATTTTTTGTATGTGTACGTACGTATAGGGGAGGGGGTTGATTAACACTTTTTAATGTATATAGAAAAGAAGAATAGGGGTTTCTCTCTCTCTCTCTCTCTCTCTCTCTCTCTCTGTATTGCCTTCTTTCTGTCTTTGAGCAGTATATAAGGGTACAATATTTTTTACATTTTAAATATTCTACAGACGCTTAAATTAGCTAAAAAAGTAAGTAGACTAGACGACTAAAATATTAATATAAAAGTAAAGTTGAAGAAGGAAAGGAAAAAAAAGTTATTAAAAAGCTCATTAAAGTTCTAAAAAAAAAAAAAAAAAAAAAAAAAATGCTCTTAAAAATTTCCTTAAATTTTAAAGAGACTTTTTGAGAAAATTGTGTTAAAATATAAAAATTTATGGTGATAAATTAAAATGTTTGCTGACATTTTATTAAAAATATTTTTCATTACTTCCAGTGAACTTAAAATGGTTCAGTACACTAATTTAGAACTTGAATATCTTCAAGTTTATTTTTATAATAGTGTATCGATTAATAACCACAAAAAGCTGTTTTATATCAAAATTGACATTATAGCCAACCAGGCAACATGAAAATAATATATACTATCATGGCTAACATGTGTTGTAATTGCTCTCTATGAAAGTTTTGTAATAAGGGAAATATTTGCCTTGTAATCATTGCTGTTACTACTATTTGTATTGCAGAGTTAATTACAGTATATCGTTCTTGCGCATTGGAATTTTTTCTACCAGACTAAATTTTGGTTATTTCAAACGATGTATATATTATCTTACATGTTTCACACCATGTAAAATTTGTTACGTGAATTGTTCCTTAATCTTTTAAATTTCACAGCAATTGCGCGCACTCGTTCGCAATGTGACAAAAAAAAGTTCAGTGTCTCTATAGCGTTTTACACAGCATAATATATCAAACTTAAATTAATAGCTTTTGAATAGAAAAAAAATCTCTAGTAAAGAGAGATTCGAGTGAGAGAGTAAAAATCCATTTCTTTTCAAAGCCATCTGTTCCAATATAGGATTTATATATTTCAGTTTGTACAAATAATATATATAAAAAAAGAAAAAACGTAAGGATTTAGGGGGGTGAATATTTATGGGATTCAGATTTTATTTTTTCTATATATGTAGATTTTTTTTTTTTTTTTTTTTTTTACTACAATGAACTTAAGATTTTTCTCTCTTATTTGATTTTATATTTTACGTCCTATAAAAGCATATAGAAATGTTATAATAATAGAAATAAAAAAAGTGACCTCTACAGATAATTTTTTGACCAGTATTATACTTATTTTAAATATTTGGGGGGCGAAGTCAATCTTGTAAAGTAAAGAAAGCTGGAGTTTTGAAGTTTAACTCTACAGAGTGTTTCATTCAATACACTTTTGTGTCCTTTTTTCTTTGCAGACCCAACTATAGAAAGTTTTATATACGGTAAACTTTAAAATGATATTGATGACAGCTAATTTTGAAAGAAAAAATTATCCTATATAAATGCGTACACCTTTAAATTGGATTATTATAATGATAATTTATGAAATAAAATCATCAGTTATTCTAATGCTAAATAAAGAATAAATAAATATAATATTACTTGCAGATATACTCAAAATAACTTAAAAATCAAATAAAATGATAAGATAAGTAAGCTTATAAATTTGTTTTATATATATGTAATATTTATATTTTATATTGCAATTTTTTTAAAAGAAGAAAAAGAAGGATGCCAACTTCATAAAGCAAATAAAATTTCTTGATATAGAAATATTAAATTTTGATCAAATTTACTATACATTATATATATATATATATACAAAATACCTTAAACATTTTATTTTTATATTATATATACACACACAAGATAAAATAAAAAAAGTGTAAGGAAGAATTTATTTATTGAGAGATTTTTAGATTATTTTTATAAACTTTGGAGAAAATGCGGTATTATATAAAATATACGATGACGAAAATAGTTTAAGATATTGACGCGGAGGAGAAAAAAAATGCACGTTTATTTAAATCAATAATAATTGCGTGATACAAGAACAAAAAATATCAATCAATACTGTAAGTTTTATTTATATAACCTATATAATTTAGTAGTAAAAAGTTTTTTTGTGACGTGTTTGTTGCATAACCTGCAGGATACATTACATTTTGCAACGTCATGTATATTTTACGTAACTATATTTAGAAGTTGTTTCTTGTAACATTTTTGGATCGTTATTTTTTTATGAGGTAAACGCTTTTTCTCATTAATTTGAAAATGTATATTATTGGTGATGACGTCACTAATCAGATACGCGCAGAAAACAGCAGATACCATTAATTTCCTATATCAGTTAGCATTGCGAGACCATCCCTTAAGTGATATTTGAAGGGGAAAAAAACTGCAGTTACAACGTAAAAATTTAAATAATGCATACTAGACACACTTTTACATGTTTTAAGCAAATGAAAAAAATATATCGATTTCTTTTATTATTATTTTCTGTAGAAAGTGTTTTGGAGATATATTTTTAGCATAGTATAAATTGAAACATAATTTTAATATTATTTAAAAAAAAAAGTAAGAAAAAAAGTGCATTATCCGTAGGGTTTTTTCCCGATAAGGGCTAACATATCTAAATTAATTGACGCTGAAACAACTACATTTATAAATAATAATAACATGAAACATAAACTTAAATATATATAATATAAAAAAAATTCAAAAGCATACAAATAGTTTCTTTTTAACAAAAGTTCTAGTTAATAAACTCGTCATTTAAACTTCTCAATTAGGTTTTATTACAATTACACTCGCTCTCAAATTTCCACACCTGAATGTTGTACCGCAAAAGCAGCATTACATTTGAAACTGCATACTTTCCTATACCAACTCCCTTTATCATGGCGTCTATATATAACAAACAGGTGATTTTTAAACTAAAGTACATACAGTGAGTGCATCATGTAAAAAAAGGTTATAATAGTTTAAATATAGTTTATAAAGTAAGTACGTAATAATGTATCACGGTTCACCAAGATATAATACTATATATTATTATAAAATTGAAGAGAGAGAAAAAAAAAAGTGGTATTATATTATATAATATAGCGACATATAACATGGTCGAACATGGGAGCTATATGGTATGGTGGTTGTGTTTGAAATAGAGAGGTGGGGCAAGTGAAAGAGAGAGAGAGAGAGAGAGAGAGAGAGAATGTACAAGAGAGTTTCGCTTGGTGTATAAGGAAATCAATACTGAGGGAGTTGGCGCCCTAACTGACTCTGTGTGTGTGTGAGGGAGAGAGTCGCGAGAGAGAGAGAGAGAGAGAGAGAGAGAGAGAGAGAGAGAGAGAGAGAGAGAGAGAGAGAGAGAGAGAGAGAGAGAGAGAGAGAGAGAAAGTGAACCCAGAGTATACTGTGAACTATAGAGAGTATAGGCAAACCAGAGAGAGAGAGAGAGAGTAGAGAGACCTTTCCACAACGTTTATATATTATATCCAAGGTAGTGAAAACAGTAGGTAAAAATAATACATGTTAAATATGACATATTGCAAATTAGAATTTAACTCCATATAGTTACGCCCACTTTAAAGAAAAACAACGAAATAAATCAAATTGTTAATTTAAAGGAAAGAATGAACATTCAACTGTAAATATTTGACTCAAATAAAATCGTTAATATAAAAAACTTTGATGAAAACAAATTCATTAACGATAATTTTCTTATGTAACTTAAATGTAGATGTATAGATTTGTATTATATATAGAGAGTGAGAATAAGTACACCATGTAAAAACACCTTAAAAAATTCATGGGATAAAAGAGTGATAATGTTATTTCTATGGTCAGAATAGAGAGAGAGAGAAAAAAAAAAGAAGTGCGTTTTACTCTGATATGTATTCAAATATGGTACCTGCTAAGGGTCCCTTGAGGGTCCTATGCTTAACATCCCTAAGGTATTGTCCTTTTTTTTCTTCAATATCAGTTATATGAAAATTAGCATTTATCATGACTCTCTGTATAACATTTCCCTCTGTATATATGTGTGTGTATGTAGGAGGGATAAATTTAACTCGCAAAACTAAATTTAAATCTATACGAGGTGTTTATTTCAGTAGGGACGTACACGTAAAGTAAAAGAAAGTTTTCGTTTTTTTTTTTTTCTTTTCTGTATCTGACATTAAGAGAGAGGGGAAAACAGAAAATTTTCGCTAATTTATTTTTAAAGTTTCTCAACCCTGTTGTTTTGTGTTAAATAATATAAAGCGTTTTTATATATATATTTTTTTTTCTCAAGTACGTAGTTATTTGCATTTAGGGGTGAAAATTTTGAAGCTAATATACAATTTTTTGAAGTGCTGTAAAATAACATGGGAGTATTTTTTTTCTTCAAAGGTATATGGGAATTTATGTTTTGTAAACTTAGTAAAAAAAAAAAAAAAAAAAAAAAAAAAAAGTTTTAGAAAGAAATGTAAATACGGTAATACTTTTGAAGTTTTTTTTTAAAGTTGTTTTTAAGTTAAATATGAATTAAAAATTGTTAATTAGTGTTTTCCTCTGAGTTCTATATTTTTCCTTAATTGAAACTTAAATTCTATTATAAAAGAAGTTTGAGTTACGAAGAAAACATTTCAATTTAATTATGTTTAAAAAGAAATTTTGACGGCTGTACCGCAGTAGAAAAGCATACTCTTCAAATTTGTATAAAATACTTCAATTTATTCAAATATATACATGTATACATAATTCAATTCAAATACTTTTTCTACTATCATTTTATAAATATTTAAATTCTGTATTATAAAATATGCACTAAAATGAATACACAAAATATCATTGTTTTGAATGCAAAAAAAGAAATAGGCTTTTCCTTATAGTATGATCATATTGTAATTCAATTTGGTACAACAGGTTGGAACCGAAATCTTGTATGAATAGCAAAATAGTATCAAAGAGAGAGAGAGAGAGAGAGAGAGAGAGAGAGAGAGAGAGAGAGAGAAATGAATATCAATTTTATTTGAGGTACTTATTTTTCATGAGTATACACACATTTACGATATACACACATAATATCGTAAAATAAATATATTTTTTTAAATATATTTTATTTCAAATAATAAAATTTTAATGTTGTATAAAAACAGTAAAAGGAAGTAAAATTAAATATATGCTATAATAATTATAATTATAAGATTTTAGTATTATCCGTTATGCATTTTAAATTGCTGTGTGTATATATGTAGCACAGATTGTATTGTTATATTAATTAGAATAATTTTGGAATTTATATTAAATTTTATATGAATATAATCGTAAAATATACGACGATATAAATTTTAAACATATTTTATTAGTTTTTGTTCTGCTTAAATACAAATCTCTCTCTCTCTCTCTCTCTCTCTCTCTCTCTCTCTCTCTCTCTCTCTCTCTCTCTCTCTCTCTCTCTCTCTCTCTCTCTCTCTCCTAAATTTCCTTCTCTTCAATTTGTGTAAAGCACATTATATATATACCTCAATTTGAACAAAGAGGACTACAACGTGCTCAAAAATTAAATTTAATACATAACATTTTAAAATGTATGAAGCATATTTTAAATTATTAAAGCCATAGACCACATAAAACAACATGTGCTTTTTAATGAATGAACACAAAATGGGATCTTCAAACTTGATGACATTTTTACCAGAATAGTAATGTAGTCCCACAAGAGTGCGTGAAAATACTGTAAAGTGTGCAATTTGCGTGAAAATTCATGTTTATGACGTCAGAAACATGCAAAAATTAGTATGAAAATATTGTGCGGGTTGCCTAAATTGAATTTTCTGATCACTGCTACTACTGCTATCACTGCTATTACTGGTGGGTTTAGAGACAAATTAATGTTATTTATGTAAATCCCATCAATTGTTTTGTGATATAAATGCCTATGTTTTTCTCTGGTCTATTCCTTTAAGTTAAAACATATAAAATGTTATTTTGCAATCGCCTCATTTTTTTAATTAACTTATTTTAAATTTTATCTTTCGATTGTTCATAATATTAGTGTTTAATTATCGTATCATATAATTATAAACGTAATATTTTGTTATATATACTTTTTAAATTTAAATGGTGCGTATATCATGCTATTATACATATATTGGCAGACAATTTTTATCCTTTTGTAACTAAAAATAGAAAAATATTTTCAGTGCTCCATCAAATCCATAAAAATTGAATACAGTAAATATATTTTTTTTCTTCTTCTTCTTTCCAGAGTACGTGTATTATAAAAACTTATGCTATTAACGTTATATTTTCATGTTAAATTTCATTTAAAAATTCATGTATTTTTTCGATTAAATATTAATGCTTTAATTCTCTCTTGCTCAACGTTTATACACAGTGTGAAATCAATTTATATTGTAATCAAGAGATTAATGTCAAAAGTCGTAGTTTTGCCAGCCCTCAGGGTCACAAAGGGGTCACAACAAACATATCGTTCCTCCTCCCTTATAATAGCTGAACAACATGTATAGGGGTTGAAAAATGAAAACATTACACAGTATTTTTCCTATAACTAACACTTTTTTTTCTTTTTTTATGTAAAGCTATTTTTTACGAGACATGCTTAAAATTTTTCCATTAAAAATTTGTCTGTTTTTTTATTAACAAGAATTCCATTCATATTTTATATATAAGTTTTGTTAAAAAAATTAAAAAAAAAAAAAAAAAAAAAAAAAAGCAAAATTAGAACTCGTGTAGTAAAATTTCATTAAAATGGAATTCCATATTTTTTTTTTTTACACTATTATATATTTTACCCGTGTGTGTGTTAAAAGGTTTTTTTCATACTTTATAAAATATTATTTTAACGAACATTAATTTTAATAATAATCTTTATAATAATATTTTTATGTTTATAATAAAAAAAAAGTTTATTATTATTAAAAAGAGGGTTACTGAGTATTTATATCTTTATATAAATATTATGTGTTCTAGTAACCTGTTTGAGTATATTAATATGAAGATAGGATTATATGTTTTATTATTCTACAACCAATGATATCATTTTGGGTGTTATTGCATTTACTGATTATTAAAAATATGACACATTTTTCCCCAACATAAAATTCTCTTAGTTGAATATTGTTGTTTGTATAATAGTATAATAAATTTTAAATTATGCTTTTCAAATTTTAAGCTAACGTAAGTGTTTTTGTCTTAAAAGGGTGAAACTTTTAAAAGGTATTAATGAAATAAAAAAGATTAAAAAAATGGATTGTTTTAAAATAAAATGTAACTTTACCTCGTACATTTGCATATAGAGTTGCACTTAGCACATTTATAGAGACATAATTTTTATTGAGGCCACAAAAAGTACAAAACCCAAATAATCCTGATATTCTTTCTATCAGAGGTTTATATTATGATATTTTTATATTGCATACTTTTAAAAGAGTTATTAAACGAGAATATCTTTTATAATAATAACTTATTATGACATTGTGAGGGCTTATATAATAGTTCTATTTTCTAAACAAAAATGACCACAACATTATATGAGCAAAATATTAATACAGGAAAGAGATATATTGCTAAAATAATGAACAGCATGACACGAGCGTAAAGAGCGTAATTAAAGGCAGAGGTCAGTAATGACGAAACAGTTAATCAAAAAAGTGATCAAGTGAGCCTGATTTATGCACAGAGATATTTTATATAGACAAAAGTACAACTACTAAAAATGAACAGGTGTCGTATTCAAAATTTTGAATAATAGAAAAGTTAGAAATGTAATGTCCATTAGGCTTAATGTGAATTTCAACAAGCTTGTTATGTATAGTGAATCTCATTAACAGCTATTGGCTGACCAACAAAATAAGACACATTCATTGGTTGATTTTATATTTTGAGCCGATAAAAGTGAGTCGCATTGATAATGGAACTTTTTTTTTTGTAAAGTTATTCCTATCACGTTCAAAGTTTCAAACAAAGAAATAACAATGATCAACCATAATGTATAAACATAGTAAACAGGTAATGACGTCATGATCAGATGTTTTTAACAAAGGAAAATTTTCGAAGCTGGCTCAAGAGTTGTGTGTAGTTTATTGAACGAGCTATAGTTCTTATTTCAAAATTATGGTGTATACGTTGAAAATTTCAGAAGTAGCTGATTAAATATTTAGAATTTTATATACTTTCTATTATGTTCCATGACTGAATAGTATAGCACTTGTCATAATGACAACATCAACAACAAACAAATATATATTATACATGTAATATTTTATACATATTTTACTATTACTCTTTATATATATAGTGTCAAGAAAGACAAATGACAGTTTAAAACATATTTTCTAACACATATTTTGTTTTCAAGTTATATAGGTGATACAATAACCTTTAAAGTGATATCATATTTGATAACAAAAGAGGAACAAAATATTATGCAAATTATGGATCTTTGACCCAACTCTCTTTAACCTATGAACTTTGGAAACCTTTGTCAAAACTAATCAGAACTCGAAAACTAAATAATAATAGTAAAGAAATATTAATTTATGTTCAAAATCAAAATAAATTCTATAACGTAGAAAAGAAAAAGATATAAGTATCAAACGTATGTATTACCGTACAAAAAACACTCTTTATAGGGTCTATGCATTCATGTTAAAGTCGACGCCATGTTGGATAACTCAATAAATGGGTGACATAGGAAAATAACTCATTTTGCCAGTTTAAAAACACTATGCAATAATTTTGAGAGCATTGATGCTGTAAATATGTTGAATTAGTATCTCAAGTATGTGAGAAAAATAACAATAACAAAAAATTAACTGATTTCCCACAGTAAATTGCCAAAAACGAATTTGTCTTATGCTCAGCAATGTTGTTCACTACTCCATGCAGTATGGCCTCCAAGCGCATTAAATATGACGTCATCCGCATACACCCTATAGGAGCAATGTAAGAAAAATATATCTGCCAAAAAAAAGTAATATGTTTATATTTATTTTATATTAAATAACATTAAAAAAACACGAACTTTAAATAATCATTATAAAACGAAAAATTTCAATACATAACCCAATAAATATTTTTAACCATATAAAAATTTTATATTTCATCTCCCCATCCATACATTTCTAATCTATTTTCTTCATTGTATATATACGCAGTGTGTTTTTTGTATGTTTTACTATAAATCCAATAAAGTATTTCACGTTTTATTAGATTTTTTCTACACCTGTTATATAAATTTATAGTGTAATAAAAAAAAAAGAGAGATTTATATATATTTTTTTGTATGTGGTTAAAAAAAACTGTCTATAATACAGAATAACATTGGTTGCAAGTTGTTTTTTTTATACATATTTGTTTATATATACCACAAAATTGTATTGATTAAAAAAATCATTTTGTTTGGTGTAAATATCATTTAATAATATATCAATCTTCAAACAGGTGTTTCAATTTGATTATATACTTCATACTTTATGTATTCCAGGTTGTATGTAATAAAATAGTATATACGAAGAGTACCTGAAAAAAAGTATTAAAATTCATTTTATAGAGTAAACATAAAATTTTAAAGTTTGAATATACATATTTATGGAATTAAAACCTTCATCAAAAATATAGAGCTTATATCGTATAAGCTTTATATAGAAAAAAGAACAAGAAAAAAAAAAAAGAACAAAAATCATATATATATATATATATATATATATATATATATTTTTTTTTTTTTTTTGCATGTAGAATAATATTTATTATTCACTGTTTAAATATTTCTAAATATTAAACATATTTGTGGTTATTTATTTGTTTATTTGTGTATATAGTTATTATAGGTTACTGTGCTATTGTATATACTGTTAAAAGAACAATTTGCAACCAAGGTTGACTGGACACAAAATGTGATTATGGATTCTCAGAGTCTTTTCCAGTAACCTCATGGGGTATTAGCTTCTCTTCTGTATAGCCCATGAAAGATTGTATAATTACAATCACAATATTATTATTATTAAGTATTAATCTATTAAACATCTAACCGAAACCCCCATATGCAGATTTTATTTTATTTTATTTTTTTTTATTGTACACAATATAACGTCTTTAATATCGAAATCGTATTTTCTACAAAATACCTAGTATGTATACTGTGTACCTCTTTTTTTTTTTTCTTTTTTTTTTTTTTTTTTTTTTTTTTCTAAAACAGGTTTTTCAGTCCAACAATAAAAATATAAAATTTTGCATACACACGTGCTACGTTATATATATATATACACACACAGGAAAAAATATAATTTGCATATTTTATTGACGTAACGCGTGTACTGCTTATATAACATAAAATGTGATAAGACAATTTCCTCTAAGGAAATTTACAATTTCTTTCATATGGGAGGTCCAGACAGCATACAAAAATATATAATATATAATAAAACAACTGCGTAAGTCGAATTTTAATTTGTTCTTATGGATGGATGAACAATTTTATAACAGATAAAACCTCTAACCAACATACTGTCTTCTTCATTGCTACTGCTTCTATCTTGTGTTGTACAGGATGCACTGTAAAACAATGTACACCAAAGTTTAGCAAGGAGGTGATACATTCATATTTTTATGATTTAATGTTAACGAAGAGAGTGACTGACTGAAATAGTCAAAAGAGAATCTTTATTTTCACAATAATTCTTCGTACGCACTTTATCCAGCAAAACAAGAACTATATAATTTTCAAATGAAATTGACTGATATTTTTATCCTCAAAAAAGAGTTTTATCAATATTTTTAATGTTAAAAAAGTTTCTATTTTGACTTAAAAGTTAACGCTAAAATTTGAAATTTTACATGTTATCTTTAAAGTGGCAAAACTTAATTATTTGATATTGTTTGCATGGTGTGCGATGTAACTAAACTTAACATTTCATCTTTACTTCATGTTAATTTTATATTACACGACCGTTCAGTTTGTGAGATATCAGCCAATCACCTACTACCTTAATGTGTTGGTTTAACGTTGTACAATATCAAATATATATTATACTCTAAATTAATCTCACAATTCTGATCTGAATATACTGTACTGTTGCAAATTAAATCAATAATATACACCGGTCCGGTAATCTATAAGTGCATAAATATATTGTGTTGTATTATATACAAGATAATTTGTATCTTCTTTCTTTCGTGTATCTTAAGACACCCTGTACGTATATAAGTAAGTATACGTGCCTGTTCTTTCATTTTATCACGGTCCAAAACTAAGACGAATTGTACCACGTTTATGCGACTATTTATTTCCGCAAACTAGATTGATGTTTGCAACGCTGAAAATATATAAAGATATCTCTCTCCTTTACAAACGTACATAATTTTTCAAACTCACACTTACACTCCCTCTATCTCTCTCTCTTTACACTCCTCCTTTTTTTTTTAACTCAGTAATGTAGTTAGGGAGTTGTTGAAAAATATATCCAGCGCTTATTTCTCAAAATTAAAGGTGAACTGCAAAGATCTAATTCAATTAAACGGTCAAGTTCTTTCACGTATTTGACTATAATTGTTAATCTGTTATCCAGATCTTATGCAAGGTTTATATAGAGTCTCTGTATAAACCTTGGGTCTAGGGTGTATCCGCATGACATCATATTTAATGCGTTTGGAGGCCATACTGGAGTAGTGAATAACAAATTGCTCAGAAGAAGACAAACGTAATTTATGGCAATTTTCTTTGGGAAATGAGTTAATTTTTTGTTATTATTATTTTTCTCACATACTTGAGATACTAATTAACAACATCAATGCTTTCAAAAATATTGCATATTGTTTTTAAACTGGTAAAATGCGTAATTTTCCGATGCGGCCTTTGTTATTGAGTAATCCAACATGACGTCGACTTTAACATGAATGCATAGATCCCTATAGAAATTGAAAGTCCATCCGTAAACAGAGGTTTACTTTTCGATTCTTCTATATTATGCCATATTTTTGAAATGACATGCTCACAAGACTTCAGTATTTTCCATAGGAAAAAAAAAAAAAAAAAAAAAAAAGAGGATCATAAAAAATAAAATATAATATAATAATTCTTGGGGCTACATTCTCATATCAATACTGAAAGTAAATCGACATTGGCACATAAAATTAATTCACGCAGTTTTTATATAGTAATGATATTCTCTAAACTGTATTCTGTAAGCTATAACATTTTTTTAACCCTTTAGATATATATGAAAAAAAAATCTTGATTGGTCTTAATAGCAAACCCCAAAAGCAGTTTCAAACTTTGCTTTTGGATCGGTAAACGCAATTTATTTTTATTTGACTGCAAATTGGACCAACATAAAAAAAAAAAAAAAAATCTTTGTAAGTTTTTCTATATTGTCATGTTTTATTTAATGACGCTCTTTCTTGATATTTTGTAAATAATTGGAGAATTTCGTCTTTTCAAAGTTTTTGTTATATTATATTCTATTTTATTATTATCTTTGAGCTTTTCAATGTATGGAAGACACTTCATCTCCTTCAAATAAACTTAGATTCAATATTTTCATCAAATCAACTACCATCAGTACTTTCTTGACAATTTATAGTACCCCCTTAAAACCCAAAACAAGTATACACACCAGAACCACATCAGATATTCGTAAAGTGTACTATATACCACATCCCCTCTCATTTTTACTTTATGTAATACCTCATCACGGGGATATAATACGTATATTTCCCCTCTCTTGTGTCTATAGTACTACAGTAGATCTATAATACGACATTATCATTATGGAAGCACGATCATACCTGGCTTTAGTTATCTTGCAAAGTACAGCCAGTCTGCCTGACGCTTAACCCTCCATCCCTCTCCTGCCCTTTCTACTTATGACGTCATGATACTAAGGCTTCCCTAGTATAATATAGCAAACTCAGCAACAAAAAAAACTTCCCCTACTGTCTCTCTCATTACAATCGTAATACTGTTTTTTTATGTATGTATGATTTATAAAAAATATATATATTGTATTCATTAAGGGATGAAAATTTATTATTTGTTATGAATATTAGATTGGCTATGACTTTTTATAGAAATGTCTTCATATAAAAAGGTGAATTGTATGAATGTTATAGAATAAAAAATAGGGACCCTGCAGTTTTGGTTGAAGGGTACTTTTTTTTTTTTTTTTTTTTTTTTCATAATATACATTTGCATTATTATAGTTTAAATAAATCATGAGTATATGAGGTTTAGAGATAAAAGTGTAACATATCATGAAAATGGAACTGTCAGTATTTTGGAAAATGAGAGAGAGAGAGAGAGAGAGAGAGAGAGAGAGAGAGAGAGAGAGAGAGAGAGAGAGAGAGAGAGAGAGAGAGAGAGAAACAGACAGACTATCAAGCTAAAAATTTTAGCTTGTAATAAAAAATTGTTTTCATATTACACTAAAAAATATCCAATGAAATTATCGTTGTAGGTTAAAAAAAAGAGTACAAATTACTAGTAGCAAAACGTGTCAGTTAAACACAACATAAATGTAAAAATAAATAATGTGTTTTAAATAAATAATAAATAATAGAGCATCAACTTCATTTCATAATACATAAAAGGTGCAGTCAGGGCTAAAAAGCTTTGTTGCTAAGGTACAAAATGTAAACAAAATTAAACAAAATTTCAATAACAGAAAAAAAAAAAAATTATTACCCATACTTGCAATAGTCCATTTTATAAGCATTAGTAAGTATAATAATATTTAATTTATTATGTAAACAAAATAATGCTGCACAACATAAATTATACGCAGCATAATAATAATTTATGCATTCTAACGTAAGCATATTATTCAAAAACATAAATGCAGCACACATACTGTATTATTATCATTATCGATGGTTATATAAATTACTCAGCTTGTTACTGTAGATTACAAGTAACTTTTGCAATTACAATAATGCTGTTCGTAAACCCTTTTCCCGTGCATATCCAAAAAATGCGAATTCCATTTGATTACCCATAGCTGATCGTCATTTTATGAGCAGCGAACAGGGTTTACGAATATCAAATTATTTTTACGTTCATTTTTGTTGTCAGAAATAACATTGAAATTAATTTATTTTCTCTTTAAGTCTCAACCACGCCCTTTTTATATAATAATAAATACAATTACTGGGTAAAGTAATAATTTAAATAATTATTATATATTTTAATTATTATCTCTTACTAAAAGAGAAGTAATATTTTACTTGATATGATACAAGCAAAATAATAAGATGTTTAAAGTTCTATGTTTTCAAAAATAATAAAAAGAGAGAGATAAAATATAAATAATTCATAATTGTGAAAGATTATCATTACGCTTGAAAAGAGAAAAACAAGACAATTTTTAAAGACATTATAATTTATTAGAATCTCAAAAGTTGACACTATTCTTGTATAAGATTAAATAAACGTCACAATAATTTTTCACTATATAACTCAAGAGTAAAGTAGTATACTGTAGATCATGATATCTAGTTGTTAAGCTCTTTGGAACAGAAGTTTTAATGGTCGTTAATCTTGTGACTTAGAAGTATTTTGAGGAAAAAAGTTTTGGGGTAACGTAGTATTTATCTTATGATGATATGAGTGATTAGAATTTCATTGATGGTGATCTCTCTCTCTCTCTCTCTCTCTCTCTCTCTCTCTCTCTCTCTCTCTCTCTCTCTCTCTCTCTCTCTCTCTCTCTCTCTCTCTCTCTCTATCGTGATCTCTCTCTCTCTCTCTCTCTCTCTCTCCGCATGTCAAGAAGCTTTTAATTCTCTAAACCAAATTTTTATAAAATTCTAATCTAAAATTATAAAATTTTTGATTTCATGCCTATTTTTTAGAGCATCGCGCACAGATAATACAAATTACGTAATTTATGGTGTATTAGTGTACATTTGCTAAATTTAGAATTTCATGAATAATTATGATATACAGTATATTTGTTTATAGTACAGTACATTATATTATACATTATAGCATAAATGAGGAAGACTAAAAAACAAAAAAATAGGGGCAATTTAATTGCATATTCTGAAAGAGTACATTGTCCTGAATCGATTAATATGTGAATTTCTAATTTTTGAGTTCATTTAGTATTTTTAATTAATTTTTGAAAGTTGTGAAATGACGTCACAGGCTGCAATCTTTTTCCTATACCCACATGCATAAGGTGAAACCTGTGACGTAATTTCGTGACTTTCAAAAAATATTTAAAAATACTAAATGAACTCAAAAATTAAAAATTCACATATGTATCGATTCAGGGTAATGTACTCTTTTAGAATATGAAATAAAATTAGTAATTTTTTTTTTTTTTAGTCTTCTTCATTACTCATTATGTTTATATACATGAATAAATGTTACTGAAATTTAGCTAGCATAAATATTACGTATATTTATTTTGATCCAAGCGTAAAATCATTATTTATTTTAGTTGTATAGAAATATGTAATAAACATGATTTTTCAAAAATGTGCTCAACATTATACTATAAAAATAACCGTCATATTATATATAAGATATAGATAATTCGATTTTATGAGACCGTTTCAATTTTTTGTCTGGATAAGTACCTAATAAAGCGAAAATATAATATTTCAACCAAGAAAAAAATAATAAGACCAAACCATTCTTTATATTATATAGATCTAGAATGATTATATTTATACAGAAATATCTATATATATATAATATAAAAATACATGTACACTGTCTTAACTTTGCCTTCAAAGAAAATACAACAATGAATAAAAATAAAAACAAATTGCAACATACTATGAAAGTTTTTACGTCGTATATTTTAAGAAAATCATCCCCCCTTTTTTATTTATATTTTTCTTATATTATCACAGGCGTCCCCTTCATATATTTCATTGTTTCTCAAAAAAAAAAAAAAAAAAAAAAAAAGATCTAGTAGCTTCAAATAAATAGAATTTTATATTGTAACAGACAAGCTACAGTAGATCTACCCTAACAATGAGGCTTTGGTTAAACCCCTTTAAAGAAAAAAACAATAAAATTAGAAGTAACTGTTAAAATTTTAAACTCGCCATTTGTACTTCATTTAGAATGTAGTTTAAGAGTAGATTCTTTCTAAGGGCAGTTTAGCTATAACTTTAAATAAATAAAATTTATTACCGTAACCAACTTATAGTATAAATATATGTACCACATTAATTGTATTTTCATAGTACAGTATATTGTAATAATAATTTAATTTAATTACTATTTTCTCACCCGTTTCTCCCCTTCTTTGCATATATATCTATTCTTTCATTATTAATACCATAGAGTATATTAAATAATACCATGAAATACAAGAATAATAAGATTTATTTTTTATAATTTTATTATTGTGACTAGTGAATATTTTACTTAATGTAAATAAAAACTAACCCTCGTGCGACTTATATTTTTTTTTATATACGACAAAAGGACTTTGAATGTGGTTTGACGAGGGGTTGAAAATATTGATTTTTAACATAAATCAAGTCTATAGTTTTTCATCCACCCTTATACATGTAAGTTTCTTTACTGTAAGATTAAATATAATCCATCATGGCTAGTATTAATGGTATTACTAAAAGGATTATTATTGTAAGAAATATAAGATGGAAAAATGAAAAAAAAAAAAAGCATTAAATGGGGGAGGGTACACGGATAAAGAAAAAATGTATAATTGAATTATGTTTTGTATATATAAGCTCTTATTTAAAAATGGCCTCTTTTTACATGGTACGCGCATATAAAATTGATATAAAATCTATGCTAAATTTAGTTTTATTTATTTATTTGTTATAGCTCTCTTTTTACGATGCCAAAACTTTGTAGCAAAACAGTATTTTTATTTTATTTATTTTTTAGCTGAAACTTCTATTCTTGCTACTTCTAAGGGGAAAAAAACTTACTGAAGAAGAAAAAAGATAGATTGCAGCATTAAAGATGTCCATTATTTAAATGTTTCAATAATGATTTATAATAATAACACAGAACTATATTAAGAACATTATAAGAGCTTTGATATAGACAGAAATGTAAAAAAAAAAAAAAAAAAAAAAAAAAATGCAGCCAAATAATAAAACTTGGAAATGTCATGAAATTTACATCGAGAGTTCCTGAACTAGGGGCGGGGGAGATTTCTGTATGGGGTGAATTTCTCTTTGAAATCATTTCACATGCTACAATTTTTCTGGTGGAAATGTCACTATCTATTCGTTAATTATTATATTAACTCTTTGAGAAAATTTAAATGTTTGTAAGTAAAAAAAAAAAAAAAAAGGTTTCCAGCAATTACACAAGAAACATTTTATTGCTATTTTACATACACTTATACTAGATACAGCTCCTAATAGTTTCGTAACAAATTTTTCACTATGTTATTCATCATGAATAAATGATAATCCTGAAGTACTTATATTTTATTATTTATTATTATGAGAAAATTGAAACGTGTTGATAATAAATTATATTTGAAAACTTTTTAGTAAGATAAAACTTTTTAAATTTTGCTCTTTCTCTCTCTTTCTCTTTATATGTTTTAATATAAAATATGACAGCAAATAAGTTTGACTCATCTATCACCTATATACATAAAATTTTGTCTTCATAAATTTTAAAGATTATAAAAGCTTAAAAATTTATAATTAAAGTTAATTATTTTTAATTTGCATATTAATTTGTTCAGTAATTATTATTTAAATTTTTATTAATCAATAGTTTTTTGGTCTGTATTTTTTTTTTACCCTAAATTTTTTATTTATTTATTTACTTTTTTTTTTAAATAGAAATGTGCAGTCTAAAAATTGAATAATAAAGTATAAACAGAATAAAACATTTTTATTTCCATCTTCTTATTAACAAAAATAGACACTGCATGTGATATAATTTTTTTTATCTATTCTATTGTCTTATATGACAACATAATTCTTTTGTTTACTAGCTTATTTGCTCGCAATCTGTATTTTCATACAATAGCTGCAACCTGCAATGACAATAGAATACAGTTTTAATATCGTTGAATCTGTACACTATATGTGCCCGAGATTTTATAGACCGGTTGCACTCATATTTAAGAGCCGCAATTTTGTTGGTCAGGAATATATAGGCCAGCATAGGAAAAACATCATTTTTAATTTTTTAATAGCAAAAGAAGCTTCAAACCTCAATCAAAGCCTTACTTCTAGCTCCTAATAAGCTCAAAGAATATGAGAAAAATTAGGAGAAATGATGTTTACCCTATAGAAACTTTTAAAAATTTTATTACACAAAAATGGAAGTATAATAGAAATAAAAAGAAAATATTCGGTTATTTGAAGGAACATCTAAATGTAATATTAGAATGATGTAATAAAAAAAAAGGGGGGTCGGTTTTATATTACGCTGGCAAGTCCCGCTATGAGACCGACTCCTTAAATTGAAAGCTTTGCTGAATGCGCAAATTAATAAACTAAATATACAAAATACCAAAATATGTAAAAATATATGTATGTGTATATGCATATATAGGTCTGTGTATAGGTAGCGATTTTAGTAAAATATTCAGAGTAAGAATACATAGGTGTGGCTGAGTTCAGGAGGGGGTGTACTGAATACCTAAACAGGTCAGATGACCCATAAATTGAACTACAGCATATTGTCCTTTGTTTTTCTTTTTTTATTAATATGTTTAACAGTGATTGAAATTTAAAAATAAGAATAATAAATGCGTTTGTAAGAAGAGTCAGTTTTGTGTAGCCAGGCAAGACCTGCAATCGGGCTGACTTTTCAAAAAGAGTATATATTATATAACAAGTATTTTTAATTAATATATAGGCCTATATGTGTATGTATCAACAACAACAACAAAAAAAAAAAAAAAAAAAAAGGAGACGGACCAGGGCAATGTAAATATATATGTAGGTATATGCATGTGGTCATGCATATAGTTTCATATGTACATTAAAACTAGTGAATATTGTTGAACTATTGTAATGGATGTCCGTTACTGAATGCGGCGTGCGTGGGGCCTCATTCGTTTAAAAAAAAAAAAAAAAAAAAAAAAAAATATGTGCCCGAGATTTTATAGACCGGTTGCACTCATATTTAAGAGCCGCAATTTTGTTGGTCAGGAATATATAGGCCAGCATAGGAAAAACATCATTTTTAATTTTTTAATAGCAAAAGAAGCTTCAAACCTCAATCAAAGCCTTATTTCTAGCTCCTAATAAGCTCAAAGAATATGAGAAAAATTAGGAGAAATGATGTTTACCCTATATGCTGGACAATGCATTAGGCACCACAAAAATGGTGATAAAGCGCAAGGATGTGCAAGGGGTTTACAAATTTGCATTGTTAAAGGAACAGTATAATATTATTGAAAGATGAAAATAATATCAAAAGTAATTCAACATATTAAATGACATGTAATCTTCCAAAGTGGAAAACTTTATCATGAAAATATCGAGAGAGAGAAAAACGTTAATATAGTCGATTTATCACACAACTTTTTGTTCTGTTTTCATACAGCTCGCAAGCTTGTTTTAAATAATAATTATTCTTTTGTGAAGTATTTTTATAAATAAAACATATAAAAAAAAAACACTACATAAATACAAATTGACATATTTTTAATAAATTATAAACCTCTATCAATCATTTCAATATCAATTAATCAAAACAAATTCCCTCTCCTTTTACAGTATACACATGCTATTTTTTTTATACTCTATATAATACCATACTACAGCTGTCCCATGATATATATTAAACTGGTAATAAAATATATTGGTCGGTACCAATTTCATTCATTTTTTTTTATTCATGGTCTCATTTAGAGGGAGATTAAATACCAAGTGAGTAGTGAACCACGTAAATCATTGTATTGTTAGAATTCATTGTTATTCTCCTCATCACTATATATAGTAAGTAAACGCAACAATACTTCCCTTTATATATAAATATTATAGAACACACACTCCCTCTCTATATCTTCACCCTTCAGAAAAAAAAAATAAAGTTCCAAATCTTTCTATTGTTGAAATATATTCATTTCTATTGCGTTCTCTTTCCCCCCGCCCTTCTCACTTCAATTTCACGAACTCTTCATATTCGAGTGCACCAAAAAAATATATTTAAAAATAGAGAGGGTTCTTAACTTTATAGTTTTCTAAAATACTCTTGACTTTTATATATATATATATTTTTTTTACTTTCTATTGTATTTTATTTTTTTGTGTTATATATTAGTCCAGTCATTCTAGACATTTTCCCATAAGGGACCCGTCATTAATTAGTAACAAGCTACAATTTTCACCACAGATGCATTACCATGCCAAAAGTTGACCAACAAGAGTTGCAGCAGTTGGCACCCCGGGAAGTGCCCAATTTTGAGTTTGTCCCGGAATTCAAAAAACATTTTTTATCTCGGTTCCTATTTTACTTACAGAAACGTTTAGCATACCAAATGAAAGCTAGTAAAAAGAACTACACGAAAAAAATTATTTTGAACGAGTTAACTAATTTTAACGACTGTTAATTAGCGATTAATTAAATTAATTAATTAAATTTTGAGTTTGTCCCCTTGCAACTTTTATATTATGCTTCTAATGAATTTTGAGTTTATTATAAAAGTTTTAGTTAATATAATTGCCAATGAAATGCTTTTTGAATCACTGTTCTATCTTAATTAGAAATTAAGTTACAGCTGATATAAGCGCGCAACTCGGGGTCCGCGCGGCAGTATTATCCCATATAGAGAGCGTGTGTATTGCATAGCGCGCTAGATAGCGCAGCACGTTATTGCCAAAATTTGTGGTAAATTAATGTTTAATCGTCAACCTGATGTTGTTGCAATTAAATTACATCTACCCCGACCCCCTTACTCTAACACCCCGACCGCCCCCCCCCCAAGTTTTTTTTTCATGCATATTATCAAATTTAATACGGTATTGCTATTGATATTATAGAATATTTGTAAAAAAAAAAGTTCATGTTCCCAACCCCCCTCCCCCGAAAATTACCCCCCTACATAAAAAATTAAATAAGAGACGAAATCAATTACTAAATAGTCAATTACTGATCGTCATATTGCATTATTGCTGAATAAAAGTATTAAATATTTAACGGATAAAAATATCACCGTGAATTCCGATGAAACAAATACTATAATTGCCATATGCAATTATATCATTTTATTTTAATTACAAAACATGACAATGGGGCTGAGGAGACCACTGTAAAGTGTGAAATTTTGCTGACCATTGCAAAAATTTGGTCTAGTTAATTGCTATAACTTATAAGAGTATAAAATGTCACATTTTTATAGGATCTTATATCGATGATATAATGTTTTGAGCACTATAGATATACTGTAGCAACAATCAAGAATCGATTATAATGCTTTTAAAATAGTGGGGAATCATAAAATATTATTTTATATTTTTGGTATATAAAAGTATGGTTACATAATATTATGCATTGCTTATATTATGCTATATAGAGGACCTATATGATTTACATTAGTTCCATGATTTGTCCTCTATTCTTCAGTTACCATTAATACATAGGACACAAATAAATTTAGTCTTTGCTTTATAGATGCAATGATTGTATTTAAAAATAACACAATTTTTAAAAAGTACTAAGCTTATATAAGTGTAAGCTTACATTTAATTAATTATTAGTATTGCTACAATATTTGATACAATATAGTATTAATTTATTAATCAGGTATACAATATTTAAAAATTGTCTTATTTTTTAATACAATCATTGCATCTATAAAGCAAAGACTAAATTTATTTGTGTCCTATGTATTAATGGTAACTGAAGAATAGAGGACAAATCATGGAATCAATGTAAATCATATAGGTCCTCTATACAGCATAATATAAGCAATGCATAATATTATGTAACCATACTTTTATATACCAAAAATATAAAATAATATTTTATGATTCCCCACTATTTTAAAAGCATTATAATCGATTCTTGATTGTTGCTACAGTATATCTATAGTGCATGCTCAAAACATTATATCATCGATATAAGATCCTATAAAAATGTGACATTTTATACTCTTATAAGTTATAGCAATTAACTAGACCAAATTTTTGCAATGGTCAGCAAAATTTCACACTTTACAGTGGTCTCCTCAGCCCCATTGCCATGTTTTGTAATTAAAATAAAATGATATAATTGCAATTGGCAATTATAGTATTTGTTTCATCGGAATTCACGGTGATATTTTTATCCGTTAAATATTTAATACTTTTATTCAGCAATAATGCAATATGACGATCAGTAATTGACTATTTAGTAATTGACTATTTAGTAATTGATTTCGTCTATTATTTACTTTTTTATGTAGGGGGGTAATTTTCGGGGGAGGGGGGTTGGGAACATGAACTTTTTTTTTTACAAATATTCTATAATATCAATAGCAATACCGTATTAAATTTGATAATATGCATGAAAAAAAAAACTTGGGGGGGGGGGCGGTCGGGGTGTTAGAGTAAGGGGGTCGGGGTAGATGTAATTTAATTGCAACAACATCAGGTTGACGATTAAACATTAATTTACCACAAATTTTGGCAATAACGTGCTGCGCTATCTAGCGCGCTATGCAATACACACGCTCTCTATATGGGATAATACTGCCGCGCGGACCCCGAGTTGCGCGCTTATATCAGCTGTAACTTAATTTCTAATTAAGATAGAACAGTGATTCAAAAAGCATTTCATTGGCAATTATATTAACTAAAACTTTTATAATAAACTCAAAATTCATTAGAAGCATAATATAAAAGTTGCAAGGGGACAAACTCAAAATTTAATTAATTAATTTAATTAATCGCTAATTAACAGTCGTTAAAATTAGTTAACTCGTTCAAAATAATTTTTTTCGTGTAGTTCTTTTTACTAGCTTTCATTTGGTATGCTAAACGTTTCTGTAAGTAAAATAGGAACCGAGATAAAAAATGTTTTTTGAATTCCGGGACAAACTCAAAATTGGGCACTTCCCGGGGTGCCAACTGCTGCAACTCTTGTTGGTCAACTTTTGGCATGGTAATGCATCTGTGGTGAAAATTGTAGCTTGTTACTAATTAATGACGGGTCATTTTCTACTTTGACTGGACTATATATAAAGTGGATGCATATAGAAAAGATATGTTTTAAAAAATCGTTAGTTTTTATTATTTTCATAGCTTAATGGTGTGATTTTGTTTTATTATTTTTAAGGCTTGGTAACATACGTTTTTTTCAGAACATTTAATTTTACTTTTAACCTTTGTACTTTATATATTTAAATTTATTTTTACTGAACAAAACAGAAAGCGAGAGACAAAATTATGGTATTTTGTGTCACAAGAAAAATATGAAACTAATATGGAAATAGTAATGGAAACGCTTTCTATAATATATATATATATATATATATATATATATATATATATATTATATATATATATATATATATATATATATATATATATATATATATATATATATATATATATATATATATATATATAATGGGATACATAATTTATATGTTTTAAAAGATGCATGAAATTGTATACAAAATAATGCATAGTTTGTTTTCTTGCCTTAAATTTTTCAGAATTTTCCACTTTTTTCGTTGTGTATACATTTTATTATTTTTTTTTCTTCAGAAAAAAATATGTTTTAAAAGTAAGAATAGTTTTTTCAGACTAAAAGGCAGTGCAATTTTACTTATCTTTAAACCATTCGTATATATTATTTTTTTAAAGCCTTTCTTTTAAGGAAAAAAGAAAGCAAGTAAAAAAAAAATTCTCTTAGCATTTCTTGAAAAAGGGAAATTAATTATTTCGCAGGAGCAGTCGAGGTCTGAGATGTTTGCAAAATGAAAGAAGAAAAGAAGAAGAAAGACTTCACCTTTCTTTTAAGTGTATATATATGTAGAGGTTTTGCCTCTATACACTAATTGCTTTCTCAGCTTTTTTTTTTTTCCTTTTTTTTTTCTTTTAACATTTTCGTGCAAAAAAAAAAAAAAAAAAAACTCAATACTTAATTCTAAATTTTAAAGGAAAAAATGTAGAATTTTTTTAAAGTTTAAAAGAAAAATCCATATTTGCTCTGCTCAAATTGATTTTCTCTGTAAATTTTTGAACCAGGTTTGAAAACGTAATTATTTTTACTCATTTAAAAGTGATTGCAAAAAGTAATGAATAATGATGAATTTTTAATTAATTTCTGAAAAATTGATCTAAATAACACTTCAAAGGTAATAGCTCATGTTTGCATTGCAGCAACCTAAAATAATAATAATAAAAAGGTGTGCATTAAGGTAGAATAGGTAAAATTTTATGCTAAATTTATTTTTTAATCGACATTAAGATAACTTCTCTAAGGCAATGATTAATAAGTGTTTATTTCCGAAGAAATTCTTATTGGCTATACTTTATAGAAATTATAATAAATTATAGAAATTATAAATAAAAGCAAAAAAATAACTATTCAACAACCTGCAAAGAAATGACTAATGCGTTAACTATGTTGCGTGAACTTTCTTGTACAGCAAAGTTACTTTTCATTACTAAAGAAATTAAGCTCCATTGCAAGGTCAATATTATACAACAAGCGCCTAAGAACAAAATATTTTGTTGTAAAAATACATAATTTTTCTGTATATAATTTGAGACCTTTTTTTTTTTTTTTTTTTTTTTTTTTTTTTACATGAATAACTGAGGACAAATTTTTTAGAACGGATGGTATAGGGAACAACCCAATACGCAGAATGCCTATATGCCTCGTTCTCAAAGTTTTATACAAAACTGTACATTATACAAGAAATAAATATAAATAAACAAACTATAGAATAAAAAATGACGTCATCTTTGCATAAAAAAAATTTGCAAGTTATTACCAAAAACAAAACGTGTGGAAAATTATATTTTGAAATTACGTTAATTTTACACATTTTGTTACATAGTGACACAAATTAACTCATATACGTGTTTCACGTTACAATAAGGGTGAGATATGATTTTCTTTTATATTACTCCGTTTGTTTTTATATCAAACAATACTAATTTGTAACCGTATTTTGTATTTTCACTCCGCATAATAATATTTAGAGGCAATATATAAACATCGCAAACACACTTCATAATTTAGTATGGCTTTATTATTATAAAGATTTTTGTTTATATAATATCAAAAGAGAATGTCAGATACAGATGGGTTTATTATTATTTTCAACAGCAAAAAAAAAAAAAAAAAAAAAAAAAAAAAAATGATAGAGAGAGAGAGAGAGAGAGAGAGAGAGAGAGAGAGAGAGAGAGAGAGAGAGAGAGCAGAATCATCATACACGTATAAAAAAATATATACTTAATAATAAAAAACAAATTACCTCAATTTTCATGCTGCA
This sequence comes from Ecdyonurus torrentis, assembly GCA_949318235.1. Lineage (NCBI taxonomy): Eukaryota > Metazoa > Arthropoda > Insecta > Ephemeroptera > Heptageniidae > Ecdyonurus > Ecdyonurus torrentis. Next base: position 5,394,185 of record OX439134.1, on the reverse strand, counting down.
TAGTAGTATTGCATATAATAATTATGTTGTAAAGCATAATTTATTATGCAATTCCAGTTTAGTGATATTTATGCTACATAACATAATAATAATAAGTAACGGCTTTTATTGAGCGAAATCAGGCATACAAACTCTCAATTTAACCCAACTGTTTTACAGTACAGTCAGTTACAATAAATAGTTATAGAAATGTTAGACATGTAATGTTAAAATGATCTAAAAAAATATATATATTAGTAATAATTTTAATTATGATAGTTTAGAGATTATCAACTAAGAAAATAATTTTTTCCAGTGTACAGATAAAAAAAAAAAAGGAAGCGTAAATATGTAGAGTATGCAAATAAGAGAGCTTATATAATTTAAATAATAATGAGTCAAATAAAAAAAAATATCATGAATGGAAAAGTTTATATCATAAATATAATATTATTGTAATGACTTCAAAAAAAAGTTGTTTTAAAAATATAAATATATATTTGTATTGTATGATATTGAAAAGAAGGGGGAAAGGTTGTATATAATTATATATTTTTATTTATTTTTATGGCATACGTTTTGTATTGTTTACTTTCTCACGTATTTATGTTCCAAAAACACGCTTAAAAAATTAAAAAATATATTTTTTTATGGTTAATAACATATTTTACAATTTTTTGTTTAAGATAAAAATTATTATTATTAAGGGTAATACACCCCCTAAATAAAAAGGAAATAATTTTATTTTCATAATTATTTCCTATATATTGTCCTTTATTACGAATACAAAGGGTCAAAGACAAAAAAAAAAAAAAAGAAAAGAAAAGAAAAAAAAAAGTGATTCATGTTCTCAAAGTCATGTCTGAAAAGTTTTGCTTTTTGTTACTTTTTTTGTTTCTTTATTTTGTCTTGTTTTGTTACAACAAAAAATATGTAATAATATAAAGAGAAAGAAGGGAACAACGTTATGTAACATTTGTCATCGTAAAAGATTGGCACAATTCATTGTGCTATGTGATTATTGTAAAAAAATAATGTAATTTGCGAGAGATTTTCTTAGAAGAATAAAATTCAATTCTTCAATATTGGCATCCTTTTCTTCTCTCTCTCTCTCTCTCTCTCTCTCTCTCTCTCTCTCTCTCTCTCTCTCTCTCTCTCTCTTGCTCTGTCTTGCTCTCTAATATATTTAGACCTATCAGAAAGTAGCTACTACCCTCTATTCAATTACTAAATCAGAGAGAGAGAGAGAGAGAGAGAGAGACTCTCGAACCCTTGTTTCCATGGCAACTAATTTGTTATAAAGTAGTTTAAGGTATATTTGTCATGACGTCAGAATCAGCTGTTAATACAGTCAAAGCAAGTTCTATACCACAGTAAATTATACAGTAGTCCATCTCCTATAGCGGGAATGTCAGATCGAATGCGCGCCATAATTCCGACTGGGTGAAGTTGTCAGAACTGCACGTAACATTACTTCAAATTACGGCTTCTAGTTTTGTCACCTTCACCCAGTCGGAATTATGGCGCGCATTCGATCTGACATTCCCGCTATAGGAGATGGACTACTGTACCATCTACTGTGGTTCTATACAGAATTATAGTCAAGCTAACAAAATTTTGAAATGAACCATGGTTAAATTACTGAATGTTCCAAAAACTTGCCGTATTTTCTAAATTATACATGCTACGTTTTGAACAGATATTGATAGAATTGTATAGAGCTCGTTAGTGCGCCGATATGTCATATTATAGATCCTTGATAATGCTATGGAATTGGATAATATGCGGCTTAAAAATTGATTGAAATGTCAATTCAAGTACTTCTTATAATTCTAAAGCTATAAATAATTGATTCTCGGATAGTATTGTATACACGGAAAAAAGTATCAAAAGAGTTACTATTTAGACCTTTTTTTATAGTAAATTCGTTAGATAACATACAAAAAAATTTAAGATCTAGAGATTAACTATTTACTGCTGAAAAAGTTACGTTTATACTAACAAGTTACTCTTTAAACTTTTTTCATAAAAGTTATTGGTTTGTACTGAAGAGTTACTTCTATGTATCTGAATAATTTCTTAAATTTATGTTTTCCGTGTATTATAGTAATACCATAATATAAGTATTATACTATGGTAAATACAGTTCAAAAAGGTTTTAAATTTCAATTTTTCTTTGCAAATATCTAATTTTGATTATAGGTAAAAATCAAATTCTCTCTCTGTCTGTGTCTCTCCTTCTCTCTTTTCTTGATTTATTTCTCAGAACACGAATTTGTTGAGATTTTTTTAGGATCTATTTTTAGAACGAAATAAACGCCAGTGGAAAAAATTTACGACCAATCGATTGTTTCTTTATACGAGCCATACTGTTGCAGATAAACCTTAAAGAATACTGCTTTTTTCTTTTCTTTCTTATTTTAAATTACATCTAAAATATCAAATGCTGTCCTCTCTTTTTATCTCAGTACTAAGTCTATATATAAGATTTTATGTGGGTTTAAGAATAAAACTTTTTTTTCCTATAAAATGAACTTTTTTTTTTGTTTTTTTTTGTTTTTTTTTTTTACGATCTTGTCAAATGATTTACCCCCAAACAAGCAAAAAGTTATTAAAAAGTTTTCATTTTTATGATACTTTTAATCATTAGAAAAAAATATATAATAATTTATACTTTTTAAGAAGAAAGGTTTTTGGAAATCACTACGGGAGATTTAAGAATGAAATTTTTATTTATTTTTTATTTTCTGTTATTTTTCTCATTTATGTCTTAAATACGAACAAATTGTGCTGAAAATGAGCTATAGCATAATTATTACGTAGTTATTTTTGTTAGTGCATGGTTTATATTATCAATATTTTTCTTACTTGTAAATATATCAAGTATACTAACAAGAAAAATATTGATATAATTTTGCTACACATTCTCACAGTGTACTATATATTATAGCAAAAATACTTGCTAAATTTGATCACAAATATATTTTCAAAACTAGTTTTAAACAATTACATTAAATTACAATTTAATGTTAATTTTTAAATTTGACCACAGACTATTTTTCTTTCTATATTTATTTAAGATTATATCATTATCTTTTTTTTTTTTTTTTTTTTTTTTTTTTTTTTTTTGCCATTATATAAATTGTTTATATAGAAAAAAAAAATGTTGAAGGGAAAAATATCTTGGAAATGCCACACGTGTCTCATATTAAATTTTATTACATTTTTTCCCCTTTAGAATTATTATTTGAATCATTTATTATTTTTATATGAATCAAATTTTATACTACATGTTATAAATTTTATTTATTTAAAAAAATAAAATAAAAATCTATTGATTTCATTGAAGATACTTTGTTGATCTTTTTGATTTATTAATTTATTTATAAATGGTTTTACTTTTTACTATTCAGGTTTGTATGAAGATTAATGATTTGTAAATATATTGATTTTATAATTGAAAAGATTGGCAAACAGTATGACAAGTTTACTTTATTTTTCAATTTTTTATGCTCAACCCTTTCTCGTATAGAAAATTAGCATTGAAATTTATTATAAGGTTTTGGCGACGTTGTGCCTTTATGCATTTTTAAATTGGATGAAAAAAAAAAGGTGATATTTACCATAGGTATTTTTTTGAAAACAATGTAGTAGAAAACGGTGTACTTTTTTTTATTTTTTATATATTTATATTTTTAAAGATATTTTTAATTTCTAAAATATTGTTTGGGGTAAAGCCATAGACCACATGAAACATCGTGTGCTTTTTAATCATTAAACACAAAATGGGATCTACAAACTGATAACAATTGTTCCTAGAACAGAATATGTAGCCCCACTAGAGAGCGTGAAAATACTGTAAAGTATGCTATTAGCGTGACAGTTCTCGTTTCCGAAACAAGTATAAAAATTAGTATGAAAATGTTGTACGGGTTGCATAAATTGAAATTACTGATCACTGCTACAGCGTTACAGTTGGGTTTTTGAGACAAACTGATGTTATTTATGTAAGTCCCATCATGTTTTTTGTGAAATAAATGCTTATGTTTTCTATGCCTTTAATGTGGTCACAGAATCATCGATCAATATTATTTTCAATTGAATATTTAATAAAAGTATTATTGTTTTATGCTAATATGCAATTTTCTCTGTGTGTTTCAGGTTAGTACATATTTCCAACCCCTGCTATTGGTTTTTACTCTTGTTTATAGTAAGTACAAAATAATTAGAGGTGGTTTTTAATAATTTAAAATATAATATTTTATACTGTAAAACAATATACGTATAATACAATTATATTGATATCGCTAATTGATAATAACAATAGATAATGACGAATAGAAAATAAATATAATTATAGTTTATACCATCAGTGCATTGTATAGAGCCCTTGCGCTTTGTCGCCATGGTTGTGGTGCCTAATGCATTGTTCAGCATAGGGAAAACATCATTTCTACTCATTTTTCACAAAAAAAAAATTATTTCAACTGAATGAATTTTTCTCACATTCTTCGAGCTTATTAGGAGCTAGAAATAAGGCTTTGATTGAGGTTTGAAGCTTCTTTTGCTATTAAAAAAAATGACGTTTTTCCTATGCTGGCCTAAGTATTCCTGACCAACAAAATGGCGGCTCTTAAATATGAGTGCAACCGATCTATACACACGCTATATAAAATGTATACTTGCAGATGCATCATTTGGTAGCACGTTCATTTTTTTTTTTTTTCTTCTTTTATTATTTACTCTTTATAATCTACGTGCAACAAGATTCTATAACTTATTGTTCGTGCTAGATTTTTGTTGTGCACTGTACAACCAAAAGTTTAAGATATAAAATATATGATTTATTTACCCCCCTCCTTGACACTTTCTTCTTATTCAAGAAGATCCGTATTCAAACATGTGTATCACACCGGGTTCTATATCTCAATTTATCTTAAACTCAATTTCATGCATAAAAACATATATAAATGATCCTTAATGTATAATAAATTAAATTACTATGGCGTATAGTTTATTCATTCATACTTAATACGTCATCGGGACGCACGCCTTAACGAGAGAGAGAGAGAGAGAGAGAGAGAGAGAGAGAGAGAGAGAGAGAGAGAGAATTTTTTATAGTAGCATCTTAACTTTTGAAATGATGATACCTTTATGGATCTTCAAATATATTTTATCACATAAAGCTTTTATTAAATTAAATCAAATTTTATATAAATTTAAAATTTTATGTTCATATTATTATTTTTTTATAGTTTTATAAATTTTTAAGTTAGGGCCAGTTAGGTCAAAATTACAGTACAATTGGTATAGACTTGCTTCATTATTATATCTTTATGAACTTAAAAAACTATTAGGCAAATGATAAATTTCAAACTCTTGGGTTATTTTTAGTCAGTTTTGTCCATGTATAGAATTATAAAAGTGAATTGCCACTCGATGGATTTTTTAGTCTTGCTCACACCGGAAGCACCCCCCCCCCCTCTTTCTCCACATCATTTTTTTTTATAAAGAAATAAAGTTTGCATAGCATATTAGCTTCAATGTTATACTTAATTGACTTTTTTTTTTAGTTTATTAAATAAAAGTCAAGAAAATGTGAAATCCGTGAGAAATCTATATTTGAGTGAAGATGTGAGGTGAAAGGAACCTTTGGTAAAAAAAAAAGGTTTGTTAGCTAGACCACTTTGAAGTTAATTTTTATAATTTCAAAGAATAAAACGCAAAATCTGACGTAGATAATAATTTTGTGTAAGTTTTCGTAAAAAAATGTATTTTTAAACCTCCAACTTTTACTATATAAAAATAATTTAAAGTTCTGTTACCACGGTGTAATATTTTCAATGTGCAATAAATTTTTATTGCATGCCATATCCACTTGCTGCAATCAAATGTATTGCTAAGTGTGAATAGTTCATACCATTAAAATTTAAAATTAGGCACATAGAAATTTTGTATTTAGTATTAAAAAGCTACAAATTAAAAAGTACTATAGGCACATAGTATAATATGGATTTTCATAATATAACCTGTTTTGGGGCCATTGTTATATAATTTTATTGTTGTGCGATATTAAAACTTTAATAACATGGCATAATATATGAAAATTTCGTTATAGTAACATTTTTTTTTTTTAATTTAAATATTATATTACGTGGTTAAAATGTATTGTGTATAGTAAATTGATTATATTATAAATTTATATGTTTTAAATTGGAAAGTATAATTAAATTATTATTACATCATAGTTATTATAATATATAATGAAAATAGTATATAGTATATAGACTATTTGAGAGTGACTATTTAATTCAATTTTATATTTTAATAATATAATTTATTATTTTTAGCTTCATAAATGTAAATTTTAAAAGGACTTTTTTTTTATTAAATCATTGGTAGCTAATTTATATTTCTATGTTAATTTTTATGATTCACTGATATTTACAATTATATTTTAGTTTTTATGAACTTAAGTTTATGAGGTCAATAAATGAAAATCAATATCATAAAAATTTGTCAAAATATACGACATTGAAAAATAAGATGATTGCAGGTTTATATTTATCTTTAATTGAAAAATATATTTCATTTCACTATATTAATTTATAGAGTAAAGTTTTTGTTTTTTTCTTCTTCGTATTTTGGCGAGTTTAAAACCATGATATATTCAAAATGTGCACAAATATTTAAACTAAAAAAAAATTATAATAATAAAAAAAAAAAAGCTTTTCATCTAAAAATGCAGAAATGAAACAAATTGAACCTAAGTTTAAATTCAGTGTTAGTTAATTACTTCCAAAAGTCACCGTATAATGTTTCAATAAATTAAATTACATTCCTAAAAAAAAAAAAAAAAAAAAAAAAAAAAAAAAAGCGTATGCACTTCTACTATTTTGTTATTAGGTGTCCTGGCTGATGTCTGCCACTGAATTCAGCGTGTGTGAGGCCTAATTCGTTAAAAAAAAAAAAAAAAAAAAAAAAAAAAACTTTAAGGCTTGTTTACATTTAGCAATATTTTCAATGCGTATAATTATTTGGATTGTATACAATTTCTATTTAGAACCATTTATCATAAGGCCATGTATACTTATACTGTATTGTTGCTTCTTTTGAAAACAGTGACAGAATGTTCTAGAGTATAGAAACTTGCAACGAAAGCTTATGATTATCATAGTGGTAAAAAGTTATTGTGCTGTCCAGCATAATAGAACCAATATATAATTCAATCTTCAGCAGTCTAAATTAAAAATTAAAGACCTTTCAAGGTTTAAAATGTTATAAACATTTAGAATCTGCGGGAACACAAAAGCCCATAAATCTCACGTCAAAAAAATCTCACCTTAAAAAATCAAACCGAATTTCAGCTTTAAAATCATAAATTTTTCTCGTATTATAAATTATTAAAAACATTCTCTCTCTCTCTCTCTCTCTCTCTGCATTACATTTTGAAAATGGTTTTATCTTGTTAAATCGCATATCACCTCTTTTAAATAAATTATTTATACGTATAATTTATAATACATTCTATCTCTCTTTCTTTCTCTCTGCGTTACTCAACCCCCTTAAGTTTTCATCTGTTTAGCATCTTCCTTTTCCTTGTATTGTACATGAAACTTTATTGTATAAATACGAAACTTCATTTAAATAGTTTACCAAAAGTTATCGTTTCTCTATTTATATACATTACAGATAGAGAGAAGGAAAAGCAAAAGTCAACGGATTAAAATGCTTTTCAAGGATTACAATTTGATCATATAATAGTTGTTGTCTTTTGTGTATATACAAGTTAAAACTGTTTCAACACTTAAAACTTATTTTGTACTTTTTTGTATGTTGTTAAAATACACTGAGGTTATAATTACAGATATTTCTCAACCCCTTCTTTTACTTTTTTTTTTTCAATTTAATGTTATTGCATTTTTAAGGGTTCATTTATTTTAAGGGTGAAATTTAGTGAAAAGAAGTTTATTTAAATTTTTGTTACAATAAAGGGCATTTTTTTTTTAAAGGTTTTAAAGAAAGTATTTTTAAAGTAAAAGAGAGGAATTATATGGAATGCATTTGATCACCGCACTGAAAGAAAGTTAATTTTTGTGGTCTTAAGTATTTATAATTACTTTAATTTCTATACGATATAAGAATTTTCGTACGGTAGTATTTTTTTTTTACGAAGTTTTACAGTAATTCTTACTTTTATTAATAAATTTGACTGTAAATTACAGTGCAGTATATGTTTACTGTAAGCATTTTAATATATAATGTATTGTAAGTGACTGAATATAGCTTTATTCATAGTATACAGATGTCAAGTATAGGGTGAATGCGCATGACGTCATATTTAATACGCTTGGAGGAGGCCATACTGGAGTAGTAAATAAAATTGCTTAGCATAGTCCAAACTTCGTTTTTGGAAACCGGTTAATTTTTTGTTATTGATATTTTTCTCAAATACTTGAGATACTTATTCAACATATGTGTTTTTAAACTGGCAAAATAAGTTATTTTCCTACGCCACCCATGTTATTGAGTGATCCAACATGGTGTCGACTTTAACATGAATGCATACACCCTATAGAGAGACTGAAAATATAAGTAATATGTTGGTTCTGTACTATGCTCTTCACTGGCAAAGTTTTTTTCAATGCTGAAAAAAATTACAGAAGTTGTATTCAAGTTACAATGATATACATGGTAAAGCAGTAGACGCTAGACGCCCAACAACAAGATATTGTTGTATAGAAGCCCATTTTTATGTTTATAATTTATACGAATCTTTTCTGTAAAAATTAGACATAAAGCACGAAAAAAAGTTTATAAGCTCATGCATTTGTAAGGCAGAAAGAAAAAAATGTTACTTCCATACCAAAAAACATCAAATTCAAAATTCTTTATTCATTTCTTTCATCTTTCATCCTATACACATAATACATAAAAATATGCATCAGTCCAGCCAGGTTATTGCTTTAAAGAAAAGCAGTTAGAAATGATAGTCAAATATATGTATACAAAAACAATTACACAATTTAAAAATAAACAAAGACAATTTTTTACTTATCTGAGTCGTTAATACTCATTTAATACTATTTGTAGCTGCATAATAATAACAATAATACTGTACTTTTTACAGCACAAAATAACAAGTTTTCATCGATCTATAGTTTACGGTAGATGGGAAATATAAAATATATTTTTAATTAATTTCAAGTACATACTATATAACTACAGGTTTCATTACAAACTATGCTTGAACTTTTTTTTTTTTTAATTGTTCCGGTTTGAATACATTGTGAATAACATAAGGAGAGGGTGGTAAAGTTCAAGAGCACTCGTATTATTATTACATACGTATATAAAAAAAAAGACAGCCTATAGTAAAAGCAAACTGTTTTTTAAGAGTATTAAATTCGCATTGAAAAGTGCATAGCATGCGACAGATGCTTGATTCTTATATTACACTTCAAAACCAGTTTTATATATTTTTTAAGTTGAATTTTTATACAGAAATTTGTTATATTACAACATTATACAATAGTGATACTTTTTTTCTTTTTTTTTTTTCTTTGAAATATTCAAGTTACTTTAAAGATGACTGTATTAGTCGAAGCCAGTAAATGACAACCTTTTATACTGCAAATAAAAGACAAAAATGTAATACCCTCTCTCTTTCAGTATATTTTTATTTCAAATATATACCTATAGAATACGAATATAATAGTATTTTATGTATATTATTATGAGGATTTTAAAGACATATACATAGTGTAATATGTTCAAAATGACACATTTTTATCAATCATCATTAAAAACAAGTAAAATTCGTGCAATAAAATTCACTGCACAATGTAATTACAGTGCTCTACGTGAATAGCCAAATTATAATGCTTAAAATGCAAGTATAGGGTGTATCCACATGACGTCATATTTAATGCGCTTAGGTGCCATATCGTAGTAATGAATAACATTGCTCAACATAGGACAAACTTCGTTTTCGTCCATTTTCTTTGGGAAATCGGTTAATGTTTTGATATTATTTTTCTCACATACTTGAGGTATACTAATTCAACCTGTTAACAGCATCAATGCTCTCAAAAATATTGCTTAGTATTTTTAAATTGGCAAAATGAATTATTTTCCTATACTGGCCCATGTATTGAGTTACCAACATGGCGTTGACTTCAACATTTATGCATACACCCTATATAAATTATAATCCAGACATTTCTATAATATGCATAAAATCACTCTAAAAAATGGTGCATTACTTTAGTTGCGAATACTAAAATATTTAAGATAATCACTTTTAAGATATTATCAGTAGCTAAAATAATGCATTTTAGCAAGTTATTAAAAATAGCTAATAAGTGGTTTTAATCTATTTTAAGCTATAAAATAGCTATTGTTAATAACTTACTAAAATACATTATTTTAGCTACAGTACTCATAATAATAACTTAAAAGTGTATATCTTAAATAAGTTAGGATTCGCAATTAAAGTAATGCACCAATTTTTAGAGTGATGGATTGCTTTATCTAGTTGATTGAAATTTATACTAAAAATTCATTAAAAGATGAAAGCTATAGAAAAAAACACTGTTAAATGAATCCATTTGTAAAGAATTGTTCATAACTTAAATTATTTCTCAATATCAGTTGTGATCAGTCGTTACAAAAAGCAATATTCAAACATAAATAAATTCAATTTCAATGTTTATTATGCTTGACAAAGCTTAATAACAATAAATAAAATCATGTTACAGCAGTTGCATAAAATAAAATGTGCATCAATATATATAGAAATTATATTTCTCACACACTCTTTTTATTGACACACAAGCTGCCATAAGCATATAAGATTTTATTCGAATGTAGAAGTAGAATTGATGGGGAGGTGTCATATATTGACAAAAAGAGGATTTGGAATAAAGGTTGAAAAGAAACTTGTCAAGCGACTTCGCTGCAAGCAATTGACATTTTTTTTTTCTATGTTACATAAATGTAATCTTGAAGAGAAAACTTTTTGTATACTTGTCACACTGACGTCATAATTCCATCATGTCACTTCTTTGGGGAAAAAAATTTAATTTCTTGAGTTTAATTTTTTTTTCTTTTTTTATAAGCTGTTGACATTTTTCCAATAGTTTAAAACGTAAGTGATACATCTTCGGTATTTTAAATTTAATTATATTTTGAAATTTGAATGGAAATGCTTATACATTTAAATACATTAAGACCATTTTGTTATTATGTACAAAAAATAATAATAATAATAAACTGAAACTCAAAATGGGGGAAATCAGTGTAAGATTGATTTCAAATGTGCCCCCCTCCCCCCTCTAAAAAAAAATCATTCACATTGAAATATTTTACATTAATATAATTAGGCCTAGAGTAAATTTGAAAAGAAGCTCGTTTATATAAGGGAAAATCACTGCTATAAACATCATAACATTTGTCAAACATTAATATTTAGTTTAAGAAATATTTTTGGTATTCAGAACCGCATAAAATTACACATAAATGCAACAATTTAAATTATATTTTATTCTTTGAGGCAGGAAAACTTTGCATTCAAAATTATTTTCAATTTTTAAAGCTTTTGAAGCTTTTTTTTTAAATATACATTTATATGATATACATTGTGTATGATGTGTAAATTTTCCAATTTATTCAATAGCACCTAATTATATTCATAAAGTATATAAATATTGACAATTTAGTACACATTATCATCCTCAACATGTATCCAGATAACAAAAAAAGTGACTTAAATCCTTAAAATGTCAAACTTAATAATAATTCATACAAAAAAACAAATAACTTATTAAATTTTAAAATCACGTTTTCCATAAATTTTTATATAATTGACATTTAAAAATTATTTTATCCTTTTTATCTCTCTCTATATATTTTTTTTTTCTTCGTATATAATAAAACCTCTTTATGTTTTACTATATTGGAAAATTGTTTTTATTTTTTTAACACATTTTCTACTGATATTTTAGAAACCATATCACGTACATGTTTATAGAATAATCAATATCTATGACTCTCTCTTTTTATATTATACGAGATTTTTATATATTTTTTTTACAAAAATATTGCCCCTTGTCAACTATTTTTTTATATTATGGTCAAAAAAAAAATGTATAATAGATATATTGGGAGTTATACGTCGAACGTATATTATTTTTTGATGGATTATCATGTTCCTTCCTTAAATATGTCGAAATTTCTATGCTCATGTCAATCAATATTTATATCCTATTGTTGGGACAAATTTTTATATAATAATAATAATATTGTGATAGCCGTGTTGGTATATTTTGTTGCCTATTATATAGGGATTTGCGTGGAAATTTGTATACAAGATATTGAATTCATATGCAAATTTTTCAAGTATAGTGTATTAGGTATTAACGTTGTTATTATTTTTGTTAAAAAAAATCGAAGAGAATTTAGGTGCATTGAAATTTGTATGAATAATTTGCCTTTTATTTTGTTATTTTGAACTTTTTTGTATTTCTAATTGTTTATAATTGCATTGGAGAATGCACGTAGGAAATAATTTTTCACATACGTGTATATAGCATTGAATTTGCAAGGAAAAAATTATCGAGAAAGAAATTTTAAGGGTCTCTAACTAAAAATGTTATCGTAGAAGAAAACCGTAAACCAGTAGTGCAGATTTTTAATTGATATATTATTATTAAAAAAAAAAAAAAAAAAAAAAAAAAAAAAAAAAAAAAAAGCAAAGCAAAGCTTTATAATAAAAAATTATTTTAATGTGCTCATATTATGTGGGATATTAGTGTGTGCTTTTTCAGAATTCATTAAATATGTATTTTATTTAATGCAACAATTATGAACTATATAAAAGCTATAATATGTTCCCTACATTTTATACTAAAATCTGAATAATACTAAAAAAAAGATTTTAACATAAAAATTTACTATATACCGAAGAAAAAAAATTTTTTTTTTTCGTAATATATAGCTTTTTATATGATACTCACATTTCAACTTAAGTGTACTTAGCGTGTTACATTCTGGGTTATACTTAAAGATACATAAGAGCGGGAAATTTTAAAATAGAAAAGAAAAAAAAGTTTTAGTACTGTACTTGAAGTATGAAATTATTTCGACACATGTATATAGAAAAAGAAGGAAAAAAAGTCTCTCTTTCAGCTTGAAATATTGAAGTATACTCTATACAATGTCGCAACGAAATGTCGTAAAATTTTAGTACCGCAACGAGAAATAAAAAAAAAAAAAAAAAAAAAAAAAAATACAAGCAATAAGTTTTAATGAAAATTTTTGTGATATAAACTATAAATTGATTTTCTTTTCAAATCAATATGAAAATTATTGGCTTCAGTTTTATATTATCATAAAATATTATTTTTCTTTGAAATTATTTACAATCATGCGATTTTCCTATCAATTTTAAATATATTTTCATTCTTTTGTATTTAAATTTGAATATGACAATTTTGTTTTTGTTTCATTTTTAATGTAAAAAAAGTTTTTGTTGTATATTATATAGGTTCTAAAAATGTGTGGAATTGTAGAACGTGTTTACAATAATATATATATATATATACAGTGAACAGTATACATATTTTACTGAAATGAGTTGCGTTCGTTGATTATTTCTTTCAGTACGAAAAAAAAAAAGAAAAAATTATGTACTGTATAAAAATAACAAACCGGAGTAAAATATATTGAAAAATTCTCATATTATATCAAAACTACAGATTGAAAAATCTTAAAGCGTTTTTTAGAGTGAGAATTCGATGGAAAGGCTAATGTAATGCATAACCAATGACGTAATGATATTTGACAATATTTACTTCTCTTTCACTAAATATTGTGATTTGTTTGAAGATATTTTAAATTTTAAGTAATGAAGGTTGTGATATATCCAAGCACTTAGATCACCTTAGAATTCGTGGTATTAAACTGTCTTTTAATTTTTGATTTTTTTTTTTTTTTAGATTTCCACTTCACTTTATTAGTATTATTTTTGATAATTCATATAACAATAAAATAAAATGTCATATCAGTTTCTGTATATTACTACAAAATTTGCATTGCAATGGTTGAAATGCATTGGAGAATATAGTAATCAAGTTGATCAAATGCTTTTCTCAAGGAAAAACAAACTTGATACTTAAATACATGCAGCAATGACAAAACTTTGTTATAATAATAAAGTCATCAAATAAAAGATTGTTTGAAATTTATTTGAAATACTTTTATTATATGTCATAGCTCTCACAAGAAACACCTGACATAAATTTATGTCATAATTTACAATATTTTACTTCGTCTCTTCATTTTGCAAAACTTATGTCATTTATTAAATAATTTAATTCTTAAATATGCAGATGTAAACGGTTTTTGAGGGGATTATCATACCATAACATTGTGTGTATTATATAGAGTATCTTAATAACGCTTTGTATGCTATTTCCCCTTTTGTCCTAAATATTCAAATAATAATAATTACTAGCATCTGCATTTCTATTGTTATTATAGCATTTATATGTTAGTGTGAACACAAGGCAAATAATTTATATCTGATGAAAAGAAAACCTGCTCCAATTTATAGTAAATTATGCTTATTTTATTATTTACTGTCTATAACATGCTATTTTTTGTAGGAATATTTGTTTGTACTATTTTTTAATACAATAATTAAAATCATTGTAAACTCTTTTTTTTAAATACTAGATTGATTGTTACCCCTTATTATCCCTGAATAAGACACCAACACGTTGATTGTGTATTTATATTTACATTTTGACGGTTGAAATAACACGTATCTGACGTCACAATGTACCGGTGACTGTGATTGGCTGAGTAATCACGTGACCAGACCGGTGACTGTGATTCGCTGATGAGTCAGCCAATCGCAGTCACCAGTACATTGTAACGTCAGATACGTGTTATTTTAACCGTAAAAATGAAAATAAATGGAAATAAATACAAAATCAACGTGTTGGTGTCTAATTCATGGATAATAAGGTATATGGTAATTATCGATATAGTATTCTAAATGATTAAAAAAAAGTTTGCAAGGGCTTTAAATAAATAAAATGTAATATATTTTCATTTGTAAATTCGTAAACGTTAAGTTAATTAATTAATACTTTAATTAAATTACGATCTCTTTTCATTAAAATAAAACCATTTAAATTTTGAAGCTCAAAAACCATTAAATCAATCATTTTTATTTGCATTTAATTTTTATAGCATCACAGAATATTGTACGTGATTTTTTTTTCTTTCTTTTTCAAATCAATAACATTTGAATAATTCAAAAGAACACATAGAAAAAAAATGGAAAAAGCGATAAAAAAAAATATTAAGTCAATATTGTATTTATAGAATAAATAATAAGAACTGGTATGAGAGAGAACAAAAAATAGGAAGCTAAAACATTTTTAAATTGTATTAAAAGTTATACTTTTATATGTATAATAAAAAGGTGAAAAAGAGAATTTTTAAATTAAATTAAATTACTGCCGTATATTACTAAAATTGAGAATAAAAAATTGAAAAAAGGAGAGAGAAAGAGAGCACTTATTTTTTTTAATATTAAATTTATTTTCCTCGCAAAATAAACCTTTCTAGAATGAGCCAATGGTATATTGTATAATAATAACCAAAAGAAGAAAAAAGTGTTTATTAATTTATTTAATACACATTAATTTCATTGTGAAACACACTTAAATGAATTAAAAATATATAATTTCCTTTTTATTTATTAAAAAATATTTTGTTAATAAATATCCTATACATGCACTCTCACACTGTTATTATTTTTTATATTAATTATAGCAACTTTATATATCGTACATATGTATAAATAATTCGAATGAAAAAAAAATTTATCATCAAATATATTTTGTTATTATAGTATTTTATTGAATAAATTTCTAATATCTCAATAAATATCATGTAACAATGGATTAAGTTTATAACAATAGAAAATATTTTCAACCATTGTTGTAGTTATTAACAATTGATTTAATTTTGTGTATGTAATAAAAAGAGATTTTTTATCTTTTTTTTTTTTTTATATGTTGTACTGTACCTCACAAAAATGTCAATTGTTTCCATCTTTTCATTTGATAAACAATTCTGATTTTAGCTTTTTTAATATTATTATACTATAATTTTTTGAAAGGTATGGGGATTTTTTTTTTTTTTTTTTTTTTTTTTTTTTTAATTTTAGTGTTTTTCCATTTATAATAATGTAACTCTATAATTATTCCATCATTTAAACACGTCAATGCTTTAATTATTGTATACTGCATGTTTATATTATTTAAAAGTCATGTTTTTTTTTTCTTTAAGCATGAACAGGTAATGTTTTAACTTAAATAATATGGAAATATTGTACGTGTAAGGCATGCAGTTTTCAAAGAAAAATTATATAGAAATATAAATAATAATATTTTTGCAGTTATAGTGATTGCTATATGAAGAAATAGAGTTAAAAAATTATTATATTTCAAGGAAAGAAATAAGAGTTAAGTGCACTAATATACATAATATGAAAAACAAATCAGCATATAAGAAACTTATAATAAAAATTTATAACGTGTTTTGATATGAGTTTGAAAATATATAAGGATGTATTATATATATATATATATATATATATATATATATATATATATATATATATATATATATATATATATATATATATATATATATATATATATATACACTGACTGCAGTAGTAGTAATAATAGATCTTTAGTTGATATACACATGCAATATGAATAAAACACGCTAACGTATTATTTCTGTGAAAAATTTTAACTATGCATGTGGCGCCATAATGACTATTATACACAAACGTATAGTATATAGAGATATATAGGGTGGGTAATTTTATATATACATAATTAGAGGGGGGAGAATAAAGTAGATGTGTGTAAAAGAGAGCAATGCACTTTTTGTATGACGTAAAAAAAAGTGAAAATTATTTATTAATTGCATCTCAGAATTGCATATATGATGTGAATACTTAATGTTGACCATATATAGGGTAAAAAAAAAAAAATGAAGATATTATAGTATAATGTTACATGAGAGAAATATATTATAATATGTATAGGGAGGGGTGAATATATTTTGCTGAGATTGAAATAATAGATCAAAAGAAAATTATACTGAAAAATTTACGCATACTTTGATTTTATGAGGGTCTTCTTCTTTCGTCTCTCTCTCTCTCTCTCTCTCTCTCTCTCTCTCTCTCTCATTTTTTTAAATAAGAATTGTAAAAAAGAAAGAAAATAATTACAATTCTGTCAAAGGAAAAAGTAATATTAAATTTAATAAGAAAAATAAGCGTTTCTATATTGTAATTTGAGATTCATTGCATCAAGAGTATGTATGTATATTGAACTGTAGCTTATACAATGAATGCTGGTGTTTCCTTCCTTCCTTCCCTTGGATAATTATGATGGACATTATCCACCCCCTCTATATGCGAAATATCAACCCCCTCAACAGTTGATGCACTATTGTGTAATGCTGATGAACTGTAACTTTAAATTGCAAATGTTGCTATGCCTTTGTTGATAAAAATGAGAGAAAAATGCAGATAATTTATTCCAAATGCTCCTTTTTTTTAACTTGTTATTATTATTTCACATAATAGTCAATTTTGTAAAGCATTCAGATGGGTCTAACAGCCATTTATCTAAAATAAGTTAAACAGAGAAGGGTACTGCTAAAAGTGCATATAAAAAATAAAACGTGGAATCTGGAAATTTATGCGTTCGTCGCGTTCGATGCCCGTATATAAAAGTAGCCCGGTCGAAATGCTTATGATTTTATGACGTGACCATTTCTTGCATCTTCACAAAATCAAAATTTTGCGATGTAGCATTATAACGATGCTTAAAAATCAAATATATACGAATCGTCTTCTCTTTAAAATTGGACAATTATTATTATTATCGATTTTCATTCAAAGTTTATTACAAACATTATAGTTGATGCAAAAAAAAAAAAAAAAAAAAAAAGTAGCATATCCCAAATAATAAAAGCATTACTTTTTACGAAACTAAAGAAGCTTCTAACAATTTTTTGTCTACTAAATAAACTCATTTAACCAAGTAAATTAAATTTAATATATAGTCAGCAAGTAGTCGAAATAAAAAAAATCTCTTCTATAAGGATATAGTAACTCTTTGATTTGCAGTACATATATAAACGTAATAGACTTTTTCAAACGTTATTTGATATGTTTTTTTCTTTACGTAACGAGTTTTAAATTTATCAATTGATTTTTTTTTCCTTGAAAGTATATACTAAGAGAATCAAATTACATTATATATATTTTTTGCATGTTTCTGCTCCATTCAATCAGTTTGTATCATGTTTGATTAGTTGCAAAACAAGATTTTTTCTTTACTCTCTCTCTCTCTCTCTCTCTCTCTCTCTCTCTCTCTCTCTCAAATCTTTAGAATCTGGTACTCTATAAATTCATGCTATATTGCAAATGAAAAGATATTTTCATATAACTTAATGATTAACTAAATTATAATTCGTTTTGAATTATTCCCTTATGAATAATATTACTTTTTTTTTTTTCGTAATATTAATTTATGATATTATATAAAATAAGTAGCGTATATAAGCTTATATGTATATATTTTTCAAACATATAGAATTACGTATAATATATACTTATAATATGGATCAATAATCTATCCAGTAGTATATAATATACCAAAAAAAAAAAAAAAAAAAAAGAAAAGTATATCGTAAAACAGACGAAGAATGTATTTTTTTTCTACATATACTGTATAGCGATTCAATTTATTTTGAGTGCATGCTTCTAACGTAATTCATATGGATATATATTATAAAATTTAGTTTATCTTTTTCTGTAAAAGAGAAGAAAATTTTAAAGAAGATGCTTAAAAAGTAAGAAAGAAGAGAAAGATGAAGAAGAAGAAAAAAGTACCCTTTTGAAGAGGGGAGATAGGTTACTTTTTTTTTTTTTTTTTTTTTTTTTTTTCAATATTCTGTCACTTTTCGTTTTCATATTTCATGTATGCTCTTTTGGTAACGATTTTTTTTTTCGTAAAAGAAGTTTTGAATTTTTAGATGGATTAAAGTTTTAGATATTTTATGATATCTGGTATCTAGAGACATATAAAATTTGAGAGAGGGGAAGATTTTTTGAGTGTGAAAAGCAAGTTGGTTTTCATGGTTTCCTTTTGAATTTGTGTCTATTTTTCATCTCTCTCTCTCTCTCTCTCTCTCTCTCTCTCTCTCTCTCTCTCTCTCTCTCTCTCTCTCTCTCTCTCTCTCTCTCTCTCTCTGCTCGAAAATTTAAACATTTCTTAGTTATAATTTTTCCCAATGTAATTTACATTTCAGTTCCGTCTCTCTCTCTCTCTCTCTCTCTCTCTCTCACACACACACACACACACACACACACACACACACACACACACACACACACACACACACACACACACACACACACATTTTTTGTCACATCAATGTTTTAAGGGTTGTCTTTAGTTGGCTTGTATCTCAAAATCTAAAAAGAAAAGTTACTAATTTTTTGATGTCACCTCAAACTTAATGCTAACAGCTACCCATGATAAAATTTTCATTACCCGTGACCATCAGATAAGAGAGAAAAGAATTTTTTAAATTTACTAAAATTAACATATATTTGGCCTCTTATGGGACTAAAACTTCAAAAACATAATTCAAAATCTAGCATGGTGACACCCCAAAATTTTTACATTTTTCATGTTGCCTTAACCTAATGTATCACCATGCAAAATTTCAGATTTTTCCTTTTTGCGACTTTTTAGTCAAATCCCGTAGTAGCTGATTTCCTGCCTTAAGCTACAATATTTAATTTTCCTATAATATGTCAAAATATAGTTCTTACATTTTATCTCAAGTCGTGCTAAAAAATACTAAGTTATTATAATGTTAGCAAAAAACTTTGTATAATCATGCCAGCTTTTAAACATTTTCAATTGACAATATTTTAAAATTCCCATTAAAAGTAATTATGAAAATATTTTGTATTTTTTTTTAATTGGTATAACAATTAAATAAGATGAAATATAAAAACCACAAAAATTAAAAAAAAATGTAAATATTTTACAGGAAAATTTAAAAAAATTACTGCACTACTTGTGACAAGTCATTAAAACGTAATAACTAATTATCTTTTTATTACCTTTTTTTGATAGACTTCTAATTACTTTACGTGAGACCTAGCTACTAAATAATAAAAAAGGGTGGTTTGAAAACAGTAGCAAATAGGGGAGAAATGTTATCAAAAATGATATTTTCTCTTTATATATAACAGTCTAAAAAATAGACAGTAAAATATATGAACATCTTATCGTTAAGGGTGTTAATGGTTTTTAATAATACGCATACTATATACGGTGATTTAGATAACAATTTTTACCCCCTTTCTAGGTGATTTGTAACAGATGTAACAGCTTTGTGTTAAATTATCATAACGAGTGATAACAATTATTTGTATTGTCTTACTATGCATTTATTAATAAGAGTCTTATAGCTCTATGTTAAATATGCATAGATAATTAATGTCAAAATATGCAAGTAAGTAAAAAAAGGTGGGGAAAAAAATAAACAGTTTTTATGTTAGTAACATATGTGTAACATTAGTGAAGAATATTTGTTCGGGGCAATTTTAACAAATTTTATCAAATATTATCAATTTTTATTTTTCTTATTTTTATTTATATAGTTTCCTGCATTTTCTATTGTGTTTTTTCCAAACCTATATCATATAAACATAAAATTATGACATTACCTTAAAATGACATCGAAAAATAAGAAATGCTGTAATAATATATAATTAATGCATTACTCCCGTAAATAATTTTTATTAAAGTAGCTATAATTTTAATAAGTTTTATCTTTGTACAAATGATACCTCTTTCCTTTGAATTTCCACACACAAAATACAACAACTTTTTATTTCTAACAATTTTTTCACCACGTAAAATAAAATAATAAATTCTAGACAATTTATTTTTATATCTTTACATTATGCTTTGCATATAATATTTTAAAAGTTAAAATCCCCATGAAAAGAAAATACTTCGCTACTAAGTTTATCGATTTAAACAAACTTTTTTATTTTCTTCTTATTATTATTCTTAAAAGATAAAGAGTAAACATATAAAAATATGTCTTTGGTAAGTAGCTATGACATAAGTTTTAAGTAAAACAAAAACAATTTAATGTAAAATATGACAAGGTTGATATTATTTATTATATTTTGAGAAGATATATTATGTATAAAATTCATTGTATAGTTTTTCTCTTATTTCAGGATTATTATCGTAAATGTTAATTTATATATTATAGGATCCTTTGTTTACTGTTTGTTTGTTTTTTCCAAGACCTTTTTAAATAATGTACAACAACAGAAAATCTTTAGCTAAAGTATTTTAGCATTGATCAG
The DNA here is from genome assembly GCA_949318235.1 of Ecdyonurus torrentis. Taxonomy (NCBI): domain Eukaryota; kingdom Metazoa; phylum Arthropoda; class Insecta; order Ephemeroptera; family Heptageniidae; genus Ecdyonurus; species Ecdyonurus torrentis. Next base: position 5,372,698 of record OX439134.1, on the reverse strand, counting down.
ATGCTAAATGTATAATTTAAACACTTTTTGCTTAATTGACGAATGGTTAAATGGCTCTTAATGCCAAATGTGATCATTTGATTTTTTTTTTTTTTTTTTTTTTAAATCAAGAAAAATTAAGGGTTCATCTTGCAAAATTTGGAATAATTTTTTGGAACTAATAGGTATGTAGTTTAGTTGTTACCAATTGAATTTTAATTGACATACAAAAGTAAAGAGTCAAGTTTTGAATTTTTAAATACGAGCCTTCTAATTATAAATTTAACATATTTTAAATACATATACTGTAATGTGTAATATTAATAATTTGTATCATAAAGTTCAACATGAATGTATACAGACTCTTGTCATAGAAATTTTTATAAGGCAATAGATAAGATTTTCATATGTAACACCAAAAATGTAACAACTTTTTTTTTTTTTTTTTTTTTTTTTTTTTTTTTTTTTTTTTTTTTGCGCATTTTTAATTAAAAATAAAATTCTACTTTTAATATATAAGTATCAAAAATATCTAAACTTTACACTTATTTAAATAATTATTAATAAAACATCAACTTAAGAATTATTATTATAATAACTTATAAAACAAAATGTTGAAGAAAAAAAAATCAAGTCTCTTCTTTCATATCTGTGTCTTGAATAAAAAAAATTTCACTGTGAATAAAAAGAAAACTTTTTTTTTCTTCTTAATTAACTTTTTTCCATATTATACAGAAAATACAAAAGTTCAAAAGAAAAACATGAAAAGAAAAATATACCTTAAATCCAGTTGTCTGCAAGACAATTTAAATATTTCTTAGAACCTCACTGTGCAATTTTTTTCTTCCCTTTATATATACAGTATATATATATATATATATATATATATATATATATATATATATATATATACATATATATATATATATATATATATATATATATATCCATCCTTTATAAAGAGAAATAGTAAATATAAAGAAGTAGCTAGCAACATAAATTATGAGATGCAAAAGCC